>BPLQ01004097.1:0-28082 GCA_021605075.1 Caerostris darwini
ATAAAATCTTCTTGCTATTATCAGTTACGTCAAATTTTACTCAGGCCGCAACTGTGCACGAAAAAATAAGACTTTAATATTATTTAGAACAATAATCGCCTGCTCAGCATTTAATATTTTGAAATGACGTCTTTGTGAATCTGTATGTGAATACGGGCTATAACTCCATTAAAGTAGATAAATTTACATATTTCAATTTTTTTACAGTAATTTTAAAATTATGCGTTTACAAATGATTTGTGAATATTCTAAATTGACCGAATCATGGTAAAGGATAGGATTAAGTTATAAGGATGTCGTGTTAAGCTAAGGAGCTCGATTCTACATTTGGCATCGTTTCCAGGGCAAGCTCTCAGAAAAGAACATGTTTTGAGTTTTTCTCTGCATAATCAGCGATCTAGATCATTATTCAGGCTACTTGGTGAATGACTCCTCTTATCTACATCATGCCAAGTAATTGTTTTGTAGATTCAACTGTTTGTCTTCTTAGAAGGCAATATCCCAATTTTCATTGCTAGATCATGGACTGTGTACGGAGTAAAACAGCGAAATATGCGACTCTTAGGTTTTAAATAGAAAAAATCAATTTAAAATTAATTCTGATATTTAAAGTCGGTAATATTTTATTACTAAAAATTAATAATTCGTACATTTTTAAGTATACTGTATTTATTTCGATATTTATAACCAAAAAGGGGAAAATGCTTGTTAAATGTTCATACTCAGAAAAGAGAGATTAGATTCAGATTAGATTTTAGATTCAGAAAACTAATAAATTAAATCATTTTATTTCCTACAAAAAAAATTAATTTGTTTTAAAAGTACTTTGCTTTTGAAGAGAATATTATTAAATAATAAACAGAACATAATTGCTGGATTCTATTATCTGAAATGAACATTTAGTAAGTCAGCTTTACTGTGCGTAATAAACTTCGATGAAAATTATACTATCTTTAAAAATGGAGGCAAACTAATTTTCTGGAAAACCTCGTATTATTATAAACAAATTAGGTAATATATCTCACATCCTGGGTCATGTTTCAAAAATCGACATGCAGCAATATCAGAAAATAATCAAAATATTTGGATGTTTTTGAAATATATTTCAATAAGATTGATCGTTTTGACCACCTAATTTTAAATGAAGGGCCTTATGGGCGAGTGACTACTGCCCTGGCGATCAGCGCCGCAAATTTCGGGTTCGAGTCCCAGCAGTGCCATGGAGGTTTGTAGTGGTGCGGAATCCACTTTGGTCGCAATCTAATATGACTGGACGGCATTGGGCGTATGGTTGATAATCCTAACCCGAAAAATAAAACTTCTCCTGTCTGTCAGTATACAGATGACCTTGGCCCACGATTTGGCTTTGATTATTTTTTTCTTTCCATTGGAAATGAAAAAAAAAGAATTATTTATCATTGAAATTTGTTCTAATTGTATAACGCAATCTATATACAAAGAAAATAATCAATACTGCATTTCACAACCGTTGGTAGTATCGAATATACAACATCCTCAATTTGCCAACTTCTAGTTTTGCTGTCTATTTCGAGAAATTTGTATAAAAATATATTTCATTCTTATATTCCTCAGATATCGGATCCCTATTTTTGTCCGAATTTTTAACTTTGATGATAAAATAAAATCCTACTTATTATGCTAAAATATAGAGATATGTCAAACCTGCAATTATAGTTTTGAAAAAATAAATGATATTTATAAGAAATTAGAGGTTTTATATAATGGATAGTATGATGAACCCTATTTATAAGGAATTAGAGATTTTGTACAACGGAATTCAATATAACATGCTAGTTTAAACTTTAAAATATAAAGTGAGGCTTCTCCAATTGTCTAATGTAATGTTTCGTCATTACGACACTCCATTTAATCTGAAGCGCCGACTGAATGAGCCATTTTTTTCCTAATAAATCTGATTACTATTCACCACTTTGCATGCTAGGTTATGAAACATTTTGTACAACAATTTATTTTTACATTATTTAATTTTGCAAAAATTCTTAAAATGATAATGCTTAATGTTTTTCAATTAAATTTCGAATGAGTTTTATTGTATGGTAATTCTATTAGTTTACCGACCTGTTCCATTAAGGAACATTCGGAACATCAGAGCGGTGTCACGATAGCAAGCCCGCTCCGTACAACTTAAATATAAAAATAATTGTTTGGGTAACGATTAGTACCACAACCGAAGTAAAATAATTAAATAAGATAATTAAACTTGTCTACTTGATTCTGACTGGAAGACTTTATAATTTTTTTTTTTTTTAAATGAAAATAAAAGATCCCAACTGAAAACAATGAAAAGAAAAAAAAAAAAAAGGAAGCCAAAAGAAAGAAACAACAATGAACTCAATTTTTTTTTTTTTTTTTTTTTTAGGAACACTTTACCTAGGAAAACAAACAAAAGAAAGAAAAAACAGTTCAGATCCAATCATAGATGTTCTATTGATTGAATAAATCTTTTCAGTGATATTTTTTATTGAAAGTCTTGTTCTGTTAATTTTAAGAAGTTCACGACTAGACAAAGACTTATAATTGTTTGGAAAATTTAATTTCCTTTCATCATTCCAATTTTTCCAAGTAAAAATAATGTGATTCACATCCTCTATTTGATCGCCACAAGAACAAGTAGCTGATTTACCAAAAAACCTATTTTGATAACTAGACATAGCCCCGTGTGAGGTGAGTATTTGTTTAAGTAAAAGTCCCCACTTAATCTATTTAGACTAATTTCAGGAAATATCTGGTAGAGAAATCGTGCCTTATCTGAAGTATTCCACGCTATCTGCCATTCTGTCTTTATGTCTTTATTAATTGACTTTTTAATTTGTGTCAATGAATATTTAATATTTATATCGATTGTTCCTCTTTCAGTGGCTTGTTTTGCGCAAAAGTCAACCGTTTCATTTCCAAGAAAGCCTCTATGAGCTCTTATCCATTCAAAATTTATAATATTTTTATAAGATCTAATTTTATTTTTAAGAGAAGAGACATAGTAATTCTCATTTTTAATGTTAGAAAGTGCCATCAAAACAGATTTCGAGTCTGTGACAATAGTAACTCTGTCCAGATTGTTTTGAGTAATGTAATCTACAGAGCTACTGATTGCCAGTAACTCCGTAGTAAAAACAGTTGCATAGTCACTAGTTCTTTGTAGACTTCTAAAAGTTTCTGTACCATCTTCAAAATAAACAAATGCAAAGCCTGTTTTGCCGTCCTTTCTTGAACCATCTGTATAGATGGTATTTAAATAACTATTTGAAAAACCATTCCAAGTAATATAATTCGTGTCCCAGGCTGGGATATTTAAACATTTTTTCTCTATGTCGTCAGCCGTGATAATATAATTGTCAATAGAAATAGAACCATTCAAGTTTTTTAAATTGTAGATCTTCATAAGGTTTTTAAGTTTTAGATTAATTGGTGGAACACCGGCAAGAATTTGGAGCGCATCTGTTGCCACAGTTTTATATGCTTTAGTAATATTGAGAAGTGCTATTCTTTGTATTTGTCTTAATTTAATATCCTGTTTAACATTACCCTTGTACCATATTTCATATCCATATATAATAATTTTTTCAACAATTTTATTGTAAATATCTTTTTTAATTTGTGAAGTTAGACCCCAAGTAACTCTGCTTAATCTATTTAACTTATGTTGTATGTTATTTACTTTATCTTTAACATAATTCAAATGTGGATTCCATGTCATCTTATTATCTAGTATAATTCCTAGATATTTAAATTCTTTTTTATAAGAAATTTTACAGTCATCAATTTTTATAGTTGGAATATGGGAGAACTTATTTTTAGAAACCAGGGTAAAATTACTTTTTTCAAAATTAATACTAAGATCATTTTCTCTAGTCCAGTTTATGATATGTCTTAGCGGTTGTAAACTTTTGTTCTTAAATAAATAGGAGGCTTTTTCTTTCAATAGTAATACAACATCATCCGCAAATGCTTGGATTTTTGTACCCCCATCAAATTCCGTTTCTAACAAATCATTTATAAAGATGTTCCACAGTAGAGGACCCAAACATGATCCCTGTGGAACACCCATATTATATTTAATTTCAGTGTCACCATTTTTAATCACTCTGTTATTCAAAAAATCCAAGAGAATATTTTTAAGATATGATGGAAGGGGTAGATCAACGATTTACACCTTAAAATGCTCCAGTTGACAGAGTTAAATGCATTTTTAAAGTCGATTGAAATTATACAAACTATATTGCCCTCAATAGAGGCTTGATCTATGTAGTTTTTTATATTTTGAAACGCAGTAATTGTAGATTTATATTTCCTAAATCCATATTGATTATTACTAATAAATTCTGAAGATTCCAGATAATATGAAGTACGTCTAGAGATGATCTTATCAAAAAGTTTACCCGATGTGGGTAATAAGCAAAATTGGCCTGTAGTGCGAGGCAGACGAGTAATCCTTTTTGGGCTTAGGTATAAGTGTAACCAGCGCAATTTTCCATTCTCCTGGAAATATCGCTTTTGACAAGAGATAATCAAAGAAACCAACGAACCAATTCTTATTAGCCAAGTACATTTCCCTTAAAATTTCATTAGAGATGCCATCAAAACCTGGGGCCTTTTTGGATTTTAAATCATATAAAACACCCTCAAGCTCTGGTTTTTCAAGTTTGACATATTCATCTAAGTTCAGTACAGTTGGAGAAATTTCTTCTGAATAATTTTTCAGTGGAAAATGGTATTCCAAAATGTTTTGTACAGTATCCTTAATATTTCCAATAGTATCAGTATCATTTAAAATTATCCTGTAAATTTTACTATTAGTAACTTTAGTTGTAAAAATTTTAAAATTCTTTCCGAAAATGTTTTTTGTGACTAAGCCACTAATAAAACTTTTAAAACAATCTCTTTTATGACAAAGAATAGATTTTTTGTACTTAGCTTGTAAGGCTTTAAATTTCAATTTTTTAACTTCTCTAATCTGAGATTCAGTTTCTTTTTGGTATAGACGCCTGAGAGCCCTTACGCTATTGTATGGTAAAATTAACGTTAATTAAAATGATTTTCGAATTTATTAAACAATAAAATTTCCGAAAACAATTAATTCTAATATGACGCTTGCTAATACAAAATAATAAAATAAAATCCTGCTTATTAAGTTACATTATTTACACACATATATCAAAACTGCGATGATTGTTTTAAAAATATAAACGATATTCATATGGATTAGAGATTTTGCATAATGTATTTTATATAACATGCTATTTTACTTTTTAAAATAAGCAACGAATCTTCTCTAATTGTCCAATAAGATACTCGCCAATACGACACTCCATTTAATCAGAAGCATCTGCTGAACCATGACATGGTGACGAGTCATATTTCCTGCTAAATTGAACACGTTTATCCACTTTACATGCTAAATTATGAAATATTTTGTATTTTAAACCATTTTGTGCCATAATTTGCTTTTCAGTTACATGCATTTATTTACGTTTGCAAATATTATTCTTAAAATAAAAATGCTAATTTTTTCAGTAAAATTTCCAGTGCGTTTTATTGTGTGTTTAAATTAAATTGATTTAAAACGTTTGGTGAATTTATTGGTTTAAAGGGCTGTAGGGTTGTTATGTATACATTTATAAATAATGTGAATATAATTAATAAATATGATTTGATTAAAGGTTTTAGCAGAATAGAGCTTATTGCGCTAGTAGGAAAATACATTTGCATGCATTTACAAAACGCAAAGTAACAGTAAGTAAATTGAAAACTGCGGAATCAATACAAAAATACTTTTTGCACATATAAAATTTTATTGAGAAATAAATTCAGATTAATTAAAACTTGTACAATATAAAAATAAACATAATTATAAAAACAACTAATACTGTAAAACAATTTCAGACAGTTGAACAACTGTAGTCAAATTTAAAAATCCTTTAAAATTTTTTTGCCAGTACTTATACAATACAATACTATTGCTACAGTACAATACTATTATACAATACAATACTATACTATACCATTGCTCAATACAATATTGTATTGTATAAGTCAGTAACAATCAGTACAATACTTATGCTGCATAAAACATATTACTTGTCTTATTATAAGGGACAGTAACAAGAAAATACATTGTTATATTTTTGAAAACACAATAATTAACTTTTTTCACTTACTACTATATTCCTTTTCTATTAAAATTATATTTTCTCCGCCAAAAGTTTCTCTAATTTTCAGATGTGTTATTCGTGTCCTCAGGAGTCGTAGATGTGCCTTCGGATGAATAGATGCCTTCTCCGGGTTTATCAGGCTTCTCTGTGGTACAAGATCGCACATGTCTATTCAAATTTCTTTTGTATTCGAAACCATTTCCACACTTCTTACAAATATGAGGCTTTTCTTCAGAATGAAATTTCATATGTCTGTATAGATGTGACTTGCACAAGAATGTTCTGCCAAATTTTGCACAAATATGAGGTCTTTCTCCTTTATGAAATTTTGTATGTTCGGCGACATATTTCTCTCGAGTGAATATGAATGTTTTCCCACATTCTTCACATAAATAACTCACTTCCTTATAGTGAATTTTCTCATGTCTTATCAATACCTGCTTTTGAGTGAATTTTTGGTCACAGATTTTACAAACAAAAGGCCTTTCTCTTGCATGAATTCTCATGTATCTTCAAGTTACTCCTAGATGATATCTCCTTTTCACGGTATCTACACTGGTGACCCTTTTTTAGATGTTCTTTGGAGAAATGCTCTTTTAAATCTTTCGGAAATTCGAATTGTTTCCCACATTTTATGCACTTGAATGACTCTTCAGAGTGTGCCGTATCCGTAGAAGACATAGTGGAGGCTTTGATACAAGGATTAATTTTAAAAAACCGGAAAATTTAAAAGATTGTATGTAAAATGCAATTTTCATTTGCAACGTTTCGTTATTGAAAAAATTGTGACTAAAAAAAATTGGCAACACTATAAACTAAGTAGATTGTGTAGAAGCATGTCCAATAAATGTTTCTACACAATCTACTTACTTTATAGCGTTGTCAATTTTTTTTTTACTTTAGTCATTTTTAGTATTTTTTATCTTAACGAACTACTCACTATGTCACGAACTTAATCATAGATTAGAAACTAAAATTCTGAAAATTATTCACAGTTTATTCTTGAAATTTCCATTTGATTTTCTTAAAATTTGTTCTTCAAATGAATAAACTCGAAAAATTATTAAATATTAAACTACATTTTTCTAAACATAAATTAACATAGATGATCAAGTTTAAAAATGCTATCAATTTTACAGTTTACTTAAAAGAATACGCATGCTTTTTTTAGATTTCTTTTATAATTCTTTTTGCCATGTGCAAATATGGATGATGCCAGTAACACTCTGAGTTTAAATAAGTTATATTAGCCAAAATATAGTAGTAACACAGTCCTATGTACCTATGGTCTAGAAGATGCATCTATATCTCAGATATTGGAATTTGAATCCAGAATATTTTTTTAGAAAGTGCGTTTTGATTTTATATGAGTATCTGATATTATATTCCGTACTTTGTTTGGAACGCTTAACTCTCTCTCGCATAAGAATTGTTCTAATTTATCACCTGCATACTCAAGAGGTAATGGCTTATAAAATGAAAATCAAATCTGATAGGTATTACAAGCATTCTTATTCTTGAAATTTATATTTCTTTTTGAATGCAGGACTTGCTCGTTTTCTTCTTAATTATGCAGCGAAAATAAAAAAATAAATAAATGAAAATAAAACCTCAATTATTTCTCGTGTTCAAAAAAGTGTAAAATAAATATATAAAAAAATATATAAATAAATACAAAATAAAATAAACACAGCATAAAAGCCAGATAACAAAATTGCAGTTATTTAATCAAAAATAGTCAATGAAAAATAGCTCTGAGTAAAAGTTAAAAACGGAATAAAAACACACATGTACACTTTTGTAAACTTTTATGAACTTTTGAATTTTTTATGTCTAAATAAAAAGACGGCCAATTTTAAGTGTTCAGAAGCAATGTGCATATTTTTTCTACAGCAATTACTGAACCGAGTAAGTGCATACTGGTTAATTCCAGAAGAACAACAAAATTGATTTAAAGGAAATACCAGATGCTCTGTTGATGAGAGTAACAAAGATAATTATTACGTTATCTTTCTTAAGTGAAAATGATTAAATTTAAACAAAGGACTTAATTATAAATTTATCCGTCGTTCATTATATTATATTTGCTACGATAGACGAGAAAAGGACCAAATAACAAGTAATTATTGATAAAAGATGCGAGCATGGTATATTTTTTCAAATACTTTCGTAGCTTGCAAAACTGTTGATTTTTCTAAGCAAGTTTGAAGATGGTATAAATGCTTGTTAGTGGTTCTGAATTAATTTTAATTTGCAGGTCCCTGTCTAATTAGCCCAACGTGTGCAGAAAATGACAATAGAGTGGCAAATCACACCTTATCAAGTTGCATTAAACTTTTCAAATAACCACGACTTTCATGTTCTTCTTATATGCACCAGACAGCGACGCCTATGGGTGTTGAAGGGATTGGTTTGTGGCTCTACGGTCCTCTTATACACACTTTAAACTGAACAGACCAGCACCGACAGTTTAACGTGGATTCCGGCTCCCGTACAAACATCCGTGATTCGAACCTGAAACCTTCGGTACCAACGGACAGCCAGTTGGTCGTCAGGCCGCAGTGTTGACGGGAAGCCAATGCCTTAATTTCTCCTTGAAATTAAGGCATTGGCATTTGCGTGTCATTGAGAGAAATCATTCAAAACATATTATATAAAAAAAAAGAAATAGATGCATTACACAGTGTGTCCTTTCCCATAGGAATCTCCGGGTCACTTAATTCGCTGACGGAAGCATAGGCAGACATCGTCTTCTAACATGAGCACTCTTTTACATTAGCTGGACTCCTAATCACTTGGTCACGTATCGCGTTCTCGGACCTTAGTTTCACCACTTCTTTTCTGAGGGGCCTGGCGGTCAATTGACTAGCGCTAAGGTTCGAATCCACCCGATGGCATGGATGTTTGTTAGTAGTTCGGAATCCACGTTAGGAAGTATGTCGCCTTCTTATTAGCCTGAAGTATGCACAGAATGACAGTAGATCCACAAACAAAACCACTTCTTCTGTATCAAATATTCTGGTTTGTATCTCTAAGGTACCTTTTCTGCTCACTAGGGCTAATTAGATAGAGACCTACATTTTAAAATGAAGCAAATGCTGGGAAAAATATTTTCATAAAAATCTTTTCCGCCCAAAATTATCAGGGTAATGAACTGTAACAACTCGGCGTATATTAGACGTACAACGGCTTTAAGAAGTCAGCCACTTTCAGGTTCATGGGAGAACTTTAATTTTTATTTTCAAGCACATATATGTACATATAAAAATATGGAATTCTGGATTATTCTACAAAGAAATGAATGAATATAGAGTTTTAGAGTAGTTCCTTTGTAAAGGTTTCTTTTTCACATCTGCGATATTGTTGTATTTAAAAAAAAAAAACATTCAGATAAATTGAGATAAAGCAAATCACCCACTCAAGTCAAGTTTTCTATCAAATAAATTTTCTAGTTTGGTTTGTGGCTCTTATGTCCATTTTCTGCATACTACGCTAATTAGATCAAAACATACATTTTAAAGAAAAGTAAAAGCTGTTGAAAATACTTTGGAAAAACACTTTTCGATATAACGCTATATGGATAATTCAAAATGATTTATATTATTGATGTCTCTTTTAATATTAGGATGAATTGTATGAAAAATTGAACAAATTAATTCTTTAAATAAAATTTCCTATATATTTAAGAACCTACTCATTCCTTGAGTGGATGTTATTGGGATATGTAATAGCATTTGTCTGTCTTCCTACAATAATCTTAAAAAACATTTTGGCTTCATTTTTCATCTACGCATTTGAAGTTTTTTCATCTGTTTTCAATTTCTCTTTGTATAGTTAGATTGTCATTTAAATTGATAGAAAGATTGTCCTCTACATAGAGGATTATGGAACGAAAGATGAATAATAAAATATGGTATATTTGTGTTAAATTGAAACGCATCTTTTACAAAATCACAAATTGTAAACATAGGACTGATTGCAAACGTAGAACTCAAAACATAATTACAACCTAAAAAGTTTCAATTTAACACCAGCTGTGAACACATAATATGATTATACTTTCGTTTTCACAAAGTTTTATATTATAAAATCCCGCTGCATAAAATAACACGTTACCCGAAATACATTAAATGAACACTAAATTGAAATTGAAAACGTAATAACATTTTCGATCAGATTTATAATTAAAATAGGAAAATTATTTTATTTTTAAAAAATAATGGATTTATTTACTTTTTAAAAAAATATTGAAAAATCTAAAGAACAATTTTAATAACAAACGGGATTTTCAAAATAAATTCACATTTAAAATATTATTCTGAAAAAAAAATATTTGTTTCATTCTAAAGTTATAAAAATAAAGAATTATTATTTAAAAAATTGCTGTCTTTAATTTTGTTTAGCAATGTGTATTATGATCTTTATAAAAATTAAATTTAAAATTATCAAAAATATTTTAAAAACCAAAAGAAAATATTTAAAGTTCATGGAATCCCTTTAGAACAATATTTTCGCTTGTGGTATATTATTATATAATAAAATACGTTTTGTTACATCTAACTAGAAATAAATTACGACCATTTTTAGAAATTGAATTTTTATTTTGTTTGACATATTAGCACAAGTTTAAAATTACAAAATTCTTAAAATAGAAACATCTCTTTTATGAAGAATATAACAATACTTACTTTTTGCATGAAAGTAACAATACAGAAAGATTTAAGCTAGCAGCAATACGCACACAAAGAAATATAACAAAACAATTATATACGCAAACGTAACATAAATTCCTAGGTAGAAAGTACAGTTTAGTAAAACATAAGCATAAAATTATTTAAAATTTTAAAGATTATAAAGCAAAAATGAATTTATCTAAATAAGTTGAAATGATTATGAAACTTAAAATAAACTAGATAAGATAATCCTTAACAAAATTTTAAAAATTAAAATTTGACTAAAATCAAAATTGTTTAGCTATGAAAATATTTCATGACATTTAAAATTTCAGAACATTTATTAAAAATTAATATTATTAAAAATTAAATAATGCTCTTAGATATTTGTCACAATACACGCCTGTTACTGAAAAGAACGAATCGAGCATTGTTCCTTTACCAATATTGTCGTTGTTTACACAGAATAATTAAAGTTTTTCCTAGATTTATTTCCTTTATAAAGTTAAAAATGTTTTCACTCTATCTTTAAATTTTACTATGTCATTTGAATACGAACTTTTATAAATTGGGAGAAAATTTCCTCATATTGCATCATTATTATTATACATTATACCGTACAATGTTTTTTTTAAATAATGTAGCAAGAAAGGCATTTTTGGTTTGTGAAATCTTTATGAACGATCAAATTTCATTTCTTTTTCATATGTAAATTTTGACGAGAAGGCTATTTTGCTTTTTGTTATTTTGCGCCTTCACATGAGGTCTGGGACGGGTCTCCAGATGAGCGCACGACTTGTATTGTCAGGCGAAATTCGGCAACCATTTTTCACATGCCTTTCTAAACTTTGTTTGTGTTTAAATGCTTTTCTACAAATCTTACAAACATAAGGTCGTATATCTGTATGAGATATGATATGACTCTTTAATCCACACTCATGTTCGAATGTTTTGCAACACACTTCGCAAATGTGAGGTTTTTCTTTTGTATGAGATAGCTCATCCCTCTTGAAATCTTCGCATTTGAAACATCTTCTGCACTCTTTACAACAGTAAGATTTTTCTTTATGAATTTTTGTATGTTGATTCAAGTTACTCTTCAGTCCAAATGCTTTCCCACAGTGCGGGCAGACATGAGGTCTCTCGCCGGTATGAACAAACTGGTGTCTTTTGAACTCACTCAACTTCTTAAATGCTCTCCCACAATGACGACACACATAAGGCAGGTTTGGGTGCTGTTGATGGCAATGTCCTATTAAATATTGCAGAAATGGAATCACTTTTCTACATATATTGCATCTCCAAGATTCTGTGGATGGGAAAATAGTAGATGTAGACATATTCAAGAGCTATTTTACTTGCGAAATTAAAAATTTAAGCAAAAAAGTTTATGGTGGTTATCTTTCGATAATTGCTGCCAGACTTGCTAAGTAATCATTTGACTAAACTTTAAACATAAAAGAACATATATATATATATATATATATATATTACATAACAAGATAACAGTCAATTTATCCTTGTACTGTTGCCATTTTCTTAGTGTTTTTTTTTTGTTGCTAGTATTGCTTTCCTTAAATCATGCGCACTACATCAGGATGTAATCGAACTCTATCAAGGATTTGAAAACAAAATAATTTCTTAAAAGTTATCAGAGTCATTTCTGAACCAGTAAAGTTCCCAAAATTTAGCATAATTCTTAATAATTCATTTTCCATTTGTAAAAATAATGTTAAACATTATATTGCTTAATCAGGGGTCCTGATGGCCGAGTGGCTAGCGTTCTGGCGCTCGGTCCCACAGTTCACATCCCGGCGTTGCCATGGGTGTTTGTAGTGGTTTGGAATTCCCTTTAAACCGTAGGTCCCCGTCCTAATCGGATCGTAGAGCGTTGCGGGGGCATTGTTACTCCGCGTCCGTATCTTCAAGTTACACGCGCCCCTGGGTAATGCAAAGTGAGTACGTCTGTGCAGCGCTTGCCTTAAGGCATCCAAGAACAAGCTGTCTAAGTGTTTGCCAGCTGCATTGGAGCAAAAAAATGTTGCTTAATCATTTTCAAATGGATGATACTAAAAGTTCTTTTTACGGAATTCCTATTGACTGTTTGATATCTGCTTATTTATTTAGTGAAACGTATTTATGTTAATGCGCTAATTATATTTATAGTTATCTGCGTCTATGAGTTTTGCACTTTGTCTTAAAACATAGCTTAAAGACAGTGATTGCATGCCTTTTGGTGAAAAGTAGCTCAATTCAGCATAAATTACAGTATAATATAATTTTAATCTTTAGAAGAAACCGTAATTTAACCATTCGACCAATATAAGTATATTGATATATTTTAAAATAAATTATGTTAATGCGTAAATTGGTAAAATAAATTATTGCATAAAGCGGATATACAGAATGACAAATAAGAATTAACATGAGGAAGAATGTGTTCAAAATAGGAAGAATGTGTTCAAGTTCAACAGCTCTTACAGTAAATAAGATAAAATGACTACAGGATTATGTCCTTTACACAGTACTTAATTATAAATTCGTCACTAATGTTATCAGCGTACATATTATGAATAACGATCCCATTAACAACAGCCAAATTTCCTACAAGAGAGTCACTCCTACAGCTTCGAACCAGCATAGAAGCATCTCCATACTTCACTTTTGGAACAAGTGTTTTTTGTGGGGCGGACTGGAACCGCATAAAGGAAATGGTATAAATAAATACTTTGCAGCTTCACAAGTAGTTATAAATTATATTATGTGAAACACATAAAAAAAAAAAAAAATTCATGCGGCAAATAGCGATCACATAAAAAAAAGGCCCACATAGAAAATATGTAAAAAAAAAAACTACCCTACATCGCATCTAATAACATTTTTGGTTATGTTGGTGAAATAATATCAGGTGGGTCATTTGTTGGAATTTTTTTAATTTTCCATTTTATTTTGACAGCTATCCGTTGTTTTCTTTTTGAATTACTGTTTCTAATTAATTTTTATTCTTAATATATATTTAACGGAATGTTTTATATACATATACCTGCTAAAAAATATAAAACTGATTCAAAATATTTGGTATAAAGGTGCACAATATTTGATATTATAACTCTTGAAAATGGAATGCTTATGTTATACATCTTTTATTTCATTTATTATTGTAGCTCATGGACAGGCACCCTATAGCAGGATGTCCGGAATTGAGTGGGAATTCAGAGGTGAAAAGATATTGGAGCCCTGAAACTTTGCTGATGAGACATTGGCTTTTATTTTCTTATTGATATTTATTGTGTGTGTTTTGCTCTGTTTTGGCGGCCTGATGGACAATGGTCTAATGATCAGGCCCTTCGTATCACAAACTTCAGGTTTGAATTTTGGCATGGAAGTTTGTTAGAAGTTCGAATTCTACGTTAAAGTTTAGGTCCCGATTCCATTAGTTTAAAGTGTGCAAAAAAAAAAAAAAAAAGACCTTAGAGCGACTAACCCAATCTATATTGTTTTGATCTCGTAACAGTTTGCTATAATTTTCTTGCCATTGGAAGTAAAAAACAATATTTATTATTGGCAATCTATTAGTTGAAAATTGCACTTAGTATTACCACCTGCAATTGATAAATATGGATTTTTTTCCTACGATTTTAGGGTCCCATGTAACTCAACAAAATGAATGCCACCCTGGCTACAAGCATAATTCAATTCAAGTAAATAAATTTACATTTTCAAACTTTTATAATAATTTTAAAATGATTCGTTCTGCGAAGGATTTGTGAATAGTCTAAACTGACCGATTCCTGAAAAATAATAACGGGAAAAATTAGTATAAGGATACCGTGTTTCACTAAAGAATGTAAGCTCGATTCCCCATTTGGCGTAATTTCTAATCCCAGCTTTCAGATAAAACAACTGTGTTTATAGAATTTTTCTATGTATATTCATCGAACTATATCATTAATCAGGCTGCTTGGTGCATGGATCTGGTTATTTGTAGAATCAACTGTCTTAGGTTGTCTTCTTAAAAGGCAATATCCTAATTTCCATTGCGCGATGGTGGCCTGTTTATGAGACAAATCAGTGAGAAATGAGAATACCAGAATTTATTTAGAAAAACTCCATTTAAAACTAATTTGAATATTTAAAGTCCCTAATATATATTGAAAATAATTATTACGAAATATTTTTAAAAATTGATTTCAATTTTGATAATTGATTAAAATTTTATATATACTATATTTGTTTCGATATTTATAACCAAAAAGATAAATAACGTTTATTAAATTTTAATAATCAGTTTTACTAAAAACCAGAAATATATTATTTCAATAACAAAACTTAGATAAACCGTATTCAAAGTTAATATAACCATTTTTAAATTTCTTCTCTTCGTAATCAATGATAAGGTTAAAATTTCATACTTCAATAGCACAAACTCTGTTTTCTTTTTGACAGAATCTCGAAACCTAAGCTGCATCTGGAAGATAAATTTATACATATTTGGTTTGGTTAGCTTTGGTTAGTCGCTCTACGGTCATCTTGTGCACACATTAGGCTAAACAGACCGGAACCTACAGTTTAAAGTGGATTCCGAACCACAACACACATCCATGGCACCGCCGGGACTCGAACCCGAAACCTATGGTACCGAGCGCCAGAGGCGCTAGCCACTCGGCCATTCAGGCCCTATACATATTTGGAGTGTTTTGCATGGGAATCTGATATCATAAGTTTAATGAATGTTGCGAACGACTGAAATATCAGCATTTAACAGTGTAACGGATATTAAACACGAATCTCAGTAACAAATGCAGGTGTTTTTTTTTTCTTTTAGTAATTATGTAATTTTTAAAGGTTGTATATATATACTGTTAAAATTAAAACCCTTAAAACTAAAATCAAAATTGGGACATTTACGGAAAGATATTCTTATTTTTATTTATTTTGTTTTGTGGACCCAGTTTCATCATCATTCAACGCACAGAGTACCTTGGCCGTGTATGGCCTTAAGACTCCTAATCTTGAGGAATAAAGTTCTTTGGAAACAAAAAACATGAATACAAACAAAAGCAGTGAGCATGATTATGTCCATTGTTAGTACAAAAAAGAAAAGAGTAAATTAAAAAATAATTAAATAAGAAACAACAAGCGCAATTACTTAATGAATTTAAAAAGAAGCTGCATTTTTTCAAAGGGATTAGTAGCATTTTTAAATTGCGAGTAAATATTGTCAAGGCCTCCAAACGTGTTAAAGAGATTAACTATTTCATTTAAAACATACATTGCCTTAGTGGCAGAGTCAGCAGTTAGATTAGTAGTGTTAGTGCTGGTATTTTGAGGCAGATGGTTTGAGACCAACGGCGTAGCGCGAGAGATCTTGGGTGTACCTTGCAAGAAACTTGCGTAGGATACGCCCTCCGAGACTTGCCGGCTGGTGAAGGCGGGTCTTGCTGGCGCATGGCCCTGATTGGGTGGTAAGCGGGGCTTCGGAAACATCGGGCAACCTCTCCAAGCGGCAAGGTGCCCCATCTGGTGGCAGTTGATACAGGTGGGGTTTTCAATCCTCTCTTTTATGTGACAGTCTTTCAGGTGATGCTCACCTCCGCATTTTAAACACCTCTTCTTATAGTTGCAATTCTTGGATGAATGGTGAAAGAGATTGCAAGAGAAGCACTGTGAGGCTCCTGGTCGGCGATTAAACTTCTCTACTCGGACCGAGTAGTGGAGTAGCCGGGTGACTTCGAAGAGCTTGACGTTCTCCGGGGCCTTTCGATACGTGAGTTGCCACACCGGAATGGGGGCCTTAGTCTTCAAGTTGGTTAACTGTCTGACTTGGTCTATCTTGAGACCAAGTTGAGAAAGTCCTTCCGCTATTTCTTCAGAGGAGTAGCTAACGTGCAGTCCTTTAAGCACCGCTTTCAGCGGGCGTTGATTTTTTGGAGTTATTACAAAAAATTCAAGCTGCTTCTCCGTAAGATATCGAGTGACAGCACGATGAACATCCGTGTTGGCCGGGAAAATCTTAAGCTGCTCACCGGCGAGCTTAATAAGAACATCGTCCTTATGCAGAGTGCTGATTTCAGCAACGTGCACTTTAAGTGCGTCAGTGAACCGCACCATAATGGGCGGCAGTTTTGGCTCAGCAGCTACAGGCATGTCAGCAGGATTGTCGGCTTCAATCTCATCATCAGATAGTTGATCAAAATTGTTAGCAGTAGCAATGGGATTAGTGATATTAGTTTCAACACTAATGCGAGCAGTATGCCTTTTAGGCGGTTTAAGAAAGCCGTCACTAGGAGCAGCCGCAGCGGGTCTTTTAGGCTTTTTAGTTTTAGGATTAGTCTTGCTCTTGGAGCTTAACTTTACATGCGCATTACTGTGCCTGGCGCAGTTAGTAAGTGGACATAATCCAAGCTCACTTACCCGTTTGGTTGCCTCTGCAAGTGCAGCTTCCGCTGTTTTTAGTCCGTCCATGGTGGATTTAAGGGCAGTCCGCTGAATGACTCCTCCGTCAATCAGGATGTTTTGGTTCTGAAGAATTTGTCGGATCAAGTCCACAGCCTTCTCCTTGTCTTTAAGTTGGGCGCGAGCCGCAGTGATGTTGGTGCAGTGATCGGCATCAGAGAGCATAGGAGGTTCCGTTAACATAGCTTCAGCTGCAGCGCTGGAACTGGGTACTTCCAAATGGTCCTGAAGAGGACCGTTCCCCGTAGAAAAAACATGCTGCATGGATGGAAAATTTTTCTTGAAAGTAGCCAGATCTTGTAAGAGCTTACGCGAATTGCAAGCAGCAGAATCCAAATCAGCAGTAGGATCCATGGCGATTTGACTCTGGAAACTCGGGCAATCAGTTCTCTCCATCATACTAGAAACTCCCGCATAAATACTCATCACACTTGATTCTCTCCCTTCAGTCCAGAAAAAACTGTAATTTTTTGTTAAAATGATCTCAAGATTTTCTGGACCCAGTTTGATAACAATAATAAAAAATATCTATACTCGCGATTCGAGAGAACTGAGTGGTTCAACTCCTTACGAATTGCATCGAGTATATTAGCAATCTGCGGATCCTTACACGGAATAAAATTTAGATGTAAAAAATAATATCGAAAAATGGACTCAGATTTATGTCGATTAATTAAAATGCATGATTCATTATAAATAATTTTCTGGATTATAAAACATCCGTTGCAGACATATTTTCTAAAGATGAGACTCAAATATTTATTAAATTAAATAATTTTATTTTCAAATTAAGTATTAGTATCCTTCAAAATCGTTTGATTTCGATGAGAATGCTATTAAATAATAAACATAGTTAATGGATTATATTATTTGAAGTGAATATTTAGTGAGACAACTTGATTTACGGTATAAAAGGCAGAAAACAATTGATCCAATTATAAAAAAAGCAATCAGATTTTCTTAAAAACAATTTCCATTGAGAAAAATTAAGTGTTATGTTTTAAAACACTGAAGTGCAACAATATAAGAAAATATTCACAATATTTGGATTTTTTTTTTAATAAGATTGATCGAAGCAGATTCCCTAATCAAAATAATTTTATCTGTTTATTATAGCATTCATAATGGAGACTTTAATTTAACAAAAAAAAAATATTCTTAAAATGAATATGCTTATTTATTCAGTAAAATTTCGAGTAAATTTAATTTTATGGTTAAATTATGGTCGTTTAAAATGTTTGATGAAATTGTTTTAAGAATTCGAAATGGTATTATATTAAAATTTACATTGAATTAAGCTGTAATAATCATTAAAAACCAGCAATTACAGATTTAGAGACATATTATGTGACTGAATTCAAATAAACAAGCACAGAGTGAAAAAATACATTTTCTGGCACAAATTTTTACTGTGCAATCTTTCTCTGTTTATAGACATTAGGTAAAAACTTTACTGAACAACACTTTAAAATAAAAAAAAAAAAAATATATGAAATTTTCAACAGGAGATTCTTTAAAAATAAATTTAATTGAAAACTAAAAATTTTAGCAAATCATACATTTTACTAAATTACTAACAATTTAAGTAACCAATTTATTTTGTTCAGAAAAGTCGTTTAAAATATTCTGATGGAATAAATTCCTATACATTTAAAATCAAAAAAAAATTAATTAATATTTAAAATCTGTTTTCAAGCAAAATAATTTTTGATATAAATATATTATTAAAACATATTTTAAAATTATTATGTGTAGATTCTATTAGTTGAATATAGAATATCACAATTAATATAGTTAAGTCAACAATTAAAAATTTTCCGATTTTAATGAAATTACAATTTAATCAAATTAAATGAAATAATTTTATTTATAGCTAGTAATTTTATTCTCATACATTTACAAATAATCTCTTATTTCGTATTTAATATAAAAGAAAATGTGAAAATATAACAGGATATTCCTGCATTAAAAATCGTAAAGGAACATATATATTTAAAATAAAAATAAAGAATTTTTGAAAAATTAATTTTTTCTTTATAATAAGTATGTATATATTGATAATTAGCTATAGACACGTGATTAGTAAACATAATTTCGAAAAGAAGTTTACCAGATTAGCATTTCTATATAAAATCACGTATATCTGCAAAACATCAAATAATACTTAGTAAATCCTGTACTGCGAATCAATAGCAAAACACTTTTTATACATCAAAAATTTTATTGGAGAATTAAAATTATATAAATTATGACAAATACAAAATAAAAATAGGCAATATTATAAAAAAATGAATTTTAATACAGTAAAACAATTTTCAGACAGTTGAACAACTCAAGTAAAATCTTAAAAATCCTTTAAAAACTATTTTTCAATTTAAAACAATACTTATGCTGCATTAAAGATAATGCTTGTCTTTTATTTAAAAAACTTCAATCCAATCCAATTGATCTTACTTTTAATTAACTTACACATTCAGAAAGATATTTTTTTAATTTCATTAATGTGTAATTAAATATTGTAAGGGACAGTAGCAAAGAATTACATTTTTATAGTTTTAAAATCACAATGCACAATAAGTTTTGTTTTCTATTATTACTATCTTCATTTTGTTAGGAGTGGTGTTTCCTTCTGCGAGGGATGCTTGAATAACAGATGTGCTGGGCGAGTCCTCTGGATTTGCAGATGAGTCTTCAGGTGGACATACGCCTTCTCCAAGTTTTCCAGATTCTTCTGTGGTACAAGACCGCATTTGTCTCTTCAAATGGTGTTTCAATTTGTATTTTTTTCCACACTTCTCACAAACGTGAGCTCTTTTTTCAGAATGTTTCTTGTCATGTATATTTAGTTGAGACTTGTAAGAGAATGTTCTGCCACATTCTTCACAACAATAAGGATTTTCGCCAGTATGGAATTTTTTATGTTCGTCGGCATGTTCCTCTCGGGTGAATTTGAATGTTTTTCCGCATTCTTCACAAAATTGACTCACTTCTTTAGTGTGAGTTTTCTTATGAGAGCTCAAATGGCTCATTTGTTTAAATTTTTTTCCACAAGAATCACAATAAAAAGGTCTCTCTCCTGAATGATTTCCCTCATGATTCTCCAAATGACTCTTAGATGGGAACGCCATTTCACAGGATCCACACTGGTGACGCCTGTTTAGATGTTCTTTGGAGAATTGCTCATTTAAATCTCTTTGTAGGTCGAACTGTATCCCACATTGAATGCACTTGAAGGAATCTTCAGATGGTGCCGTATCCGATGAAGACATGTTGAAGGCTTTGCAACAGATATTAATTATAAAAAATTAAAAAAAAATGTATTTCATATGCAGTTGTCACTGTACTTCTCCACACTTCTTGAGCCAATTTATAGAAAATCTCTCTAGTTCAACATTTTGTGTTGCCAATATTTCTTACATAAGTTTTTATGAAGAAATTTGTTTTTGTTAAGAAACCACGCACTATATCACCAAAATAGTCTATATATGATTATATCATATATATATATATATATGTATATGATTTTAAACTGAAATTGCGGGTTGCTTTTAATAAGATTCAATAGTTATTCCTTAATTAAAAGAATCCAAATATATATGCGTTTCTAATTTATAATTGATTTATTTTTAAGACTAAGTCAAAAGAACTCTAAAATAATTATCTAAGAAATAATTTCATTTTACAATGAGAACCACAATTAAGAGAAGGATTTGGTCACTGTTCATATGCATGATTTATTTATTTTTGTTCTAATGCAGCTGACAAACACTTAGACAGTTGTCTTCGATACCTTAAGGCAAGTGCTGAACAGACGTTACTCACTTAGCACTACCCAGACGGTGCTTGTAGCTTGAAGATAAGCTACGGACGCGGACTAACAATATATCCGCAACGCTGTACGATCCTATTAGACCTATGGTGTAAAGTGGATTTCGAACCACTACAAACATTTATGTCATCGCCGGGACTCGAACCCCAAACCTGTTTTATCGAGCGCTAGCCCTCGGCATTCAGGTCACTATACATCTTTATTGCTGAATTTTAAAATATGTAGCAAATGTACCTGCAATGAGAGAGAAACGTGGTGGAAAAAACATTGTAGATTTCACCCACATTTCTATATTGTTCTTTTCAGTGAGCATCCCGAAGTCTTGAATTTAAGATTTCAATTTCTAATAGGAGCTGTACTTCACATAGTTAAATAATGACCAATCATGTTAACGTCTTGATATAATTTAACTTACCATAAGGGCTTTGATAAGGCTTACCACAATTTAACAATGCAGGTCTGAAAAAACACTTCAGAAAGATGTTTTTGCTGATATTACAGTATGTCATTCGCTGTCAGAATGGAAAATATGTAGCAGATGATAGTCTGCATCAGGACTTAATCGTAGATGTGGAGTAAAGGGCTACCGTGAACCCATATTTCGACAACCTAATTTTAAATGAGGGGCCTGAGGGCCGAGTTATTGGTATTCTGGTGCTCAGTGTGACAGATTTCGGATTCGAGTTCCAGAGGTGCCCTGGATGTTTGTAGTGCTTCGGATTCCACTTTAAAGTGTAGGTCGCGGTATAATATGACTACTACTATTACCACATCACTATGCCTACATCTGAGTTGCCCCTTTACAGATTGGAAATGATGTGGGTGAGAAGTCTGATTGGGCTCTGTGACGCTCTACGATTCTATGACGCAGAGACTTACAGTTGAAAGTGGATTCCGAACCGTAACAAAATTCCATTGCATCGCCGGGACGTGAACCCGGAAACTGTTTCAGAGCTAGATAGTCGGCCAATCAAAGCCTCTTCTAAGCAATAACGAACTAATGCAATTTTTTATTTTCTCCACTGATCCGTGTACATAGGAGATAGGTGAGGATAGAATATCAGTGGGTCTTATGTTGACTAAGAACAGTCCACTACTACTACTACTACTACTACACCACACCACATCACTGTACCTAGCGCTGAGTTGCCCCTTTATAGTTTGGGAATCATGTGGGTGAGAAGAAGTCTGATTGGACTCTGTGAAGCATTACGATACTAGGAGACCGGGACCTACAACTTAAAATGGATTCCGAACCATTACAAACATCCATGGCACAGGCGGGATACTAACCCGATACCTGTGGTACCGAGTGCTAGAGCACTAGCTACTCAGCCATCAGTGACATTCATGGCCACCAGCATTCTTGACCACAGGGATTCGAACCAGAATATTGAGAGCCGAGCGCTAGCCTCTCGACTCAACTTTTAAACCCCCAGGGTCCAATATGACTATAGGGTGTTTAACGTATGAAACTTATAACGTTGAAAAAAAAGCTCTTCCCCGAAAACAAAAACCCTTCCCCGAAAAAAAAAAAAAAATAAACCTCTTCTGTCTAGAAATCTGCCAGTAGGCAGACGGTCTTCAGCCCGCCATGGGGCCAATCCGCCAGTGAAGAAGAATTTTAAATAAACATCCCTGCTTTTCGTTCTTCTGTTCTCTGTATGCTTGGGAACAGGTTGGCATTTCAACTAAGAGATCTCACGTGCCAAATGCGAAGAAAACACGCAATATTGCAATTCGGCTCCACATGTAACATTTGGAATCGGTCTGCTCTAGCACAGAAACGCATCTCGCTATGCACCACGATCGCCGTGGAACAAGAAATATTTATATGTTCATAAAACAAACAATAGAATGCGGAAATTCGCTTTATTACAACCTTATTATGTGATATCACACTTTTTATAAAAACATGGTGAAAAATGAATATCTTCTTAAAGCAGATAAAAAATTATGACTGCAAATTATTTAAGTTTTATTACTGAACAAATTTTTAAAAATAAATATAATGATTAAATATTAGAAAGTTCAGCAAAACATTTTATAAAATTATTTAAATTTCTAAATTTTGAAGTATTTAAAATAATTTATGAAAGAAATTTTTTTTCTTAGGAAATCTACCGTTTTATATTATTCTGACTTAAATATTTTTATTCATTTAAATTGATTAAAAATTTAAATTATAATTTTAAAATAAAATAAAGCAGCAAACTACATTATTTCGTAGTATATAATAAGTTTTTTAATAAATTAAATTGTATAGTAATTAACGATAATAACTTCTACCAAAATATTTAATATTTTCATTTGATATATTAAAAATATGGTTAAGTAGTAATTAAAAATATTCCGATTGTAATGAAATTGTGGACACAAATGAGTGTTGCTGATGAAATAGTTTTATAATTACGCTTGGAATGCTAGCAATTTTATTCTCAAACATTTTGAAACATTTTTTATTTTGTATTTAATATTAGTGATTATTGGAAACCATAACATGTTATTTGAGCTTTATGAACTGTATAGGAACATACATATTTAAAAAAAAAATGAAGTTTAGAAAAAAAATTAATATTCCCTTTATAATTCTATGTATACCTTTATAAATAGTGATAATTTTTTTTTCTTCTCATGCAGCTGGCAAATTAACCGTGGTCTTTTATGCTGTAAGGGCTGCACAGACGTTACTCACTTTGCACTAACCATGGGGGCACGTGTAACTTATGATAGGCCACTGTCCCGGTGTAACAATGCCCCCGCAACGCTCTATGATCCTATTAGGACCGGGACTTACGGTTTAAAGTGGATTCCGCACCACTACAAACATCCATGACAACGACGGGATTTGAACCCGATACCTGTGGTAATAGTGATAAAATAAGCCGACATATAAAAAAAAGCTGACATTTGAAAGAGGTCTAAACAGAATAGAAGTTCTTGCCCTAATAGTAAATTAGCATTAATGCAAGTATTTACATACATCTATATGTCCCTTGTGGATCCTGGTTAGAATAGCCCCACTGTAACCTATGCATGTCGGAAAACCCGACTAAAAAGGGTAACTAGTGTCCGGAGTATAACTGGGTGGGGTAAAGTCAGACTTGTCCCTTTGGTTGCCCCGTGGTTTTGTGCAGCAATGTAAGGGACGAAAATAAGCTGAATGTTTTACCCTTAATCATGACTCATCAACGGTTTCATGGGTTGGCCTAGATGTTGCTGTATGTGGTATTAGAAAAAATAAAACATCTGCAAAACACAAACTATTACTGCGAAATCAACATAAAACTACTTTGAGAATAAAACATTGAATATAACAAATTAAAAATATACATTATAAAAAATGATTTATGATACATTAAAACAATTTTAGACAGTTGAACAACTCCAGTCAAATCTTAAAAATACATTAAAAAAATATTTTCAGTTTAAAACAATACTTATGCTGCATAAAACATAATGCTTGTCTTTTATTTAAAAAACACTATTTTTTTCCAATTGATATTACATTTTAGACAGTTGAAATTGCATAAAAATATTGTGAGAAACAGTAGCAAGGAAACACATTTTTAAATTTCTGAAATCACAACGAACAACCAACTTTTTTCTATTGTTACTATGATAATTCTGTTAAGAATGATATTTCCCGCTGCGAGAGATTTCCTAACTTGCTTTCAGATTCGTTAGACATGTCTTCAGGAGTTGTAGTTGAGCCCTCTGGCGAGCAGATAATTCGGTGACACATGACAGCATATGTGCCTTCAAACCACGCTTGTATTTATATACTTTTCCACACTTATCACAAACGTGAGATCTTTCTTCAGAATGTGATGTCTTATGTATGTATAAACGGCACTTGATAGAGAATGTTCTGCCACATTCTTCACAATTATAAGGAATTTCTCCTGCATAGAATCTCTCCTGTTCTTTCACATATTTCTCTCGAGTGAATGTGAATGTTTTCCCGCATTCTTCACAAAAATGGCTCACTTCCTTAGTGTGAATTTTCTTATGATGGGTCAAAGTGCTCATTTGTTTGAATTTTTTGCCGCAAGTTTCACAAAGAAAAGGTTTCTCTCCTGTATGAATCCTCTCGTGACTTTTCACATCCCTTTTAGATGGGAACGCCTTTTCACAGCATCCACACTGGTGACGCTTTTTCAGATGTTCTTTGGAGAAATGGTCTTTTAAATCTCTTGGAAGTTCGAATTGTTTCCCACATTTGATACACGTGACGGTATCAGGTGTACATTCTTCAGGTGGTGTCGTGTCCGAAGAAGACATACTGAATATTGCCACTCCGATTAATTAAAAAATATATATTTAAAACAGTGTATGACAGATGCAGTTGTCACAATAAACTGTTCAACGTCTCATGAGCAAATTTATTCGCAATCTGTCTCGTTCAACATTTTGTGTTGCCAATATTTTTTACATAAGTTTTTTTATTATTTTTTTTTTCCGAACAAGTTACGCACTATATCACGAACTTAATCATCGAATAAAAACTAAAATCTAAAAAATATATATAATTTAATGCTGAAATTTTGTGTTGTTTTTAATAAGATTCGATTTCCAAATTAGCAAAATGCGAAAAATTACTAAACACTATCTACATTTTTTCTGAAACTGAGATTACCGAGTTTAAAAATGTTATGAATTTTCTATTTTAGTAAAAAAAATATGCATCATTTATTTTTTTCTTTTACATTTTTTTTTTTTTTTTTTTTTTGCCATGGGTGAACATTTATGTCGTCAATGACATTCTGAGTTTAAATACGTTATATTGATCCAAAATATGGTAGTAACACAGTGGTATGTATCGATGGTTTCGAAGATGCACCTAAATCTTATACATTGGAATTTAAAGTCACGAATTGTTTTTTTAATACGTTTTTATTAGTTTCACCTATATATGTGTTTATTCGTAACTGACTCTTTGGGCTCGATTTTGCCCTAATCAGGTTTAATTTAAACGTTGTAGACTTGTCAAGGACCGACAACAATAAACTATTTTGATAAGTTTATTAGGAAATCATGATTAGGATCGCCAGGATGAGTGATTTTATTTAACTTATGAAGAACAATTTAACCCATGTAGAATGAAAGTACTTAAGACATTTGAATTTACATGGGACAGCGGCACAACGGATAACGCACCTCACTACGGATCTGGATATTCCCTGTACGAATCCTGGCTGGCTCGACATATTCTCATTTAGCCTTTGTTTTACTCACAATTAAATTGTCATCAGAACTATAGTTCGAGTCCTCCGTACCGGGACCTCATTTAAATATTATAGTTTAAAAACACTAAAACACGCTTTTAGAGTTAATCAAACTAAAAAGTAAAAAAATTTTAGTTTAAAAACACGCTTTTAGAGTTAACGAAACTAAAAAGTAAAAAATAAATTATGGTTTAAAAACACGCTTTTAAAGTTATCAAAACAAAAAGTAAAAAATAATTGTTAACATATGAATAAAATGACTGACGAGAAAATAAATGTCACTGTTCTAAAAACGTGGCGTTCTCGATATCAATCGTTATAATTTTTCACTAGTTTCATTCCGAAATGCAGAGTTAGTTTAAAAATGCCATACAAAGCACCTCACCCTTTTATAACTGACATTAATTTTCTCGTCGGTCATTTTATTCTTATGTTAACAATTATTTTTTACTTTTTAGTTTGATTAACCCTAAAAGCGCGTTTTTTAGTGTTTTTTTAATAAATATATTTAGATTCTATATGAGTATCTGAAAGCAGATCTTATTTATTCCGTACTTCGTTTGCAGTGCTTAACTTTCGCTCGTATAAAATTGTTCTGATTTTTCATCGGCAAACCCAAGAGGTAATTTCTGAAAAAATTGAAATGAAATTTGATGCCAATCACAAGCATTCTTATTCTTAAAAATTACTTTTTCTTTTCTTGACTTTTTTCTTCTTATTCATCAGCAAAAATAAAAATAAAATTCCCTCAATTATTTCTCGTGTCCAAAAAAGAATAAAATATGTATTTGTAAAAAAATTAATAAATAAAATAAACACTACATACATTTCTGATAACAATGCGCAGTTAATAAAATTCAATTAAAATAATTCTGAGTAAAATTTAAAAAAACAAGTCTAATTTAATATGAAATTAATTCAATCTTTGCAAGATTGGAAATTATATAGCAGGTTCTAAGGCAGATATTATATGTAGCGTCATAGAAAGAAGGATATTCTAAATTTATTTGCATTTGTACATTTATTTTCTAATTTCTGCATTAGATACTTTTGGAAGGATTCTTTCGTGTGGATACCGACCAGAATACTGCGAGTGAAAGGTGGGCTGAAAAGTTCATAGGCTGACTAGATGGCGCTACTAGTGTTATCAGAAATTATTTTGTGGACTTTTTGGTGTTTTCATCGGTAACAGCCTCTTTGGGGTGTCCACTGAGTGCATCGTCCTCGGTGCTCTTTTTCGCCTCGTTTAAATTTAGCAAACCACTTCTCTACAGTTCATTTTTCTGGTGCTTCAATAGTATTCAATATTAATTTTTTTCGCCAAAATGCAATGCTTTATTAACACACGAAATTCCTTTTTATCCAATTTTTGAAAATTAACAAATGTTGCTTCACTAAAAATGCTATAACTCACATACTAATAGTGCAACAGCTGTCAAATTTATACACGTGTCTTTTGCGGGTTAAGGCTAACTAAAAATTATATGAATTTAATATTAGTAGTGCCATATATGTGTCAGCCTATGAATATTCAGTCCATCTGTTAGATGCGGCCGAAGGCCTTCACGAATCCCTGAATTATAGAGTCTGTGATAAAACAAGTTTGGATTAATTCCTTCAATATATACCAAAATTTACACACGGTATGCTGTAATGAATGTATTATATAATTATGTTAATATAAACTTAAAAAGATAGATATAAA
>BPLQ01004098.1:0-504442 GCA_021605075.1 Caerostris darwini
TCGTCTTTGATTGCAGTGCAAAAATTTTGGCGAATTAGCAATGATGAGTTATGGCATTGCGTATTAGCTTTTTTGTCGCCCTCGACAGGTGACAGGATATATTGCTGTGTTAGTTTACTTTTTGATTAATGTTATAAATGGAATTGTCTAATGTTATTGTCCCAAAAAGGCGTGACTAATATTATTGGGTTAGTAAGAAAGTTCTTGTTTCCACCACCTAAAAGCACCTAGAAAACGGAAAGAAATTTTCTTGTCAATCCAATTTTACGTGAGTTACATTTTTTAAGTTGGTCAGTCCTTTAATGGATGATGGATTGCTTAAATAACGACAAGATATAGGAAACGTAAATCTCTCTTTTACTATGCTTTTTATTAGTTCCTTTTTTTATTTGTTTTGGCATCGTCTTTGATTGCAGTGCAAAATTTTGGCGAAATTAGCAAGGATGAGTTATGAGCATTGTGTAGTAGCTTTTGTCGCCTTCGGCAGGTACATGTTCAGACATAAGATTGCTGTGTTAGTTTACTTTTGGTTAATGTTGCCTAATGTTAATGTTTCAAAAAGGCGTGCCTAATATTATTGGGTTGACAAGAAAGTTCTTGTTTTCACCACCTAAAAGCGTCGCGAAAACGAAAAGAACTTTAGAAGAAGAACGTATTTGTCAATCCAATATTCCGTGAATTGAATTTTTGAAGTTGGCCAATTTTTAATGGATGATGGGTTTTTTAATGGATGAAGGTAAAATGTGGCTTTCAAAAGGATAACGACATGATATGGGAAACTTAAATACTCCCTCTGCAGTAACATAATCATATATTTTACAATAAATTGACTTTTAAACACTTAGTTAAATTAGTGAAATTAGCAAGGATGAGTTATGGGCATTCTGTAGTTGCTTTTGTCACCTTGACAGGTACATGTTAAAACAGGAGATTGCTATGTTAGTTTACTTTGATGAATGTTATAAATGGAATTGTCTAATGTTATTGTCTCAAACAGGCGTGCCTAATATTATTGGGTAGGCCAGAAAGTAGTTGTTTTCACCACTTAATAGCATCGTAGAAGCAGAAAGAAATGTTCTTGTCAATCCAATATTACGTGAGTTAAATGTTTGAAGTTGGTCCTTCCTTTAATGGATGATGGGTTGATTAAAAGGTAAAATTATACGTTCAAAAGGATAACGAGAAGATATAGGAACTTAAATCTTCACTCTGCTGTAACATAATCATATATTTTACAATAAATTGCCTTTGAAAAATTTAATTAAATTAGTGAAATTAGCAAGGATGAGTTATGGGCATTGTGTAGTACCTTTTGTCGCCTTTGACCGGTACATGTTAAGACAGAATTTTGCTGTGTTAGTTTATTAATGTTATCAATGGAATTGTCTAATTTTATTGTCTCAAAAAAGGCGTGCCTAAATTTATTGGGTTTGTAAGACAGTTCTTGTTTTCACCACCAAAAAGCACCGCGAAAACGGAAGGAACTGGAACGGAATCGTTTTATTACTAGTTCTTTTTTTTTTTATTTCTTTTGGCATCGTCTTTGATTGCAGTGCAAAAGTATGGTGAAATTAGCAAGGATGACTCATGGACTCTGTGTAGTAGCTTTTGTCACCTCGACAGGTACATGTTCAGATATAAGATTGCTATGTTAGTTTACATTGATAAATTGATGTTATTATCTCAAAAAAGCGTGATTAATATCATTGTGTTGGCAAGAAAGTTATTGTTTTCACCATCTAAAAGCATCGCGAAACAGAAAATAATTTTTTTTTTGTCAATTCAATATTACGTGAGTTAAATTTTTGAAGCTGCATAGTCCTTTGGTGGATGATGGGTTGATTAAAAGATAAAATGAGACATTCAAAAGGATAGCGATAATATATAGGAAACTTAAATCTTTACTCTACTGTAACATAATCATGTATTTTACAATAAAATGACTTTGATAAAATTAATTAAATGGTTTTAAGCTTATATTTTTTATTTAAAAAATAGTTATAAAGTATAACAACCTTGCATTATATTTTATTTAATCTTTCATTGACATATTCATTCATAGTAATGCAATATTCATAATTGAGTGAATTAAGCAATTTCTACTAATAGAATAAACATCGTGGTATTTAAATTATAAATATGTTTTAAAGAAAGTAACAATTCACGGCGTATATTTTGTACGTTATTGCTTGTCACTAAAGCTACGAAGAAACGTCCAGAAAACTATTTACTTCTTAAGTAATCGATTTAAAATGAGTTATAAAATTTCGAAGAATGCAATATTTTTAACTAAGTATATTAATTCCTTTTGAAAAAAATAACAGTAAAAATTTAATTATAAAAATAATAGTATTTTTTTTTTTTCGTTATACAAAATTCTTCAGAAAATTTTGGAAAGTTTTTATTAGTAACATGTTGACAACAAATATTATAATTTTATTTTATTGAATTTGTAAAGCTGAATTAAATGGATTTAAGCTTATTTTACTTTTTACTTAAATAAGAATTATAGTGTGCAACAAACTTACAAAATTTAATTTTCATTTGCAAAGGGAAACAAGTTAAAAAATCAAATACATTGAGACAAAAATTTTAAAAATATAAATCAAAGCAGACTTAATTTTTGATGGATATAAAACAAATAAGTTAAACGAAATGAAAGCTTGTGATTTTTATTAAGTATACACAGTGGGAGGACAATAACATAACAAGATTTTTATTTTACACTTCATTCAATTTTCTAGGTAAAAAGAGTGTGATATTTGATCATATGGCATAGTTGAGCAATACCTGTTTCTCTATAATAGGTTAGGTTTCTTTCTAAAGTTGGCAGCATGTTAAAATATTTATAGTTTATAGTGTAATGATTAATAGATTTTTCCCTATCCGAAGCAAATATTCAAGAGAGTAAATTTTATATTTTAAGTTTTTCTTTCAGCTTAACGATATAGCTAGGTTTAATAAATATAATTTCAATTACATTTTGAATAGAAAATTGTTAAAAAATGAATGCTTTATATAATAAATTTATAAACAAATGATGTAATGGGGATATTTGTGACACTCATATGTGACATACATAAATCCTAACTCTATCATCCTTACTAACAAATTAGATGCATTAAGGAATTTATTAACTACTTTATTTTACAAAATTTGCTACATTTAAAGAATATTTGGAGTATACAGAAAAAAAATTTGTATTTTGTTGTTGTATTTCTTCATGTATATAGAAAAAATGTTGTATTTTGTAGCAAACCTTGAAATATTAAACTTTTCTCATTTTCAATATTACTTGTTTACACGATTTTGGTTTTTAGTGTGTGATGAATGTTTACCAACTATAAAATTGATAATTATTTGTTCACCTACATTAATTTATGTAAGAATTTTATTATTTGTGTAATACAATTTTAAAATTGAATTTTCATGTGTAATTAAAAGAATTCAAATAAAATTAGTAAATAACATGCCAACACATATATGCAGGTAAATAAGTAAAATATCTATATACATTTATTATAAAATATCTATAACTGTCTCTAACACATCTATATCTATAACTATAAAATGCAATATAAAATATTTGTTTTTTTCTTCTCCAGTTATTTCTAAATTTACTTTTTTATAACTTAAATAATTTCATATATAATTTATAATTGACGCACGATGTTAATAGTTTATTTTCAACAACTTGTTTCATAACTGGAAATCTTTGGACTTCTTGTATCGTAAGTACTATGTAAAACAATTACAAAATGGTATTTGAACAAAAGTTCTAGTGTTGGCTGAAGCATATGTTCCTCATAGCTTATGTAACCATTTCATAAGGGCATTTGAGCCACAATGTAAAACAAAAAGCGAAGTCTTATCAGACAAAGAAAATAGTTAAATTGAAAATTACTTTCAGTTAATTTGAGGTAAATAAATCTCAAATACTAAATCACAATATTTCATTTTGCAATAAGATAATATAAAAAATTTGAATTTTAAAAAATGTCCATCTTATGTCCATGTTTATCTCCATCCTTCCCTATATTTTATACAATATCTTTGTAAATATACGTTTAATTAACTGAATATGCATATCTTAGATTTTATTGAAATGAGTTTTTAATAATATTGGGAATTATTTGTTTTAAATTAATTTTTAATTTAAAAAAATATTTTTAAAAATTTCGCTTCTGATTAACTTTTTTTGTAAAAATATCCATATGAATAACTTCCGGAAAGTTCATTTAAGTAAAATAATGAATGCATATTTAATATAAAAAAACCCAAGTTTCTAAGTATAGTACTTTCTGATAAAAGGTACATCAAAAATGATTATTTTAGCTTTGTCAATATAGAAGGTAGTTAAAAAGAAAAAAGAAAAAAATCAGAAAAAAGTTAACGTTTTGGTATATACAAGAGTATATACCAAAATGGTAATTACTCTTGTTGTTAAGTTTTATTTATTTATTTATTTTTTTTGCTATACCTAAATATATAATTTAGATACAGCAAATATTCATATTTTATTCATATTTTCATATTTTATTATCATATTTTCATATTTTATTATTCATATTTTATTATCATATTAATTCATATTTTATTTCAAAAGAGATTTGCTCTCATACTAATCATATCTATAATGACATTCTAATTATAATAATACAGTGGCATTAGAGAGTTGTAGATTGGCATATGGAATACTTACATGTCTGATCAGTTTATTAACTACAGTTTTGATTCGATTTAATTAATAATCGTTTAGTTATCAGTTCATATATATTATGTGATGAATTATTGTATTACGGGACTGAATTGAACTTTGAATATTTAATCAATGAATAACCATCTTTTCTTGAAAGTAAAAACACTGAATTTAGAAATCTATTATTTCAGCTGACTTACTTTCATAATCATTTAATGAGATTATTTTCATAATAATTTCATTATTTATTATTAAATCAAAATTTTTTTAATAAAAACACTGAAATTAACCAAATTTTATAGACGAAAAAAAAATTAAACAGCATATTTGAATAGTCAAAAATGTTTACAAAATTTTCATTAAAAAAATGAAGTTTGACTGGATGTAATCTTTATATGAATTTTTTAATAAAAGAACATTTTGTACCTAATTTGGACTTAGTGGAAGTTATATAAATTCCACTGAGTGAAAATTAGGTACAAAATGTATTAATACAATATACTATTTCGAACTAATACACTATTTCAAAACTAATACAATATACTATTTCGAATATAAGTATAATGTATCAGTTTTGATATAATGAATTAGTTTGTCAAATATTTTGTAAATAATCCTAAAGCATTTGTGTTATCAATATATTAAACCAATAATGTCTTCTGATGTTTTTATTATCTTCTTTTATTTTTAAATATATACATGGCTATTAATACTTTGGATGCCTTCCGTTGTTTTTAAACAAATATGAACTTCGTTATTAAATTAGCTATCTCCCTATTCTATATTTTATGACTTTTAACAATTTCAATTCTATTTACAGCAATATAATTTAAAATAATTAATGTATATATTGAGGTACAGACATGATAAACTACTTATCTGTTTGCATCAGAAATGATAAACTGTGTTATCTGTTCAACATTTATCTTTCTAATTGAAGTTTGACTGTGATTGATTGAGTTTAAATATATCGCAGAAACTTTATGTAATAGCTGATCTTATTGTGCGAAAAATTTATTTATATGTGTAACCATAGTTATCTGTAATATGAGAGATTGAAATTTCTGTTGGTGAAATTACTTTTGCATAAAAAGTATGAACCTCGTTATTAAATTAGGTATCTATCCATCTGATGTGTGATAGATTACAGGCATTATAGATGACAGGTAAAGATTTTGGATTCTGATTATGGAATGGGTAAAATTACTTTAGCTAGAATTAACTATAATATAGTATTTTAGAAATACGGTTAAAATAAAGCACAAATATTCAAGATCGTAATCTAAAAATCTATATTTGTTTTTCTCAAATTTCCATTTTTTTGAAGTTTTTGTTATAATAAAATAAAAATAAAAATAATAAGTTTTTTACTAATAATAAAAATAAAATGGTTCATGTGATTAATATACAACTACTAAATATTTTGCTCTGAACAATTTAAAGAAGACTTTAGCCGTTACAATAGTATAATGGGTGTCTGAAGGCCGAGTGATTAGCTCTCTGGCGCTCTGTGCCACATGTTTGGGATTCGAATCCCTGGCTGTGGAAGCTTATAGTGGTCGGAATCCACTTTAAACCATATGTCCTGGTCTAATATGACTGTAGAACGTTGGGCGTTGGGCTGGTAAACCTACCCCAGTAAAAAGAAAATATCTCTTCTTTCCAAATTGGCCAGTAAGCAGATGGCCTTGACCCAACATGGGGCTGTTGCGAAAATAAAGATTGGTTTGATTTGTTGCTCTACGGTCATTTGTTTTGCACACTTTAGGCTAATTAGAACGAAACCTACAGTTTAACGGGGAATTCCGAACCACTAACAAAACATACCAGCATTCGAACCTGAAGCCTGTAGTACCTAAGGCCAAGCGCTAGCCAATTGGCCATCATACTGCACATAAGATGAAATAGTATAATATAATTCTGATTTCATAATTCATTTAGCTATAATAATAATATATAATGAAATGGTTCATTTAAATATTTAACATTATTTAATGAAATGTTAAGTGAATAATTTAACACGAATCAGATTTTAATTCTGGAAAAAATATCATTCCCTTAGAAGAAAAATAATTGAAACCTTAATATATGCGTAAAGAAACCCATTCATATCAATGTATATTTTCATATTCCTTTAAGATTTTAATATGCTTAAAATTCGAATTATTTATTTTGGAGTATATAAAGCATATTTTAAATTCTAAAAATGAGTGCTATTTTGCTCCGATCAGTTTAAGGACTTTTCAGCCATTCTAGTAGTACAGTTGAATTTTATATTCCTAATTCATTTGGATATAATGCTAACGATCATGGAAATATTTAACATTATTTGATGAAATGTTAAGTAAATAATTTAACTCCAATAAAATTTTAATTCTACAAAAATTTCGTTTCCTCATTAAAAAAAATAGCTGAAACTTTCAATATACGCTCAAAGAAACTCATTCAGGAAGATATACATTAAATTTTCATATTTCTTTAATATTTTAATGCGTTTAAAATGCGAAGTGTTTAGTCTTGAGTATGTAAAGCATATTTTAAATTCTAAAAATTCTTACTCGTTTATTTCCTTACGATACCCTGTGACTTCAATTTATTCCAAGAAAAGTATTGCTTGATTTGTTTTTTTTTTTACTTTTTAAGATTATTCATTAAGATGAAATTCTCCATTTGGTTTAAAGTTCAGTTAGTTTAGTTCATTTATTTAATTTAGTAAGAGATTTATACACTTCTTGTAAAAGTATTAATATATATGATGCGTAATATTTGATTTGATGAGTACTTATTTTGAATAATTTCTGTGTAATAGATTTTCAAACTTGAGCTTAAGAAAAATTTAATAATTTGTTTCGTTGAAAATGGTGTTAATGTTTTTTTTTTTCGATTAAAGATGAATTCATTTGAATTTTATTTCTTTTTGGCTGTTTTAAGGGAAATCCAAAAATTCAAAATTAAATTTTTAAATTATTTGCAATCTTAATATCTAATCACTTATCTTTAATGTACGTATTGACGGACAGACATGGTAAGTTGCGTTATCTGTTTATAATTTCTCTTTCTAGGTGACGTTTGGCTGTGATAGATTGGGTTTAAATATATCACAGAAACTTTTTAGAATAGCTGCACATGTTAAACGAAAAATTTATTTGTATGTGTAACCATAATTATATGCAATATAAGCGATTGAAATTTCTGTTGCTGAAATTACTTTTGCATAAAAAGTATGAACTCCGTTATTAAATTAGATATCTGTCCATCTGATGTATGATAGATTACAGACATTATAGATGGCAGGTAAATATTTTAGGACTCTGATTGTGGAATGGATAAAATTACTTTACAGAGAATTAAACATAATATAGGTTAAAATAAAAACGTTGGTGGCAATAGTAAAAATGTTGGTTGGTAAAAATGTGGTTAAAAATAAAAGCACAAATACTCTAGATCGTATTTATAAAATCTCTACGAATATCTGTTTTTTTCTCAAATAACAATCTTATGAAGTTTTTTGTTATAATATATAAAAATAAAACAATTCAAGTGTTTAATATATAGTTACTAATATTTTGCTTTGAACAATTCAAAGAAGGCTGTTTCAGCCACTATGGTAGTATAGTGGGGACCTAATGACTAGCACTCGGAGCCACAAGTTTCGGGTTCGGGTCCCGGTGGTACCATGGATGTTGTAGTGGTCCGAAATCCTCTTTAAACCGGAGGTCCCGGTCTAATATGACTGTAGAGCATTGCGCGTAGGGCTGATAAACGTACCGCGTAAAAAAGAAAACATCGCCCATCTTGAAATCTACCAGTAGGGAGACGACCTTGACACACCATGTGGTTGTTGCACCAATGATGCTGATTATGTTGCTTTAATTTGAGTGTCCCAACAATGCCATGGATGATTGTAGTAGTTCAGAATTTACTTTAAATTGTAGGTACCGGTTTAATAATACTGTAGAGATTTGGATATAGGGCAGGCAACCCTACCCCGTAAAAAGAAAATATCTCCTGTTTTGAAATTGGCGACTAAGCAGACGGCCTTGGCCCACCATGAGGCTGTTGCGAAAATTAAGATTGGTTTGTCTTGATGGTCTCCGGTCATTGTTTTTACACTTTGGGCTAATTAGACAGGGACCCACAGTTTAACATTGATGCCAAACCCCTCACAAACATCTATACCACCTCCAGGATTCAAATCTGATGAATATGGTACCAAAGTCCAGAGCGCTAGCCAATTTACCATCAGACCGCACGCCAATGAAGAAGTAGTATAATAGAATTCTAATTTCGTAATTCATTTGGATATAATAATAATGATAATGTTCATGGAAATATTTAGCATTACTTGATGAAATGTTAAGTACATAATTTAATTCGAATCAAATTTAAATTCTACAAAAATTTCAATTCCTCATGAAAAATAGTTGAAACTTTTGATATATGCTCAAAGAAACCCATTCAGAGCGATACACTTTTTTCATATTCTTTTAATATTTTAATACGATTAAAATTCGAAGTGTCTAGTCTGGAGTATGTAAAGCATATTTTAAATTCTAAAAATTCGTACTCTTTTATTTCCTTACAATACCATATCATTTGAATTTATACCAAGAAAAATATTGCTTGATTTGTTTTTTACTTCTTGAGATCATTGATTAAGATGAAATTTTCCATTTGGTTGAAAGTTCTGTTAGTTTAGTTCATTTATTCCATTTAATAAGAGATTTACACTGAAGTGACAAAAGTCATGGGATAGCAATATGCAAATTTTCAGATGGCAGTAGCATCGCGTAGAACAGGTATAAATGCGCAGTGCTTTCGCAGAACTTTCATTTCTGTTCAAGTTATTCATATGAAGAGGTTTTGACGTGATGATGACCGCACGACGGGAATTAACAGACTTTGAACGCGGAATGTTAGTTGGAGCTAGACGCATGGGTCATGCCATTTCGGAAATCGTTAGGGAATTCAGCATTCCAGATCCACTGTGTCAAGAGTGTGCCGAGAGTATGAAATTTCAGGCATAACATCCCACCATGGACAGCGCAGTGGTCGACCGCCTGCACTTAACGACCGAGACCGGCGACGGCTGCAAAGAGTCGTAAATTCTAACAGACAAACAACACTGCGTCAAATAACCGCAGAAATCAATGTGGGACGTACAAGGGACTTGTCTGTTAGAACCGTGCGGAGAAATTTGGCTTTCTTGGGCTATTCCAGCAGAAGACCGACTCGAGTGCCTTTACTGACAGAACGACATCGCTTGCAGCGACTCTCGTGGGCACGTGAGCATATCGGTTGGTCCCTAGATGAATGGAAAACCGCGGCCTGGTCCGATGAGTCACAATTTCAGTTGGTAAGAGCTGATGGTAGGGTTCGAGTGTGGCGCAGACCCCACGAAGCCATGGACCCAAACTGTCAGCAAGGCACTGTTCAAGCTGGTGGTGGCTCCGTAATGGTGTGGGCTGTTTTTTCATGGCATGGACTTGGTCCTCTGGTGCGACTGGACCGAACATTGACTGGAAATGCTTATGTTCAGCTACTTGGAGATCGCTTTCAGCCATTCATGGACTTCATGTACCCAAACAACGATGGGATTTTTATGGATGACAATGCGCCATGTCACCGGGCCACAACTGTTCGCGATTGGTTTGAAGAACATTCTGGACAATTCCAACGAATGATCTGGCCACCTAGATCGCCCGACATGAATCCCATCGAGCATTTATGGGACATCATCGAGAGGTCTGTTCGTGCCCAAAATCCTGCACCATGAACGCTTTCACAATTATGGACGTCTATCAATTATGGACGTCACGTCGAGTTGCTGCACTTCGCCGGGCGAAAGGAGACCCGACACGATATTAAGAGGTATCCCATGACTTTTGTCACTTCAGTGTATATGCTTCTTTTAAATGTATTAATGTATATGATGCATAATATTTGATTTGCCAAATGCTTATTTGACTCCAGCTAAATTAAAAATTTATTATTTTGTTTCGTTGAATATAGTGTTAATGCATTTTTTTATTTAAAAATGCATGCATTTGAATTTTTTTTTCTTTTTGAATGATTTAATGGAAATGTAAAAATACAAAATCAAGTTATTAAATTATTTGCAACCTTAATATCTTATCACTTATCATTAATGTACGTATTGACGTACAGAAATGATAAACCGATCAGCTTAATTTTCTACAAAAATAAATTTACTAAAACGTTTGACATTAATTTTCATTAAAGAGAAGTCTTTTCAGATCTTCTCTAAAACAATGAAAAATATTAAATGTTATACAAATACAAAGAACTGTAACTCATCCGTGATTGTAAATTTGTAAAAAAAAAGTATTTTGTATTTTAAAAATGAAAAACAATTTCATCCAAATTTTTCAGTAATATAAAGAAGACACTTTTCTGTAATCTAATTCTGTATCTCTAATGGCACTTTTTTTATATCGTTTTAAGTTAATACTTTCTATAATTCAAAAAAAAATGCAACACAAACATAAGTAACTGAAATTTCATGATCTTTTGTTTATTATTGTAAAAAAATCAACTACTCACAAAAATGTTCATTCCTGAATAACAAACATGATAAACATAATCCTGAATAATATTGGAGTAGCATCTAATGAATTCATGCCTTAATACGTCATCTAATTCATCCGAGTTTTTCAATATAAAAAAGAAACTTATCTGTAAATATAAATTTTATATCATTTTAAGTTAATATTTTCTACAATACTGGGAACGCAAAAACATTAGTACTGAAAACTTATGATTTTTTGTATATTACTGAAAAAAAAATGCCAAGATTACAAACAAAAAATGTTCATTCCTGAATAACAAAAACTCTTTTATAGTATGCCTCCATGCCTTAATGTCTCATCTAATTCATCGAAATTTTTCAATAACATAAAAAAGAAACTTATCTGTAAATATAAATTTAAGCTAATATTTTCTATAACTCAGGAAAAGCAAAAACATCAACACAAACATAAGTAACTGAAGACTTATTATCTTTTGTATATTACTGAAAAAAAAATAGAATTCTCCCAAAAATGTTCTTTCCGAAATAACAAAAAAAAAAACCTTTTATAGTAGCATCTAGTGTCTTCATGTCTTAATACCTTATCTAATTCATCCGAATTTTTCAATAATATAAAGAAGAAACTTATCTGTAAATATAAATTTTATATCATTTTAAATTAATATTTTCCATAATTCAGGAAAACTAGTACAATTCAACATAAATATAACTGAAAACTTATGATCTTTTGTATATTACTGGAAAAAGAAATAGAATACTCCCCAAAAAATGTTCATTCCTGAATAACTAACAAACCCTTTTATAGTAGCATCTAATACCTTCATGCCTTAATGCCACATCTAATTTATCCGAATTTTTCAGTAATAAAATATAAATGTTATATTATTTTAAGTAAATATTTTCTAAAATTCAGAAAAAGCAAAAAAAAATCTAGTACAATGCAACACAAACATAAGTAACTTTATGATTTTGTATATTATTGAGAAAAAACCCCAAAAAATCCAGAATAGTCCCAAAAAATGTTCATTCCTGAATAACAAACAAACCCTTTTGGAGCAGCATCTAATGCCTTCAAAACATTCCTCTACAACAAACAAAGAAATTCAAGAAGTTATATTTACCCCCTTTTCTTTGGCAATAAAGTTCTTCCGCTGCGGCCACCAGAAATACACCATTTCCTGCAAAGAACACCATCCACTGGGAATTGAAGACAAAGAAACGAAAGCCTATTTCCTCTAACAAGCTTTAAAATGCTCAGGAATTATGGATGAGATATTTCCTGCTTCAGACAGTCGTCTTCCAGTTCTTTGTATTTGTACAATATCTGATATTTCCTCTCCAAAGTTTTGAAGAAGATCTTTAATAGGATGGAGGGGATCTGTGACATAATAATCGAATCTTCGAGGTATTGGAAGGGTTACCAGTTAATCCTTGTTAAATGATTAATTCTTTGAGATCTCGAAGATCAAGGCTGACTGCAAGGACATCAGATTTTAATCAATTTAGGAATGAAACTCTATTAAAGAAAATAAGATTTTTAAATTAGATAAGAGTTGTGTTTATTCACTTTATCAATTTTAATTAGTGAGGCAGTAAAAAAATTAACATATAACAAAAGATGTGTGAGCACACAATGTAACACAGTGTAACACAATGAGTAACACAATGAGTAGGTGTACAATTTCTTACAAAATAACTAAGGCACAAATTCCATTTTTATTTTATTATAAACGTTGAATATTACCCATATTTTAAGCATTTAGTACATGAAATTTTAACAATATTCTTGAAATAATACGTATTCAACATACGTTGAAAAATACGCATGTTGAATAACATTACGATATTTATGAAACAATATGATTATAAAAAAATACAGATTATTTTGTGTAAAATATAATAGATTATTTTGTTGTACAGCGATAACGAAAATGATAAAATAATTTTCCAAATGATGCATGATTCCTTTCAATTTAAAATACAAATAATATATATATATATATATATATATATATATATATATATATATATATATATATATATATATATATATATATATATGCATACACATGCATATGGATACCTACACGTGCCCCCTGGTTACTGCTAAATGCGTAACAGCGGTGAAGCCATTGCGTATGGCATAAATATAAGCTATCTCTGTATTATCAGCTGCATTAGAACAACATATAAACACACACGCACACACACACACACACACATATATATATAGATATATATATATATATATTGTGATCTATCTAAATAAAGAAATAGAGTTTGTAGACAAAATTGTATTCAATTTTTTTTATTTGGAATAAAATTCAACATTTAAGTATTACATTTTATTGTACACTTAAAAATTAAGATTAACAAAAATTTGGACTCTAAATTCAGAAAACAAGTATTATTTCATAGAATTAAAATGACTAGGCTACTTTTCGTAGGCAGTTAAAAATAAGAAAAGATTTAAATAAGGGAATATTTTACAGTCAGGGTTTTTAAATAGTTTTTTACCTCAGATTTTAATCTTTATATGACGTGATTCCATCCGCGAAGCAATTAGACATGTATCCACAACAAGAAAACATGTAAAAATATGGTTTGATAGCCTCTCTGGACTACTAGCTATTTTAAATCCTTTTACACCACATCCACTCGCAAGAGAAATTCAGTGGTATCTCCACTCCAATAAACTGATAAAATTGGGATGGATAAAAGCACATATTGGACATCTCGGCAATGAAACCGCTGATGAGCTTGCCAAGCAAGGCATATCAAATGGCCAGCCAATTCAAATAAAAAGTCCCCTTTCAGAATTGAAAGGTTTTTTAAATAATCACCTCCTTTCTAAATGGCAAAAACAGTGGGATGAAGGATTAACGGGTCGACCTATTTATGAAATTATTAAAAAAAAGTGTCGGCATATTCTGCTGGATGGACAAGAGAGGAAACCATGTTTTTAACAGGGCATGGTCCATTTCCTCTTATCTACAACGATTTCATCTGAGGGACGCAAGCTATTGTTCTTGTGGAGATGTGGGTAATCCTCTTCACTACGCTACCTCCTGCCCACTTACTTTATCATGGCATATGAAGAAACCTTCCGAAGAGAATACTATTCAATGGAAGATTAACATCTTAAAATGCAAAGGGTCTCGACTCAAAAATCCGAAGCATGATAAACTTTATTTGTAAAAATCAAATCTTACTTATCCCGGACTAAGTGTGAAACAATATTTTGTACACAACTTTTTAACAATCTTTAGTAGCATACTTCCTTTTTCTACATATATATATATTTTTCTTACTCTGTGTGTGTGTGAATGTATTTATAAACAGAGTAATCCTGCTTTATAAAGAAATTGACATGTGTTTACTCATCATGTGTATATACTTCTAGTTTTGCTTCTCACAAAGACTTAAGTGTGTGTATATCTATCTATATATATATATATATATATATATTTTTTTTTTTTTTTTTTTTTTTTTGCTTGTATATTTTAAGTAATTTTACTTTTTAAATAATCTAAGTGTTTGCATATACTGTGTTGGAATATTAAGGTAATTGCCCCTGTTAAAATATTTTATAATTATGAATCATGTAAAGTAATTAACTTTATAAAATAATCTTTGCTTGTGTATATATTTAAGGTAACATAACCGTCCTATGTTTGCATATTTAAGTAATTTGTTTTACAAAATAATCTATGCTTGTGTATGTATCAAGGGAAATTTTGTATTATAATGTATATAATTTAAGTGGGTCCAACAGCATATTTCTAGGGCACACTATATTTGAAACAATTCGTTTTCTTTTTCATTATTAGACTTCAAATTGCAAAATCAAAAATTTTTGATGTGAATACCATTTTTCTAGTTATATACCTAGCATATTTATCTCTTATGTAATATCTCCTTTTTTTTTTTTTTTTTTTTTTTTTTTTTTAATTCTCTTATTATCTTTGTCCATAATTTTGCAGCAACTGCTCCTACCGTCGGTTTATTTATTAGCTATTAAGATTTTCTAAATTCGATAATTGATTTGATGAATATTCCTTCAGCTCTGTGATTTGTATAATCTCTTATGTAGTGTTTATTGTATCATATTGCTTTTAATTTTCTCTAAAATCTCTTTCCTAACGTTTTTATATTTTTCGCATTTCATATTCCTCCTTTTTAAATTTTTGACATTTAGTTCTGTTCTTGTATGAATTTTCCCCATTGTTCAGCTTCTGTACCTAAGAAAAGTGATTTTTCAAAACTTTTCTGCCTCCATCGTGCGTCCTTTCCTTTCACCCGCATCATTCCCAAACTGTATAGGGGCAACTAAGCTCTAGGCACAGTGATGTGGTGTGGTGTAGTAGTAGTAGTAATATGACGTGATTGTATAAAATTGCGACATAATCATACCGTAAAAGTTTCATACTTTCAAACATTTAGTGAATTAAATTTCCTTAAATCATGTATTGAAAACAAAACAAAAAAAAAAAAAAAATTTATAATCTTAAAGCCAAAGAAACATTTGCACAAAAAAACACACACGTATGTTTATGATGCTTTTTATTGTTAACGAACCAGTATTCTTTGCATTTTTTAAAACATGCTATCTTTATTGACGCATTATTAAATTCATTAATCCTGAAATTCACTTATTCATAAAATGGGGAAAAAAACCCCAACTATTTACAGGAAAAAGATCTGAATGTTAAGAAACCTTAATGATCGAGGATTTAAAATCGGAATATTGAACATCATTAAAGTAATTGATATAAAATATGCAAAGATCTCCGTTCCAACCAAATACCCATATAATTAACAATCCATTTATTTTCTTTAAAGATGTCTCAAATGTTGAACCAAGTACCAAATATGGAATTAAAAAGAAGTCAAGATAAATTGCTTCAGTTTAGCACCAACTGAAGACAGACAATCCATGTACAAAATCCCTCTGAGAATCAACTTAAACACAAACTAACAGTTGCCAGTTTAAAAAAAAAGTAACCCACAGAGGTACTAAACAATTCCTTTTATCTAGAACTTCTTTATATTTTATTGCCAAAGAATGAAAGAAACGAACAATTTAAATCGTAGCAAGGCTCGGACAGAGATTTCTTTGTTACATACTCAGCTATCGTCTTCACTACTACCTTCCCCTTAAAAAGTATCTTCCTCTATATCCCGAAATGGCTTTTCAGAAACTCCGCAAAAAGATTAAGACATCACAAAAACCGGATTGTTCGTGTTATCGCCTAAAGCGTCAAGTAAAGCGTTAAGATGATTTACAATAAAGATTAAAGTTCGCCTGCAAGGAATGGAGAGGAAAAAAAAAAGAAGAGTCAAACTAAAAATATATTCACGATGGTACAAAGAGGGATAAGACAAGGAAGAAAAAAATAATAATAAAATACTGACTTGGGGCTTTTGCTTAAATGGAATATGGGCGATAAAGCACTTGGCGGGTGGTCGAAAGAACAACGGTGATAAATGATTCTTTTTGGAAGAACCCGAATATTTTAAGTGGCAGAAAAAGAAATTGCAGCCTACCTACTTCTTTGGATTTGTTGATTCATCGCCGGACGAAGACACTGGAGGTGGCAAGAGCTGAACCCATCATTTGCATAATATCCGGAAGACATCGCCAGTCCGGGTGGAAGTTAAGACCTCAACATCATTCCGCGTCTGGTTTTGATTGGGGGACATAAATTCACCGCTGACAATTCAATCTTCTTGCTGTTGGAAGAATATTTACAAGCGTCTAGAACTGCGTTAATAATTTTTAACCACAAATATTATCTGCTGTTGCCTTGACATAAGTTATCTCTCGAGTCATATGTAATGTAAAACAAATAATTTATTGCCGAGTTATGATTCGCTATGTTTAGAATTTTACACGGCTGATACTTAGTTAATATTAATATTATACTAATTTAATATATTATTATATCTTAATTCCATGTTAACTTGATTTAGTAACTCTTTTTAATTTTTTTTTGACTGGGAAGCCATAAATTCACTGCTGACAATTCAATCTTCTTGCTCTTGGAAGAATATTTACAAGCTTCTAGAACAGCGATGATAATTTTTAGCCACAAATATTATCTGTTGTTCCCTTGACATAAGTTATCTTTCGAGCCAAATGTAAAATGTGTAATGTAAATGCCATAAAACAAATAATCTATTGTAAATTTATAACTCGCTATATTTAATATTTTAGAAGGATTATGCTTATTTAATATAAAAGCTATCTTAATTCATTTTTAATTTGATTTAGTAACAGCACTTTTAATTGTTTTGATTGTGATATATAAATTCACTGCTGACAATTCAATCTTCTGGCAGCAGGGAGAATATTTACAAGCAATTAATAATTTGTAACAACAAAAATTATCTGCTGCTCCTTTGACATAAGTTATCTTTCGAACCAAATGTAATGCAAAACATATAATTTGTAGCAACAACCCTATAATTAAGATTCGTTATGTTTAGGATTGCACATGGCGTTTGCTTATTTAATATTAATGTTATCTTAATTCATTGTTAACTTAATTTAGTAACACTTTTCAATATTTTTGATTGGTAGACATAAATTCACTGTTGACAATTCAATCTTCTTGCTGTTGGAAGAATATTTACAAGCGTCTAGAACTGCGTTAATAATTTTTAACAACAAATGTTATCTTTTGTTGCCATGGCATAAGCTATTTTCGAGCAAAATGTAATGAATAAGAAATAATCTATTGTAATAACCTTATTTTTAAGATAACCGTTATATTTAGAATCTTACAATAATAATGATTATTTAATATAAAAGCTATCTTAATTCCTTGTTAACTTGTTTAATTAATTAATTAATTGATTCACTGTTTAATTTTTTTGATTGGGAGACATAAATTCACCGCTGACAATTCAATTTTCTTGCTGTTGGAAGAATATTTACAATATTCGGGAAGAATATTTACAACATAAATATATTACATATTACATATTCGAGAACTGCGTTAATAATTTTTAACCACAAATATTATCTGCTGTCCCTTGAGATAAGTTACCTTTTGAGTCAAATGTAATGTATAAAAATAATCTATTGCAAATTTATGATTCGCTATACTTAGAATTTTACAAGGATGGTGCTTAGTTAATATTAAAGCTATCTTAATTCATTGTTAGCTTGATTTAACAACTCGTTTTTAAATATATATTTAGGGTTAAACATTGCTCTAAAGAAATGGTGCTTACACTTTTTGTTTTATAAGAAATGTTGGCATGAAAAGATGATTTTATATCTATAAGAAAGGTGAACATGTATATACAAAGTGAATATATATACCAGTGAAGTGAATAAAAATTGAAGGTGAATATATATACCAATATAATATTTTATTGGTATATATATTCACTTATCAATTCTCATTAAAAGGAATATCCCACTGGATTAGATTACAAATTTGAATTATTCATTTGTGCTATAAATGATTTTTGAGTTTTGTGTTTAGTCAAATTTTATTGAATTTATTATTGTGGTTTTTTTTACGGGTTTTTTTTTTGTATATGATTAAATTTCTTACGATTCCAATCAATCAAACGCAAAAAGGGGGGCAAATCTATATCAGAACATTAAAAATGTCAAATTAAATAAAGAGAAAGCTTGTATTTGTTTTTAAAACGTAAGAATTGATACTTCTAGAAATATCCGGAATTTATATTTATGGGAAATTCATATTTAACGTGAATATCCACTATAACAAAACCATCGTTGAATACATAATTCGACTGTAAATATACTGTTTCTGTACTTTTTTTTTATAACCTAGAGTCCTTTTTATAAATATAAATGATTTTCTTTTCTTTCTAGACACACTGTTACCTGCAGGCAATTCTCAATGATAAAATGGAAGTAAATTCTTTGATTTAAGAATGGAGCATTATGAAGTATTTTAGATTGTTTTTCAAAAACTTCTTTTTATTTGCAAATATAGATTATGAGAAATAAATATTAAAATTAAAAAGACTAATTTAATTTCCCAAACTGTTGTTGTTATACTTGAAAAAAAAAAGAGATTATTATGAAAGTATAGCAAAAAAATAATTTTATTAAGTCTCTCGTGGTGACAAAGAATATTACATTTTCCAACTCTCAATTTCCTAAATCATAAGAACTAATATTATAATATATTCTAGGAATTGGAAATTAATAAAAGCTTATCTTAAATTTTAGACAATATTCAAAATATTTATATGGTCAATTATTTCAAATTCAGATGAACCATCTTGAATGATTTTTTTATTTTATTTGTTACCATTATGTTAAATTTTTTTTCCTTAAAATAAATCCATCTAATATTATAGACTTTTTAAAGTTTTTTAGAACATAAGCCTGAAATGTAAACAATAGTTTGCAGTTCTAAATAAGTATATTTTTATAAATTATGAACTGCATATTATATGCATAGTTTTATTATTTAATATTACAAATGATTTAAATTTATTTCCTTTTCATGCAATTAATATTTTTTAATAAAAGATGATTCAATGGTATTAATTATTCGGCTCATTCGAAACTAGGTTGGTTCGCACGAATTAAAATTCTAAACTATAATGGTCAACCATTGTTTGAGAAACTGTTATGAATTAGAAAATGCTATGAATTATGCTATGAGAATGCTATTAATGCTATGAATTAGAAAAATCAATTTTACTCTACAAATATGCGCTCATATTTATAGACAATTATATGTCTTTAGTTTAAAGAAAAACAAAATCGAATTATTTTCCAGTCAGAAACTTTGAAAAGCGTTAAGAAAACTATATTGAATTCCAGGATACTTCAAGACAGATAAAAATGATCCAGCTAATATTTTTCCAATTTTGTTTGCAGTTCAAAATTTATAATAAAAGAAAAATACAATGAAAAATTTATTTCTGATTCTAAAAGAATAAAACATAAAATGTCTAGACATTTCTTAAAATTCTTTCAACTGAATATAGTTTGAAAAAATGATTTTAAATTGCTATTGAACTTATTTTCGGGGATAAAAATATTTGTTATCCAATCCATAACATAATACAAATGAAAATCTTTTTGAACTAATTTTTTTCCTGTGAAATACATAAAGAATTCCAATTACTTCACATGATTTGCAAATAGTTTCAAATGAATAATTTTAAAATAAGTGCGTCTTTATATTTACTTTATAATATGCTATTTAGCACCATTATTAAAATAGTTAATATTGTTGATTTATTTATTTCAAGAATTCAAAGCTAGCGATTTCATTACTGGTTTCTTACAATAAGATTCTTTCTTATAATATCAGCAGTGTTTGTTTAAATTCAATCGCTTTTTCCTAATGTCAATTTTCTGCATAGTACTTTAATGTCATTATTCTGCATCTGCGTACACAATTATTTATGAAATTTTTTCTGTATTAAACTTAATAATGTTGGCTGGAATATTTTTGTATGTTTCAATAAATATTGATCTTCCTAAGCAGTATTGTTATTTTTTCTACTTATTGTAATTCATGAAGCACTTAAAAACCTATTACATACATTATAATGAAATAAACTTTAAAATATAAGATACAAAGGAATTGATCTCGCATTTTATAAAGATAACTTTTAACTATTGCACAATTATAATTGCATACACAATTAATTATTTATTAAATTTTTCTATATTAAATTTAATAATGTTGCTGGGAATATTTTTGTATATTTCAATAAATAGAGATCTTCCTAATCAATGCTGTTATTTTTACTACTTACTGTAATTCATGAAGCACTTAAAAAAATTCATTACATACATTATGGAGAAATAAAACTTTAAATTATAAGATACAAAGGAAATGATCTGGCATTAGAAGATAATAAATTTATTATTACACAATTATAACTGCATGCACTATTATTTATGAAAATTATCAATATTAAACTTAATAATGTTGGTGGGAATATTTTTGTAATTTGATTATATTGATCATGGTGGATTTTTTTAAGTGCTTCATGAATTACAGTAAGTAAAAAAATAAAAGCATTGATTATGAAGATTAATATTTACTGAAACATACAAAAATATTATCGCCAAAATTATTAAGTTTAATGTAGACAAATTTCATAAATAATTGGGTATGCAATTATAATTTTTAATAGTTTAAAATTATCCTCTTCTAATAGAAGATAGGAAGATCAGCATTGATTAGGAAGATCAATATTTACCGATCTTAGGAAGATCAGTAAATATTGATCTTCCTAGTGAATGCTGTTATTTTTTTTCTACTTACAGTAATTCATGAACTATATCTATATTAAATTCCAGGATACTACAACACGGATAAAAATGATCCAACTTATATTTTCCAATTTTGTTTGAAATTCAAAATTAATAATACAGAAAAAAAATACAAAATAAATTTATTTCTGATTCTAAAAGAATAAAATATAAAACGTCTAGACATTTCTTGAAATTCTTTCAACTAAAAATATTTTTAAAAAATATTTTAAATTGCTATTAAACATATTTTCGAGGATAAAAATTTCTGCTAACATAATACTAATGAAATTCTTTTTGAAAGCAGTTATTCCTCATTGAAATAAATAAAGAATTTAAATTACTTCACATGATTTGCAAATAATTTCAAACGAATAATTTTAAAATAAGTGCATCTTTATATTTACTTTATAATATGCTATTTAGTACCATTATTAAAATAGTTAATATTGTTGATTTATTTTAACTATTCAAAGCTGCGGATTCCAGTACTGTTTTCTTACAATGAGATTCTTTCTGATATCATCATTGTTTGCTGAAATTCAAACAGTGTGTCCTAATGTCAATTTTCCGCATGTTAGTTTAGTGTCATTATTCTGCATCTGCGTACACAATTATTTATGAAATTTGTCTGCTTTAAACTTAATAATGTTGGCGAGAATATTTTTATATGTTTCAGTAAATATTGATCTTCCTAATCAAAACTGTTATTTATTACTGTAAATCATGAATGGATACTTACTTAATTGATGCCAAATCACATCAAATCTGTTATCTTTTGCAGTATGAATTTTAATGCATAATTGCCCTGCTTGTTGAAAAAAAAATCCAGTCAATATCAAAATTCCTACATAAGAATTGAATTTGGAACTATTTATCGTTCTTATTCCGAAAGCTGATAATTCATGGTAATAAAAAAATGTCAAAAAAATTTGGCTCTAAACAAAGAGTTTCCTTCATCAACACTTAATAAGCCTAATTAAGAATTTTTAAGCACTTTAAAGGTACTCACAAAGTTTTCGTTATCATAAATTTCAGCTAGTTTTTCAAACATTTTTCCAGTGAGTCCGAATACTGCATATTCGGTTCATACTAAATTAAGTTATAAATTAGAAAAAAAGATTAACAAACTACAAATTCAAAAGTGTTGAATATTCAAAATAAAAAAAAGAATAAACTATAAATTAAAAGAATAAACTATAAATTCAAAAGTATTCAAAATAAATTCTGTAGTTTTAGACCAAAATACATCAAAATGTTTATATTTTGAAGTATTTATATTAACGCATAACCTCCCTGCTTGTTGAAAAAAATTCAGTCAATATCAAAATTCCAACATAAATATTGTGGCTTCTATCGTTAACCCTAATTCTACTAATTATCGTTATTATCCTAGAAATAGATAATCCATGGTACGAAGAAAAAGCCATGGAAATATAGCTCTACAGAGTTTCCTTCATCAAAATTAATAAGCATGATTAAGGACTTTTAAGCACTTTAAAGATCACACCAACTTTAACAATTTTCAGACAAATTTTCAGTAAATTCCAATGTTACATATTCAGTTCATAATAAATTAAGTAGTTAGTTAGAGATTGGTTTGGTTTGTAGCTCTACGGTCATCTTGTGCACACGAGGGCTAAACAGACCGGGCCTACAGTTTAAAGTTGTAAGTTAGAGAAAGAAATTAACAAGTAATTTTAAATTTTTTAAATATCTGATAAAATATGAGAATACAAAATAAAATATATTGGAATTTTAAACATTCTTATACAGCATCAGTAATTTCTAAGAAATACTCATGTGCATAAACCTGTGAGAATATAGTTCAATTAATGTTACGCAAGTAAAATATTTAATATTTTGGTTTAGATCTTATTTTAAGAGTACTTTTTAGTGTACATTATTATACATATAAATTTTTCCTATTGTATCAAAGTATTTTATTAATCTTCAAAGTTGTTATTAAATATTTTGTTGATATTAAACCCTTTTTACTAGTTTTTAATTAGTTATTTTCATCTTCGTGCCATTAAAAAATCATTTTAAAAATAAGTTACTCACATCAATATATCGATACAAAACAATAATAGATGTATTTAATGTCATTTATTTATGTTGAAATAATTTGTTATTAAATGAATTCCAAATTTTATCACACCAACTTTTAAAATTATAAAGAAGATTTTGTTTCTTAAACATTTTTTCTGTTTATGAAATCTTAAACCTGATCAGCAATATTATACAAATTTAAACATTGTTTCAAGATTATCCCAAACAGTAAGTTACAAAATATTGAAAGGAAATAAAAGGCTATAATTATCCAATTTAATATTAATTATCAAACAACGTTTACCCAAAACTGACCACCACTGCAATAGCTGTAACCAATATTTATAACAAATATTGGTTACATTACAGACAGAATATCCAAATCGTGTCCCTTTTCTACACGCTTTCATTTTCATCGGATTTTAATATTCATTAGCACATTCTTCCCGAATGTAACTGTATCCGTCCCAACAGCCCAGAATTTAACTACACGGTCGAAATTTTAGCGCCCCACTCCGCACCGCCCCATGACAACAAACTGGCTTCACAGCACAGGGGCGGAAAAGCCAATGAATTGCCCCTAACTGGGTTCCTCTCTCAGATTACGCGATCAGATTTCATTATAAGTTAATTGCGGGGGCACACACGCCCCGGCGCACGTCGGAAAATTCCGCCCCTGCACAACGGTGCCATTTTGGGTGCAGTTATGGTATCGTTACGGATTTTTAGGGCATCGTTTTGTGCCAGATAGATTAGTCTCTGGATGTTGTTGGAGATGGTTTGTGTCCGGCGTGGCGTGGGAGGATTTGGGGGCGTACAACGTTTGCGTTGTGAGATTTTGTGAACACTGCTTAAGCCTTCCTTTTAAAATATAGTAAATTATTTAGATGGTTTGCAAAAATTTAGAGTCAAAAGTTTTCTTTCGATGAAAAATTCAGTTCCATTCGATGAATTCGAACAATATTACTGTCCATCCCATTAACGTTACAGAAATTAATTATTTTAAGTCTGTTTTATTACACTAGTAAGTAAAATTATAATGTTGTTAGGATAATTGAGAAAATATTTTATTACATTTGCTGTATTTGTTGCATGATGTTGTATGCAGAGTTAACGTGCAGGGCTAATATTCGAATGTTCTAGTAGAAACTGTTTTACTGACTGCTATCAGAAATGAAGATTTTCCATGATATTTGTGACACCAAACGTCTTTCATAGATAGTTGGGTTGCCCTCTTAGAGTTTTCTGGGTTTATTTCGATATAAAACGCAGACACGAGGTGGTTACGCCTAAACCGTCCTTTCAGAAGACAGTCCTTTGTTAATATTTTTTAGTCCTTTGGTCGGTCATTTGTGGCATATTTAAATGTAATACATGTATCATCAATATTAACAAAATAAATATAAATAGTTCACAAAAAACAAATATTTATATTGAAATCAAATTTTTCCCATTTTCCGATTATATATATATATATATATATATATATATATATATATATATATATATATATATATATATATATATATATATATATATATATATATATATATATATATATATATATATATATATATATATATGCCTTCATTAAAGGAAGTTTTTGTGTTTTGTTTAAAAACAAGTTAGTTATCACAAGTGTAAGTTCTGTAATAACCATTAACTTGTTTAAAGTTTTTTGGGGACTTGATGGACGAGCAACTAGAGCTCTGGCGCTCGGTGCCATAGCTGCTTGTAGTGGTTTGAAATCCACCTTAAGCCGTATGTCCAGTCTAATTTAACCATTGGGTGTAGGACTGACAACCCACCCTGTAAAAACGGAACGACTCAGAGTACTTTACCTACAGAAGCTCCATCACAACAGAAGCTGCCCCCTTTCCATCCATCCATGTGTATACTACTCATGGTTCATTGTTCATGTATACTACTCATATGTATTCTACTGATGTCTGTCCTGCGCGGCAAGACACTGGTGACGTGTCATAACAAAAAATATTTTCTTTGCATTTAATGATTGGAAAATTTTGATTTTTGTGAATTTTCTCAAAGCAATTTTGTGCTTATGCAATTCTCCATAAGTATCTGAAATTATGCTGACAATAGTTAATAATGTTTCATAACTGGAAACATTGTTTTCCAAAGAAAAATATAAGGATGAATCAATGTGTTTTAAAAGGCATAGTTTCTGAATATTTCATCATAATGAAATCCAGTCCAAGAATTAAATATTTTGTCAAAGTAAACAGTTTTAGGAATTTGAGATTTGTTTTTTTAAAACCTAAATTTTAGTCTATGCTTAAACAAAATAATTTAAAGTAATTTTGATAAATATGCACTTAAAAAATAGAAAAGCTTTAAATAAATTTATTAATGAATCTATTAACAAACACGGTGAATTAATATAATTAAAGAAAAAGTACCTCCGCAGTATTTGGACACTGAAATTGAAGTACGAACGTACGAATTGTTAAATGTGAGATAGAAATAAAACTTTATCGTTTCTATTAATAAATATAAATTAATTTTGTCCTATTTCAAACGAATCTAGTCATTTTCAAGTTTTATTTGTTTTAAATAATTCAAGTAAAGTTTTTTGAAAAATACTAATTGGAAGTCATTTAACTTGCATTAAATTAAAATGAGAAAAATGAAAATAATAAAACCCTTATAATTCACTTTTCATTTATATATTATTTTTGAATTCTCTTGTACAAAAATCATTTGTATCATTTGAATTAAATCATTTGTAAGTTTTATTTGGTTCAATTAATAAAATTAAAGAATTTTTGAAAAACAGTAATTGGAAGTCATTTAGCTTGTGTTAAATTTAAATTAGAAAAATGGAAATAGTAAATCTACAAAATAGAAATAGGTCTCAGTTTCTGAAATCCATAACTGTTATATTAAAAGAGTCAATTAAAATTCAATGTTTATTTCAGGCTGATCATTTTTATTTACTAATTTATTTTACAAAAAACTTGAATAAGAAAAAAAGAGTTTTTTTCAGTACGTTATGGTTAAAAAAATTTAATTAGATTTAAATTATATCTGAATTATTTTTATGAATTATTAAATTCCATAATTATGAATTAATATTCTATTATTATTCTATTAATGAAATATTTAATTCTAAATTATGAATTATTATAATTCCTTTTAATTATTATTAATTATCTCTATGTGTACAGGAAAGTAGATGGTACGATTTTTATGATTACCAGCTAGATTATTATACAAGAGGCACGTGTTATATAATTTTATTTGAAGGATGTATTGTAAATCATCTTATGTAACCAAAAATGATTTAAAAAAATTATTATTTGTAGGATTTTAGCCTATTTCAATTGTAATCAATTGGTAAAGTTGCATTTGGGTACGCATTCTATACATTTTTCAATTTATAATCTTTTATGCTCAGAGTGTTCGCATAAAATAATACGGACGAATTATTAATAACGAATTATTATTATTAACGAATTATTATAATTCTTATGAATTATTATTAATTATCTCTATGTGTACAGGAAAGTAGGTGGCATGATTTTTATGATTACTAAATTTACCAGCTAGATTATTATACAAAAGGCATGTGTAATATGATTTTATTTGAAGGATGTATTGTAAATCATCTTATGCAACTGAAAAAGATTTAAAAAATTATTATTTGAAGCATTTTAAAGTAACACAAATGTAGCCATTTGGTAAAATGGTATTGCATTTTCAATTTACAATCTTTTATGCTCCGCGTATACGCGCAAAATAATTTATTCCAGATGCCAAAGCATAAGTTTTGCAATCTCATCACCTCTGAAGATGCAAAGAGGACCCAGAGAGATCTGCGCCATTTTTCTTTATGGAAAGCAGGCATATGGATCTTTTAGTTGGAAATCAATACAGATCAGAATTTATTGAATGCCTACAGAAGAGCGTCTACGTTTGATGTAAAAAGAGGACTGGATCCTGCTAAATCCTGCTGCTAGGATAAGGAATTGAAAACTTTGCCGTCTCGAATCAGTCATATATTAGTTTTCTCGTTTATTTTATTTTATTTTTTTCTTCTTCTTTTTACGGTGGCGACTCACAGACGGAATTCATAAAGAAGCAATATTATTTTCCCTTACTTGGGGAAGATTCGAGGGGATTCTTATGACTTTTATGACTCGTAAGCCAGGAGCCAAGGCGCCTTTAGCTGTAAAGGCACCACCTTCTGCAATTCGGTGGAAAACACTTTGCAGGAAATTTTTCCCCGTTTGAACTTTTGGATTTAAAAGGCATATCCCTTCCTCCGAGATCTTTTTTACTACTGGCCATGCAGAGATGGGGTTATGATTTTTGCTTTGTGCCGAAATGGAACTAGATGGCGCTTTAATCGTATCATTCAATAGCTAGATTTTAATATCGTCTCGTGCCGAAATAATATCGCAGAAGATTCTTTTTCACTTATAGGCAGTTTACGAATAATGCTGTTGGAATTCATGGGAATCAAATAAATACAAACACACTTTGATTCCCATGTAAATTTTATCTATGTGCTATCTTGTCTGCGATTAATATTTTAATTTTAAACACTGGTACTAGTACAAATGTTACAAATACTATAAAGGCACAACAAATGGTACCAAGTACTATTACTTAATACCGTACAAATGGTGTTAAGTTGGTATGGTAGAAATACTACAAATGCTACAACAAATTTTACGATGTACTACTAATTAATATCTTACAAATTGTACTAAATTTGTACGGAATAAATTCCAAACAAATGGTACTAAGTTGGTATGCACAAATACAACAAATGGTACTAAGTACTATTAGTTAATACAGTGCAAATGATATTAAGTTGTTAACCGTCCATTTTAACTGCAAAATCTTCAGATATTTGGCTAGATATCAAAGATTTTTATCTTATATATAATAAAAAACCTTTGTGAACATTAAATTGATGCATGATAAAAGTGACAAAGTCTATGTGCTGCTGTAGCCCTTTCAAAGCAGCTATAATTGTACGAATCCAAGTTATTAATTTAAAATAGTTCATATGAATTTAAAAATCCTAATATTAAAGTTTGAATATGGCAAATGAATCAAAGGCTTGATACTAGTTTCAAATACCATTGAATATGAAAGCTTTAATAATATTAATAAGGATTTTCTGCATTTGAATTTAATTTTAAAGACATCCATTTGTAAGGCCTTCACAGACATGAGAAAAAGGTTATGATTTTTGCTTTGTGCAGAAAGGGAACCTAGGTGGCGCTTTAATCGCATCATTCAATAGCTGGATTTTAATATCTTCTCGTGACGAAATAATATTGCAGAAGTTTTTTATTTAGTTATAGGCAGTTTACAAATAATTATATTGGAATTCATGGGAATTCAAAGTGTATTTGTATTTATGTGTATAGTTTGTCTATGAGCTATCTGGTTTCTGACTAATATTTTAGTTTTTAACACTGGTACTAAATTGATATGGTACAAATGATACAAATTGTATTAAGAACTACTATTTAATACCGTACGAATGGTACTACGTTGGTATGGTACAGATATTACAAATACTACAACAAATGGTAGATATTTTTTCTTCAGATATTTGGCTATATACCAAAATTTTTGTTATGCATAAGATAAAAATCTTTGTAAATGTTAAATTGATGCATGATACAAGTGATAAAGTCTATGAGCAATTGAACCCCTTTCGAAGTTGCTATAATTATAAGAATCCAAGTTATTAATTTGAAATAGTTTATATGAATATAAGAATCTCAATATTAACGTTTGAATATGACAAATGAATCAAAAACTCTGTAGTTTCAAACACCATTCAATATGAAATCTTTCATAATATTTGTAAGAATTTTCTGCATTTGAATTTAATTTTAAAGACATGCATTTATATGATCCTTTTAGTCATGGAAGCTGTGTTATGAATTTTGCTGTATTAGTACAGGAAAGTAGATACCACTTTAATTTTATGATTCAATAGCTATATTTCAATATCGGTATGCAGCGAAAACCAATTTAGTGTTTCGTAATAGAATACGGCATGTATATTAACCTGAAGTCAATTGTATGAATATAAGGAAAGTATTATGCAAGTATACATACAGTTTGGCTGGTGAGATTTGATTATGAAGATTCTTAAAAATATCTTTGTAACGTTTTTGAGGAACTGAAAATTGGAATCTGATATTTGATGCACTCGAATAAAAGTTTTTGATATTGAATTATTTATTATTCATATTCAATTGAGTTTAAGAGTTTATTTTTTAAAGTAGATTTCAATATTTTATTTATCAAATAGTTGAAATAATCAATTGAAAAAATAGTTTTTAAGAATTTTTTCTCGACGGTACCTATTAAAACTCCGTTACAAAATTCCAGGGGACTGATGGCCGAGTGACTAGCGCTGTGGCATTCGGCATTTAAAATCAGCTTGATATTTTCTGAAATTTTATCAGTATTATTTTAATCTATTTTCCGTTAAACATCTTTTATAATTATTATAACAATAATATAATATTATTGAATTGAAGCATTACATAATTTCTGTTGTTGTTTCTTATCCCACTTGGCTGGCCAAGTCCCCGAGCCCATATGTACTCATGATTGAAGGGGAAGGAAGCAGCTTCTGTTGTGATGGAGCACCCGTAGGTAGAAGTCTGACTTTGGCTCCGTGACGCTCTTACAGTCATAGGAGACTGGGACCTACGGTTTAAAGTGGATTCCGAACCACTACAAACATCCATTGCACCGCCGGGATTCGAACCCGAAACCTGTGGCACCGAATGCTAGGGCGCTAGACACTCAGCCATTCAGGTCCCAAATTTGTGAATGCCAACGGCACGCGGTGTTCCCAGGTGGTCACCCACCCAAGTACTGACCACGCCCAATGATGCTTGACTTCGGTGATCTAACGAGAACCGGTATATTCAGCATGGTATCGCCGTTGGCACTACACAATTTCATAATCATACAAGCTTAATCATTGTTCATTTATACATTGTATACATTATTCTTAATCATTTACACCCTGGATACATTGTTCTTATCATTATTTATTTACATATTGGATACATTATTCTTAATCATTGTTCAGCAACTTTTATGATTAGGTAATTTCAACATACAAGTTTTGCATTGTTCATTTACCGTTAGATACATTGTTCTTAATCAATGTTCAGGAAATCTAATCATTATTCATTTACACAATGCTTATATGGTTCTTAATTATTGTTCAACAGCTTTCATTATCAGAAAATTGAAGCAATACATAATTTGTAAATCGTCCTATTTAATTATTGTTCATGAAATCTCTTTCATAGATACATATTCTGTGATCACATAGATATCTAATCTGAGTCATTGCTCAGAAATGTTAACATGAATCAAGTTATCTACCTAATAAATGAGTCCTGCTCTACTTTAGATGAAGCTGTTAGAGCTAATATTAAAAATATTGCATGAATATATAGCCTAACTTTTAACTTAATCAATGTTGTGATCTTCTTAAAGAAATATTCACCTTATATTAAACGAAATTTACTGAAACAAGAAAGGTATATTAATGATGGTGGAAGTCGCTGAAATGAGCTTTAGTTTCAGAATGAGACTTTGCATTAGGAGAAAGGACTGAAGAAAATTGGATTGGTTGGGGAAAATGCCTTATCAGAAAATGAAAACAGAAAATTTTAAGTCAAAGAAAGGCTGGCAGTATATCTCGAAGAAACCCTAAATAAATCAATACATAAAAAAACCCAAAGACGGGAATCTAATCAAAACAGCTTAAGATCCAAACAAAATGAGACACATTGCATACATTGTTCTTAATCATTGTTCATTTATACATTTGTTACATTGTTCTTAATCATTTTTCATTTATACATTGTTCTTAATCATTTTCATTTATACATTGTTCTTAATCATTGTTCAACAAATTTTATTACTATGTAATTTCTAAATCATGCAAACTTAATCATTGTTCATGAAATTTAACCATTGTTCATTTGCACATTGTATACATTGTTGCTAATCATTTTTCATGAAATCATTTGCACATTGGAGGCATTGATCTTGATCATTGTTCAACAAATTTATTATTAAATAATTGGAGCATTATATAACTTCTAAATCATACAAGCTTAATCATTGTTCATTTTCACATTTGTTACATTGTTTTTAATCCTTTTTCAACAGCTTTTATTACTAGATAATCGAAGCATTATATAATTTCTAAATCGTATAAGGTTAATCATTGTTCATTTACACATCAGATACATTGTTCAACGGTTTTTATTATTAGATAATTGAAGCATTATATAATTTCTAAATCATATAAGCCTAATTATTGTTCATGAAATTTCTGTCATAGATATCTATTTTATGATCTCAGAGATATCTAAACCGAATCATTGTTTAGCAATACTGCCGTGTGTCAAGTTACCTACCTAATAAACGAGTCCTGCTCTACTTTAGATTAAGCTGTTCGAGCTAATATTAAAAATATTGCATGAATATATAGCCTAACTTTTAACTTAATCAATGTTGTGATCTTCTTAAAGAAATATTCACCTTATATTAAACGAAATTTACTGAAACAGGAAAGGTATATTAATGATGGAGGAAGTCGCTGAAATGAGCTTTAGTTTCAGAATGAGACTTTGCATTAGGAGAAAGGACCGAAGAAAATTGGATTGGTTGGGGAAAATGCCTTATCAGAAAATGAAAACGGAAAATTTTAAGTCAAAGAAAGGCTGGCAGTATATCTCGAAGAAACCCTAAATAAATCAATACATAAAAAAAACCCAAAGACGGGAATCTAATCAAAACAGCTTAAGATCCAAACAAATGAGACACATTGCATACATTGTTCTTAATCATTGTTCATTTATACATTTTACATTGTTCTTAATCATTTTCATAGATGAAATTTTCTTAATCATTTTTCATTTATACATTGTTCTTAATCATTTTTCATTTATACATTGTTCTTAATCATTTTTCATTTATACATTGTTCTTAATCATTTTTCATTTATACATTGTTCTTAATCATTTTTCATTTATACATTGTTCTTAATCATTTTTCATTTATACATTGTTCTTAATCATTTTTCATTTATACAATGTTCTTAATCATTTTTCATTTATACATTGTTCTTAACCATTGTTCAACAAATTTTATTACTATGTAATTTCTAAATCATGCAAACTTAATCATTGTTCATGAAATTTAACCATTGTTCATTTGCACATTGTATACATTGTTGCTAATCATTTTTCATGAAATCATTTGCACATTGGAGGCATTGATCTTGATCATCGTTCAACAAATTTATTATTAAATAATTGGAGCATTATATAACTTCTAAATCATACAAGCTTAATCATTGTTCACTAAATCTAATCATTGTTCATTTTCACATTAGTTACATTGTTTTTAATCCTTTTTCAACAGTTTTTATTACTAGATAATTGAAGCATTATATAATTTCTAAATCGTACAAGGTTAATCATTGTTCATTTACACATCAGATACATTGTTCAACGGTTTTTATTATTAGATAATTGAAGCATTATATAATTTCTAAATCATATAAGCCTCATTATTGTTCATGAAATTTCCGTCATAGATATCTATTTTATGATCTCAGAGATATCTAAACTGAATCATTGTTTAGCAATACTGCCGTGTGTCAAGTTACCTACCTAATAAACGAGTCCTGCTCTACTTTAGATTAAGCTGTTCGAGCTAATATTAAAAATATTGCATGAATATATAGCCTAACTTTTAACTTAATCAATGTTGTGATCTTCTTAAAGAAATATTCACCTTATATTAAACGAAATTTACTGAAACAAGAAAGGTATATTAATGATGGAGGAAGTCGCTGAAATGAGCTTTAGTTTCAGAATGAGACTTTGCATTAGGAGAAAGGACCGAAGAAAATTGGATTGGTTGGGGAAAATACCTTATCAGAAAATGAAAACGGAAAATTTTAAGTCAAAGAGAGAGGCTGGCAGTATATCTCGAAGAAACCCTAAATAAATCAATACATAAAAAAAACCCAAAGACGTGAACCTAATCAAAACGGCTTAAGGTCCAAACAAAATGAGATGCGTCGAATTGAATCCTTGTTTATTTTTCATTGGAGGGTCTTTTTCAAAATTCAAGCCTGCCACAAATAGATGAAATTTGGGCTTACATTTCTGTTTCGGTATACACTAGTAATTATTTAAGCTTTATCCCATATAATAAATATGTTATTATAAAATTCTTTTATAATAAAGTTATTATATTAAACTGAATTAATTAATTGTTTTTCTTTATTCAATTAATTTCTATGCATTGTTTTAATTAAGTTCTGAGTTAAGATAATTAATGCAAAAAAATAAACACAAAAGATGGACACAAAGGACTATTAAATGCAAATAAGAAACACAAAGGAATAATAAATGCTATATAATTAATAATACTAAGATAATTACCATAGAAGTTGGAGTTTTTTGTCATCTGTAGATTCATGGGAATTTCTGAAGAAGACTAAATTCCTGGAATGAATAATAATTTCCTGGAGTTTTGCCAGATCCTTTCGTAATCAATTATATCCCCACCAACCTGAGTCATATAATATTTCGACAAGTGTTTGCTGATTTAGAAACAATTTAGTGTTTATAACAATAATTTAGTGTTTAATTTAGTAGATTAAACTAGGGAGTATATTTTAGTTAGAGTATTATTACGAATCAAGCCACAGAAATTGCCAAAAATTCAAGTAAATTAGCATCGAATCTGTTCTGCAAAATTCATGGGGTTACTGAAAAACCGAGCAAAATGGCATGAGAAATCCAAGGGGTTCTCTCTGAGGAAGTCAATGGGTTTGTCCAGAGAAAGCCAAGGAGTTTGGCTAGAAGAATGCACTGAGAGAAAGCCAATGTGACGAATTTCATATATCTTTTTAAAATATACATTTAATATAAAATAACTATTTCTACTTCTTTACTTATTTGCAGTTGGTTTTTATTTATTCTAATCTATCTTATTTGAGCAATAATATTTTACTTATTTTCAAATATTCAGAGACATCTTTTCCTTAAATTTAGCCAAAATAATATTTCAAGTGTTTGTTATTGTAACGTCTCCTAGGTCTAACGGCAAAAAGAAGAGGGTCACTTTCAAGTTCACGAAAACATTAATTTTTATTTACAGGCATTATATATACATACAGAACTTTGTTTAATATAATTTATTTAAAAAAATGAAAATTAAAGATTTAAATTCGATTCACAAGGCAGTTCACTCCAAGGACGGAGATTTTCAGAGTTTTCGAGTCTACGACGAATTCAAAACAGGTGGTCTGTGGTAGATTTCAATTATCTCACAGCGTGATACACGAAATAAAAAGGGGTTCACTTTGGAATCATGCAAAAACTCCAGCCTGTTCAGTTACTTCAGAGAAAAAGAGAAAATCAGCACTCTTTGTCGACTCGTTGCAGAACTCTCTCCTTTCTTCTCCAAAACTTCCCTTTAAGAAAATCCGTCAAGAGGAGGGGGTCAGCTTCCCTCACTTCTCATTAGAGTAGACATTTTCTCATGCCATGTTCTATCACCCATCACGATGGAAAAACTCATGGTGTAGTCCATATACCATTTGTAATTGCTTCGACCTGTGAAGGTTGCACAGACAATCGCTAATTTTATATCATTATACATGAGACTGATTATCTGATATCAAATTTGAGTGACATTTTGTTCTCATTAGTATAAAACACTAATTGCATGTAATATAACAAATATTTATTGTATTTTTAGGACAAATATCAAAAGGTTATAACAAAATAAAAAGAAAGTTGTGACCTTCAACCACACAGGATAGTTCATGGCTATTACCGATTTTTTTAATTAATTTTAATTTAATTAATTTATTGCATTGAATTGATTATTTTCACTATCAATTTATTGTATTGTTGTGAAAGGAGGGAATAGGATTATTAATGATACGTCCAAGTTATGTAATAAATACTTATTGTATTTTTAAAACAAATACCAAAAGTAATAACCAAATAAAACTAGTTGTGATATTCAACTGTACAGGATAGTTCATGGTTACTGCTGAGGAAGTTCAGTTAGCATAAAGAGGGCGGTGCTGCTGATGAATTTATCTTAATTTAATTAAACTGTTTTTTTATTTTATTTTAAAGGGTAAGTATTACTCGCGTCCGTAGCATATCTTCAAGCTGCACGTGCCCTCTGGGTAGTGCTAAATGAGTAACGTCGGTGCAGCCTTACTTATGGCATAAAGATAACTGTATCAGTATTGCTAGCTGCATTAGAACCACAACAAACTGAGGGGCTCAATTTATGTAACAACTGTTTGTTGTATATTTAGGACAAATACCAACAGTTAGTAACAAAATAAAATGAAAGTTGTGAGATTCAACCACTTTGGACAGTTCATAGTTAGTACTGAGGAAGTTCAGTTAGCATAAAGAGGACGCTGCTGATGAGTTTATCTTGATTTAATGACTCTGTTCTATTGAAAATTTAATTTATTTCCTACGTATACATTTTTACTTAATGCATAGTATAACTTAACTAACAGAGCATTGAATAAATATTTTAAAGATATTTCTGATATATAATTATATTTTTATAATATACCGCATATAATTATTTAAGCCACTCACGCTATATATTTAATTTCATTTGAAAAAATTTAATCAGTTAATTTGTTGTAAATATTCTAGAGAAAAAATTAACTGCTTAAATAAATTTGCAATTCCAGTTAAAAAAAGGATAATACAATAGATTTTAGGATTTTATTTTAATACAATTAATTTAAAAATTTAATTTAACAGCGTATGTTAATTTAGTGAACATGAAAGATTACTTTAATATATGGAAATACTATTCATTCAAATATGCATTTTTAATAAGGATTATTGAAAATGGAAAAATATTCGGTTAATTTATACTTCATTTATAATTTAAATACTTGGAATATTCATGTAGGATTTATACTCATTTAAATTAAAATTAGATATTATGAAAGACTGCATGAATATTTTCGTTGATGAAAGAAAATGTAAATTAGTATAAGATATTTCATTATTAATTTATTATAAAATAAATATTATTATAATTGATTAGTCTTTTTAAACTTCTAATAAATGTCTCAAGCATTGAATACTGTGCACTTTTTAAATTTAAGTTATAACAAATTGAATGCATATTAAATTTAACGTATTGGATCTTAGATTAAAATATATGTTTCGCCTGTTTCCGCAGGCAATTTTAATGATTAAAGTTTATCTTAATTTAATTACACTGTTCTTTTGAAAAATTTTAAAGGGATTTTAATTTTAAACGTGTTTTTTTTTTTTTTTTTTTTTTTTACCATACTTTCCAGCTAAATTTATATTTTCAATTTATTAGTTTATTATAATTTAAATTCTGTTATTAAAATGCATATTTTATTGCTAATTTTAATTTTATTAGTTTATTTCATCGAATTGATTGTTTTTAGAATCAATTTATTGTGTTGTTGTGATAGGGGAAAATAGGATTATTTATGATGGGTTCAAGTTATGTAACAAATATTTATTGTATTGTTAGGACAAATATCAGAAGTTAACAAAATTAACTTTTAATATTTGTCATCTATCAAAAGTTACGGTAGTATTTATTTGCATCGGTAGTATATCTTCCAGCTGCACGTGTCCCCTGGGTAGTGCTAAAGGAGTAACGCTGGAGCAACCCTTGCTTATAGCATAAAGATTCACTGTCTCTGTATTGCCAGCTGCATTACAACAACAACAACAACAACAACAACATGAGGGGCTTAATTTATGTAACAACTATTTCTTGTATATTTAGGTCAAATACCAAAAGTTAGTAACAAAATAAAAAGAAAGTTGTGAGATTCAACCACTTTGGACAGTTCACAGTTAGTACTGAGGAAATTCAGTTAGCATACAGAGGACACTGTTGATGAGTTTATTTTGATTTAATGACACTGTTCTATTGAAAATTTAATTATTTCTTACGTATACATTTTTACTTAATGCATAGTATAACTTAATTAACAGAGCATTGAATGAATATTTTAAAGATATTTCTGATATATAATTATATTTTTATAATATACCGCCTATGATTATTTAAGCCACTCACACTATATATTTAATTTCATTTGAAAAAATTTAATCAGTTAATTTGTTGTAAATTTTCAAGAGAAAAAATTAACTGCTTATATAAATTTGTAATATCAGTTTAAAAAAAGGATAATACAATAGATTTCAGTATTTTATTTTAATACAATTAATTTAAAAATTTAATTTAGCTGCGTAGGTTAATTTAGTTAGCATGAAAGATTATTTTAATATATTCAAATACAGTTCATTCAAATATGCATTTTTAATAAGGATTATTGCAAATGGAAAAATATTCGGTTAATTTATACTTCATTTATAATTTAAAGCTTTGAATATGTATGTAGGATTTATAATTTAAATTAAAATGAGATTCTTATATTTTTATGAAAAACTTTATGATTATCTTCGTTGAGGACAGAAAATGTAATATAATATAAGATATTTCATTATTAATTCATTATAAAATAAATAGTATTATAATTCATATGAATTTTTAAACTTCTAATAAATGTCTGGCGAGTAACATTGAATATTGAACACTTTTTAAATTTAAGTTAAAACAAATTGAATACATATTAAATTTAACGTATTGGATCTTAGATTAAAATATATATTTCGTCTGTTTCCTAAGGCAATTTTAATCATTAAAGTTTATCTTAATTTAATTACACTGTTCTTTTGAAAAATTTTGAAGGGATTTTAATTTTAAACAATTTTTTTACAATATTTTCTAGCCAAATATAGATTTTCAATTTATTAGTTTATTATAATATGCCTTATGATATTAAAAATGCAGATTGTTGTTATTAACTCATTGCATCGATTGATTGATTCATAATTGATTGTTTTTATAATCAATTTATTGTATTGTTGTGAAAGAAAGCAATAGGATAATTTATGATATGTCCAATTTATGTAAGAAATACTTATTACATTAAAAAAATAATACCAAAAATCATTAACAAATTAAAACGAGTTGTGACATTCAACTTTACAGTTTATGTGTGTATTTCAAATTGTATATTGCGATGGCGTTTTAATATTTTTGAAAATAATTTAAATATAATTCTGGAGTCTATTGAATGCGTTTCTGGAAATTTGCTTCTGCAATAAAGTGAGACAATGCAATAAATCGGTAGTTTTTGAACTGGATGAAAGCTGACGCTGAACTGCAATTTGGACTCCACATCTATTCGCCATTGACAAATGCAAAAATGCAGAACAATACAAATTTGAGCCAAAGAACTGCAATTTGTAGCCTTGAGTCATTTTTTTTAACCTGAAGTCGACATTAAGAATTCCACGGATGTCGTTTTTCTCAGAGATTAGTTATCCAAAGGAAATGTTATTACAGTATATTTTTTTCCATTTCACCGTCCATGTTTCGGGGCGTTTCTTCTGCGTGCCATAATGGGCTAAATTTAATGAGAAGAACTAATTGGTTTTCACTGCCACGCACACGGTAGAAGCGCATAAAAAGCACACAAATAAACTTTTACTAGCTACGATTTATCTTAACGATATCGTGAAATACCATCTGGTGACAGGACGCCATATTGGATACATGGATTACTAAAAGTGAACCTGATGGCAGAGTGACTAGCTCTCTGGCGCTGGATGCCACAGGTTTGGGCTGAAGACCCGACAGTGTCATGGATGCTTGTAATGGTTCGGAATCCTCCTTAAATAGCAGATCTTGGTCTAACATGATCTATTTAGTTTGAATCTGATTAGGAAAAATATTTGAAAATTATTTTTTTTATTACAAATATTTGAAAATTATTTTTTTAAGTTATAGAAGTTACTTTGATATTTTCTACTTCAACAATGAGTGTATATGTTAAGATTTGTTGGTGGACGTGAAGGGTTTTGACCTCTTTATTCTTCAGCCGCTTAGCCTTACCAGACAAGCGAAATCTGACCGAAGGCTCCAGTGTCTTCACTGGTGATGGGCACGATAAATCCATATTAATTTATAAGCGGCCTGGTGGCCAAGTGGCTAGCGCTCTGGCCTTTGGTATCAGGTTTCAGGTTCGAATCCTGGCGGTGGCATGGATGTTTGTGAGTGGTTTGGAATCCACTTTAAACTGTAGGTCCAGCTCTGTTTAGCCCAAAGAGTGCATAAGATGACCGTAGAGCAACCAACCAACCAATCATATTAATTTATAAACTTTTCATGTGGTTAAAAACCATTTCTTCAGCAAATATATTTTATTCTTTTGGGCAGTAAGAAGAGGAGATAAAGGCAGGATTTGGCGATTTGCTGAAAATCGTTCTGTGGAAACGTAGAATGTCCTCGTTGTGCACCCTGGATCAAGCCGAATCTACTACCTATTTTACATTTTAGTGGCGAATGGTTCGAATGATTTAAAATGATTTGAAAATAATATTATTTTGTAATCAAACGATTTGAATTATTGAACTCAAATAATGTTTGGATGATATCATTGAACTCAAATGACTTGAAAAGAACATTATTTTACCAATTAAATATTCAGTAGAATATATGTAATATGTTAAATATGAAAGACTATAAATGTTATAAATTTAAGATTTTAATTTAAGCGTATTCGATTAAGTATATTTCGACATTTAAATTTAAGTATACTAAGCATATTTCGACATTTAAATTTAAGTATAAATATATTTCGAAATTTAAATTTAAGTATTCGATTAAGTATATTACGAAATTTAAATTTAAGTGTATTCGATTAAGTATATTTCGACATTTCAATTTAAGTGTATTCGATTAAGTATATTTGGCCATTTAAATCTAAGTGTATTCGATTAAGTATATTTCGACATTTAAATTTAGGTATACTATTTGAAAATTATGTGAGATTCTTTTGAAATTTCTGAGTTTGTAATTTAAAACATTCACTAAAATTTTTTTATACAAAAATTATAAAATTGACTGAAAAATAATGTCGTTATTAAAAATTTAAATAGCATACCACGTTTGATGTATAAGACGAATTAATCCAATTTTAATTACGAGTGTTTTTAAAAATTTTTTTGTTGTTTTTAACAGAAATATGGATTTACTATGATATATTGTTAATATGTATATTATATTTAGCTTTTTATATAATAAAAACTCTTTCCGTGGCCCGTGCTTTTCATTTCAAACTTTTGAAGAAAATTTCTCATTTATCAACAAATATTTAAATATTTTATACAATGAAAACATAATTTCTTAGTCATTTAATTTGGGCCCGATAGTCAAGTTACTAGCTCTCTGATGCTCAGTACCACAAATTTCGGTTTCGAATCCAGTTTGTGCCATAGATGTTTGTAGGGGTTTGGAATCCACTTTCAGCCAGTCTCATATGATTTTAGAGCGTTGACAACACTGCCCCGTGGAAAAAAAAAATACCATCCCATGTTTCGGAATCTGCCAGTAGGCAGACGACCTTGATCCACCATGGGGCTGTTGCACCATTGAAATTCTTTATTTTACATTTTATAGCAAATTTTTTCCGAATATACAAATATCCAATCATTCAATTCATTAATTAATATATTTTGGGATAAAAAATGTGAATTATAATTGACGTAATTCACTTTATTTTCTATACAGTTTCAAATATTTCTTTTGTAAGTGTTGAATGTTTTTTTTTTTTTTTTTTTTTTAAAGATATGTATAACAATTGTATTGTAATATCCTCGAAATAATTTTAAAAACTGTAAAAAAACATTTGAAGGCCCTGAACTTTGAAACAAAGCTAATCAATAAGGTATTAATTTTTTAAAAAAATTTTCTGAGAGTAAAATTAGAGATTTTTAATTTATAACAATTACTCAAAACTTAAAAGAAAACTTTCAGCCTAAAATAAAAGTGAAAATAAAACGTGACTTACTAAGGGTTCCCTCAAAAAAAAAATTCAAAATTAAATATTTAAAATTAGGTGTTTATTAATTTTTAATACCGACAATTTTCTAAAATGAAGAAAGTTGAGTAGCTTGTGGCCAAGAATGGAGAATGCTTCCACTTTGCATTTCATAGCGAAATCGGACCATTGTATATGCCCCAGTTACCAACTGGACTTGCATATTGAAATCGCCAAAATGACTTTCATATAATCTTGGCTGTAATCAAATAGACATTTACTTATGAAACATGACTTTTTGACTTCACGCATTTCCTGAGCAGTACGTTTTTCTCTTAATCAAATTACTTTTAAAGCAGTATTTTTAGTGACATATTATAGGGTTGCAGAATAGGTCAAGTTATTCAGCTCAGCATTTCCAGGTATAATACAATGTAGCACATCAGTTTTCTATATTTCTACTTGTTTTAAATACATTGAGTTTATTTATTTATTTTTTTAATTTAATGAATAACTAATTTAAGTCAAATTTTCATAAATGAAATGCTGAGATAAATAATTTAGCCTATACTTATTATTCTGTTCATTATTTCAAGATATAATATATTGTAGTACACCAGTTCATCACATCGTTTCAAGATATAATATATTCAGCACATCATTCTACTTGTTCTAAGTACATTGAGTGTCTATTTCTTTTTTTCTTTTCATTTTTAAATTTGGCAAATATATATTTAAGACAAAATTTTATAAATGAAATGCTGAAAAAGTAATTTAGTCCGTGGTTACAAAATGAACCAAATTATTCTGTTCAGCATTTCAAGATATAGCACAATGTAGCTCATCAGTTTCCTATATTTTTACTTGTTCTAAGTACATTTAATGTCTATTTATTTATTGTTTTTCATTTTTCAATTTAACAAATAAATAATTTAAGAAAAAAATTTATAAATGGAATGATGAAAATAGTAATTTTGTCCAGCCTTGAAAAATGGACCAAATTATTCTGTTCAGAATTTTAAGATATAATATAGTGTAACACTTCAGCACTTCAGCGTAGCACTGTGGCATTCCAATCCATTGTGTCATGGTCACAATAACGCCAATGAAGGGGTAGAGCCATAACAATGGTACCAATAATTTGGAAATACCAAAAATTTGCTGAAAATAATTTGCTAATTTACAAACAAACTTGACATTTGACATTTTTTTTATGGTTCTCCTTTTACAATCCTCTAAAAAAGGTTTACTAAAGGGTATAAAGGGTTAAATTTATTCCTCTAAAGGGTTTTTAATAAAAACTTCTATAAAAGAAATGCTGAAAAGGATAATTTAGTCCATGCTTACAGAATGGACCAAGTTATTCTGTTAGCATGTCAAGATATTGCACATTGCAATTCTTCAACTTACAATATTTCAGTGAGACAAATTTTATTCATTATTATTTTTTCAATGCCAACTCTTAAGTCGAGGAGACAATAGTGTCATTTGGAAATGGAATAGTTGGATAAAAATGATATTAATAATTTGGAAATACCGAAAATGTGTTAACAGAAAAACTTGACATTTGACCCTTTTTATGGATTCACTTTTAATATCCTCAAAGGTTTACATTTACTTTTTGTTTTATAACTTTTATTTTTAAGTAAAGAACAAACAAAAAAGTTCCACGTCATAAACTTTATAACAAAACTTCCAAAACTTATGCCATAAATTTGTCACACCAGGTAAATTTATGGCCCCGTAGTCATAATTCCATTCCCAGTGGTCTATCTGTACTGAGTGTTTGAATGAGCAAGGAATAAAGAAAAGCACATATATATTATGAAACATTCTTTATTAATAAGCATAGTTATATGCATATGTATAATGATATTGACAAACGTATATTTATTGTGAAATCTGTGGTTCCTCAGTTCCACATAGTTTTAGGTTAATATTCCATTATAACCCATTTTGTAGGCAATTCAGTTTCAAGATTATTTCTATTGATATATTTTATGAAATTCATTGAGGAAAACAATTTTTCGAACGAGTATGTGAACTCAATCATTAAACGAGTATTAGCAAGTATCTTCTTCTTCATTGACGCAATAGCTCTATGATGGTTTGGTTTGATTTGTTGCTCTACGTTCATTTTTTGCACACTTTAGCCTAATTAGACCAGGTCCTACAGTTTCACATGGATTCCGAACAAACATTCATATCATCGCCAAGATTCGAACCTGTGGTCTAATGGCAAGTACCGAAACATGAGATATTTTTTAATGGGTAAGGTTATTAGCACTACGTCCAACACACGATAGTCATATTAGCGAGGGATCTAAGGTTTAAACTGGATTCAGAACCATTTCAAACATACATGACCCCGCTGGGACTCCACCCGAAACTTGTGGCACCGACAGCCAGAGTAGTAGTCACTTGGCCACTAGACAAAGCTCTAAATTAACTAACTAACTCTAAATTCATTGATATGAAATTGTTTGGTAAAGAATAGTGTACGTTTAAAGCAACATTTTCAAATTTTAATGTAAGATCATTATTATTTGCACTACTTTCAGAAATTTTACCTTCTACTTACTGTACCTCTTCCTTTAGTGATGCTTTGAAATTCAACTAATTCCATTCCTAAATCGTAGATATCTAGACAGATAAATTCGGTAAACTCCTAAGTTTTGCATTCTGTATTGTATGGATACAAAATAAAGTGGAATGTACTTTCTCCTGTATTTTAACTTTTAATATGATTTAACATTTCCTGAAAAGGTTGCTTTATTTCCAGTATAATCGTTAAATATTTTTTTTTTAATTGTATTTCCTTGAATGCGAACTGATTTTTTAAAAAAATATTGTTTTTTCGAAAAAGTTTTTATAATTCCGGGAAATATTTGATTTTTTTCATTTTCAAATCGTTGGTGAAGATATCAAGTTTCGTCGTGAATATTTTAGTATTTTTAGACATCATTATTACAATTTGTCCAATTTGTCGCATAATTATTTAAATCATTTAAACAATCTATATTTGTAAAATTCGTACTAACAATTGTTTTCTTTTTCATTCAAAAAGAGCTTTATTTCTTTCAATAAATTGACAAACTAAAAATCAGCATGACAGCTACTGAATCATTGAACATTGTTGTATGAATATTGGAACTGAAGTTAATTGTTAATTGTCTCTAATAATTGTACAGATTCTCGTAAAAATAAGTCCTCTCGTGTTTGGCTTAAAGTTGATGGCTTTTAATACAATTGGCATTGCAGTGGAAATTTTTTAAAATTTTACTTTGTGCATATGCTTGCTGTTGTACTATACATTGAAAGTCAATCACAGAATAGGAATCTTTTGTTAAACTGCTTAATAAAACCAATGTTTTTCCCATCACATTAAGTGCCCTGGCTGTTGTAACAAAAGCAATTTTCTGTAGGTCAACATCCATTCCTTTAAATGCGGTATTAAATTCTTTAAAAATTTCAAGACTGGTATATGTCTCTTTCAATGGTATTAGTTTCAGTAGCTCTTCTTTCATTATATTTTAATTTATATAGATCAACCTTTGCCTGATTTATATTGAGCAAACTTCGTCTGTCTTATATAGAGCAAATATTAGTCTGATTTATGTCGAGCATATCGAGCAATTTGACTCGTTATTTATTTGAGAATAAATATTTCTTTTTAATTCTATTACTCGATATTTAATTTTATTGCGACTTATTAGCAACCTATTTACATGCTTTATAATTAAGTCTTTTTTCTTAAATGCTGTACATTCCGCAAACAAAATGGCAGTACTTTCTAAAAATTCTTGTTTTACGCATTCTCCTTCTGAAAGGGTGTGTGAACTGAAAATATATATATAAAAAAATGGTGTTAAAGGAGGGGAATTGCGGGCTTAATAGCCGAATGGCTAGCGCTCTGGCGCTCGGTACCACAGGTTTCGGGTTCGAGTACCGTCGGTGCCATGGATGTTTGTAGTGGTTCGGAATCCACTTTAAACCGTAGGTCCCGATCTAATAGGATCGTAGAGCGTTGCAGGGGCAATGCTATTCGCGTCCGTGGCTTATCTTCAAGTTACACGCGCCCCTTGGTTAATGCAAAGTGAGTAACATCTGTGCAGAGCTTACCTTAAGGCGACCAAGATGTCTAAGTGTTTGCCAGCTGCATTAGAAAGAAAAAGGAGGGGAATTGTCAAAAGCAGGGAAATTGACTGAGAGACAGAAAGCAGAGGCCTGGTAGCAGTGAGAAAAGAAAGTGAACTGTCCCAGTAACGGATCACTGCCAAGTCTAGAAGAAGAAGATACGCCTGTAGTTAGAATTGCAAGAAGCTGTGACCAGAACTAGAGGCTTTTCTGCCAACATCGGTAATGCTCACACACAAGGAAGATCTGCGGCCTTTGCATTTGGTCCTTGCTGCCACGTTTTTAAGCGGTGGTGTTAAACTCCATTCGACATGATAAACATGTTAACCAAAGTAATTTGTTTCGGAAGTAGTACTTGATCAATAAATACAGCACAGATAATTTCATAAGTCTTAGCTTTCTGAATAAACTTTCGCTCTTGACCATCTGGAGCTTTGAAGTTTCGCAAGGCCCAGCCAATTAGCAGGCCAAGTTGTGACAAAAGATCTGTTTCTTCAGAAAACTGGAAATTCTTTGTACAGATCGGATTCGCATCCGGTAAGGGCTAGTGACCATCATATACTGTCTTCCACGGACACACATAAAATATACCACCACAAAACATGAATTATATAATGATTGCTAACAATTTTATCCTAATACAAAAATATTTCTAAATACATATTGACACCTATATCGACACGACACTTCTAAAAGATGTTTCTGAAGGCGAGAAAATCATTGGGCTACTTAAAAATATCAACTGTATTGTTATTTTATTGGAATAAAAATGTTTTTAAAACAGTGAATTGTGAATAATGTCAATTATTTAAATTGTAATTGAGTGCCAATAAATTGTATTTATCCCATTTATTTTCTTTTTCTCCTATTTGTTATTAATTTTATAAAATGCAATAAAGAATCAAGTTCTTGTACATCTTTTTTTAATAATCCTTCAAATATAGGAGATCAAATGATTGAAAGTTGTTGCAATTTAAATTGGATCTAAATACATTTCATAGAATTGATCTCTACAAGAGCTAATAGTATGACAATGCAACAAATATATGCGTTTTAAAAAAATACTATGAAGGGAAACAAAATCTAAGAAATATTTAATTTCGATAGTAACTTTACAACTTTAAAACTTAGCTCGATAATTCCCTGGAACAAAAACATGAATGCTACAAAAAAATAAAAAAAAAGGTCTAGAGCCATAAATTGCTGGGAGAGTGAGATACATTTTTGTTTTACAAGTGCCATCTCGAAGCTTTTATTATCTGCAACGCTTTAAATCTTCCAGACACTTCAGAGGATTACTTTCGCCATTTCACTAATCTGCTGGGTTGTGATAGAGTTGCAGCAGTCCCAATTTTCTTTTTGTTTTTTCTTTTTCTTCTTGCTTTTTTTCTTCTTCTTTTTTTCAGTTTCTTCCAATGACATACAGTCATTGGAAGAAACTGAAAGAGGGAGATACATGAGGTACTGGTTGGAGAACTTACAGTTTTATTTGCCCAAACACCACGCACACATACAAACAGAGACATATACTATTTAACACATTTAAAGAGAACTGATTATAGTTTCGTGGAAGGATTCCATTTCTAAGACGAAATCCCGATACACTGCTAAACGCAGGATGCGCGAATTATACATCCTCTATACTACAGTTTATAGGGGAAATTAATACGCAGAATTGAGCTAAATAAATTTCGTCCCTGATTGAGAGGTTGTAAACTAAACGTTTCTCAACAGAATTTCCTCTCGGGTGAGAGTCTCGAGACCTACTGCCCATTTCTCTTGAATGCCACAGGGTCCCTCTTGACAGTGTGTATGAGGAAGCACAGTCACAAATCTCAATAAACTGTAATTATTCCTATTTTTTATTCACTTTATAAAATGCAATGAAAGATTAATTACTTATGCATCTCTTTTTTAAAAATATTTTAAATATAGGAGATCAAATGTTTGGAAATTGTTACAATTTATATAGGATCTAAATAAATTTTGTAGAATTAAGAGCTAATAGTATGACTCAATAACAAATGGATGTATTTTAAAGAAATACTATGAAAGGAAACAAAATCGGAGAAATATTTAATTTTGATAGTAACTTTACAACTTTAAAACTTATCTCGATAATTCCCTAGAACAAAAACATGAGTGCTACAAAAGTAATAAAAAAAGGTCCAGAGCCATAAATTGCTGGGAGAGTGCAATACATTTTTGTTTTACAAGTGCCATCTCGAAGCTTTTATTATCTGCAACGCCTTAAATCTTCCAGACACTTCAGAGGATTACTTTCGCCATTTCACTAATCTGCTGGGTTGTGATAGAGTTGCAGCAGTCCCAATTTTCTTTTCGTTTTTCTTCTTCATCTTCTTTTTTTCAGTTTCTTTCAATGACTTACAGTCATTGGAAGAAACTGAAAGATGGAGATACATGCGTTACTGATTGGAGAACTTACACCTTTATCTGCACAAACACCAGGCACACATACAGAGACATACACTATTTAACACATTTAAAGAGAAATGATTATAGTTTCGTGGAAGGATTCCATTTCTAAGACGAAATCCCGATACACTGCTAAGCGCAGGATGCGCGAATTATACATCCTCTATACTACAGTTTATAGGGGAATTAATACGCAGAATTGAGCTAAATAAATTTCGTCCCTGATTGAGAGGTTGTAAACTAAACGTTTCTCAACAGAATTTCCTCTCGGGTGAGAGTCTCGAGACCTACTGCCCATTTCTCTTGAATGCCACAGGGTCCCTCTTGACAGTGTGTATGAGGAAGCACAGTCACAAATCTCAATAAACTGTAATTATTCCTATTTTTTATTCACTTTATAAAATGCAATGAAAGATTAATTACTTATGCATCTCTTTTTTAAAAATATTTTAAATATAGGTGATTAAATGATTGGAAATTGTTACAATTTATATAGGATCTAAATAAATTTTGTAGAATTAAGAGCTAATAGTACGGCTAAATAACAAATGAATGTATTTTAAAGAAATACTATGAAAGGAAACAAAATCGGAGAAATATTTAATTTTGATAGTAACTTTACAACTTTAAAACTTATCTCGATAATTCCCCAGAACAAAAACATGAGTGCTACAAAAGTAATAAAAAAAGGTCCAGAGCCATAAATTGCTGGGAGAGTGCAATACATTTTTGTTTTACAAGTGCAATCTCGAAGCTTTTATTATCTGCAACGCCTTAAATCTTCCAGACACTTCAGAGGATTACTTTCGCCATTTCACTAATCTGTTGGGTTGTGATAGAGTTGCAGCTCTCTCGATTTTTTCTTTTCTTTTTCTTTTTTCTTCTTTTTACTTCTGCTTCTATTTCTTTCGAATAAATGGTTGTAATTTTCAGCTCGTCATGTTTATATGTCATTGGGAGGAACTGGAAAAAACGATTTATTTGATTATTTTAGTGAAACATTAAGAAGATATCTGAATCAAAAATTGTATTAAGAGAAATGTATCTGAATTTGGGTGATATTTAACTATTTTATGTATGGAAAATATTTTATTATCAAATCACTTTTAAAAATAGATGTTAAGATTCTCAATAATGTTGTGGAATATGCTACATTTTAGTGCACGTAATAATTCTGGATTTAAACACTTGGTAAACAACAACATCTAGACCATGTGGGCTATGGAAGGAGGATAGGGGGTGCAGCTTCGGCTATGATGGAGTATTCGTAGGTAGAAGTTTGACTTGGCGCATTGACGTTGAAGAAGGAGGGCAAAGCCTTCCAGAAAAACGTTTAGGGAGCACTACCCTGCATTTGCGAATCGTATGGGAGAAAACCGGAAAACTCCCAACTGTAAGTCCGACTAACGATGCAAGATGTCGAACATCACAAACGCCATCGAGACTCCTCATTTTTTTTAAACAATGTCTACAACAATGTCGCCAGCAGATTGAACCTCCGCCCTAATGTTCACCAGTTGCGCGCGCGCCTCATCATGCGCACAAATGACAGTAGAGCGATAGAGCAAACCAAATCAGACCCCAATATAAAAATTACATACAATTTATGTTACTTTTTATTTATATCATTTGTAATATAAGTAAATACCGCTATAATATACACAGTCCAGTCACATTAATATGACCACCACCTACTTTCGACGTCAACGTAAAATAACCAATCACAAAAGGCAGGTGGCAGCACATTGCAGTGGAGTGTATATAAAGGATGCCCTAGGGCATCGGGAAGCATTTCAATCGTTGGCGTAATGCAGAAACGTAGCGATTTATCTGATGTCCAAAAGGGCATGATTATTGGCTTTCGAGCCAAGGGTGGAAGCATTTCGGAAACGGCTAATTTTGTAAACTGTGCCGCCGTGGTAAAATGGCACTATCCAAAATCAGCGGCGTGGCACATGTAGTGCACCACGAGCTATAGATGACAGAGGCGAACGAAGGATACGGAGATGCGTTCGGGCGAATAGACGTGCGACTGTTGAGCAGATGAAACAAGGGGCTACCAAAAATGTATCCTTAACAGCGGTTCAGTGAACGTTGCTGCGCAGCAGACACCTGGTTAATGCACCTATGCTGACTGCTGTTCCTCGGTGACGAAGGCTGGAATTTGCACGCCAGTACAGAAACTGAACGTCCACAGAGGGGGGACAAGTGGCTTTTTCCGATGAATCACGTTTTATGCTCCACCGGACAGATGGACGTTGGCGTATACGGCGTGAAACGTCTGAAAGCAAACACCCTGCAACAATTGCCGGAAGGATCCAAACTGGATGAGGGACCATTGTGGTTGGGAAATATTTTCCTGGCCTTCACTGGGTGCACTCATCCTCGTGGAAGGCACGATGGATCAGCACAAGTACGTATCTGTCCTTGCGGACCATGTCCACCCCTACATGCAAACTATTTTTCCTCAGAATGATGACATCTACCAGCAGGACAATGCGAGGTGTCATACAGCTCGCTGTGTATGTGCGTGGTTCGAAGGGCACCAGTATGAGTTTACCGTACTCCCCTGGCCAGCAAACTCACCCAATCGAGAATCTGTGGGACCACCTCGATCGGGTTGTTCGCGCCATGGATCCTCAACCGCGTAATCACAGGAGCCGGTATGGCTCAACATCCCAGTGAACACCTTCAGAAACCTAATTGACTCTCTTCCTGCACGTCTCGCAGCTGTCCGCTCTGCCAAAGCTGGTTATTCTGGATTTTGACAGGTGGTCACATTAATGTGACTGGACTGTGTATATTGGTTGTATGGATTTAACTACATGAATTTATTAAATTATTAATTTTAGGAATCAACTATAATACATTTTACGAAAACATTTTCGTAACTATATATATATAACAAATTCTTAGAATTGAATTAATTATTGAGCTGTATTTAAAAAACACATTTAATGCTTTTTTAACTTGATGGCAATGAAATTGCCTCTATGTTTCACAAATTGAAAAGTTTTTCTTGGAATTTAAACAAAAAAACTACTTAATATGACACACAACACAATAAAAACTATCCAGCTATATTCCACTCTCAAATAATTTTACAAATCTCACATCTTTTCTCTGTAACATTTAAAAAATAATGGAAAGTTTTTACTTTGTTCTTTAGTTCAATTTTTTTAGAAGAAGAAGTAGCTATTTCGAACAGGAGCTGAGGTAAGAACTATCGCCGATAAGCTTTCACCAATGCTTCTCATTATTTTGCAAAAAAACATCGCGTGAACTTCAAGTATTTGTTTAAAAAGCAATCAAAATTCAAGTAAAAAAATTCAGAAAAAGATGAAAAAAAAATATCAGTAAGTAAAAAAGGGAAATTTTAGGTTCGCGTGATAAAAGGAAATCTATTGATAAACAAGAAGGATGAAGAGTGGCTCCATTTTGGTTTCCGACAAAAAAAAAAGAATGAATTACAAAATATTCGAATAAGGTTTGTTGATAATCCATTTTTCATCCTTGGTGACTAAAACAAAAGAATTTGATTTGTGAGTAAGTTTGCGTTTTAAAAAAAAATGGTTTGATTCGCCATTTTTTCTCGATACTTTCATAATGCTGTTTTTGAAATAAGGTTCGTAATGAGGTTTGCAAGTCATGCATCAAATTCAACATTTCCAGGTAATTGCGGTTGATTACAGTGCTTAGGAAATATTTAATGCTGCTTTATTTTTGACTTGTGATTTTGTAATGGTTTGTAAATTTTGAATACGTTTGATTTCCACAGATAAAGCAATTTTATCAACACTGATTATGCAATTTAAAAATGTTTGGTTTCAAATATTAAATTGAAAAAACAATTTTATTTCAAAAATGTAGTACATATATTTTTATTAATGATTTTGTATCATCTCTACCAATGTTTTGAAACAAACTCAAATTTGGGCCTTAAATTACGTTTATGCAATTGAATGGAATTAGAAAAAAATTTTGCAATTCATAAATATTGGACATTTTCCATTTGCTGGTGAATGATAATTTTCAAAATTTTAAATTAAAGGATATTTTGTACAATGGAAAAATTATGATCACTTTTGCAATATGATTTTAAAACGCATCGTATAATCTTATATTCAAAAGAGTTATTGTAGCTAGAAGAAATTCTAGTATTATTATGTGCATTGTAATTCATTGAAAAAATTCTTGCAATATAATTTTATATTTTTTGTCAGAAATAATTAGCGAAATTTAATAATCATTTTAAAAGTTATTAAAAATGTGACGCCGAGCGCCAGTCACTAGCCAATTGGACATCAGACTCTAAGCGGCCTGATGGCCAATTGACTAGCGCTCTGGCCTTTGGTTCCATAGACTTAATGTTCAAATCCTGGTGGTGGCTGGATGTTTGTTAGTGGTGTTGAATCACCCCTAAACTGCAGGTCTCTGTCTAATTAGCTCTACGTGTGCACAAAATTATCGTAGAGCAGAAAACCAAATCAAATTAGACTCCAATATAAAAAAATTACTTTTAATTTATGTTACTTTTATTTATATCACTTTTTACATAAATTAATTCTGCGATATTATATGTTGATTGTATGGTTTTGTTTACATTAATTTATTAAATTATTAATTTTAAGAAGCAACTACATACGTTATACCGCAATAGTTTCATAACTATATATATAACAAATTATTAAAATTTAGCTAATTACTGAGAAAGCATTTTTTGAAAAAAAAATTTAAATGCCTTTTTAATCGGATAACATTAAAATTATGTTTATGTTTACAAATTGAATAGTTTTTTAGGATATTTTTTTAAGAAAAGGCAACTGTATAAATGGCACACAACATCATAAAAACTGCACTTTTCAATTCGTTTCTTCTTCTGGTAGTTTATGATAGAGTCGTATATTTGCCAACGTTCTTTGATTTAAAAGAAGCTGTGGTAATTTTTAGCCGGATTTGGCGATAGACCATTGAAATAAAATAATAGAATTTTACTTTAATCTTTTTTTAAATAGAGAATTAGCTATTTCGAACAGGAGCTGAGGTAAGAACTGTCGCCGATAAGCTTTCACCAATGCTTCTCATTATTTTCAAAAACATCGCGTGCGCTTCAAGTATTTGTTTAAAAAGCAACCAAAATTCAAGTAACAAAAAAATTCCCAGAAAGATGAAAAAAAAATATCATTAAGTAAAAAAGGGAAATTTTAGTTTCGCGTGATAAAAGGAAATCTATTGATAAACAAGAAGGATAAATAGTGGCTCCAATTTTGGTTTCCGACCAAAAAAAAGAATGAATTACAAAATATTTGAAAAAGGTTTTGCTAATCCATTTTTCATCCTTGGTGACTAAAACAAAAGTATTTGATTTGTGAGTAAATTTGTTTTTAAAAAAATGGTTTGATTCGCCATTTTTTTCTCGATACTTTCATAATGCTGTTTTCGAAGTAAGGTTCGTAATGAGTTTTGCAAGTCATGCATCAAATTCAACATTTCCAGGAAATTGTGGTTGATTATAGTGCTTAAGAATATTTTATGCTGCTTTGTTATAGACTTGTGATTTTGTAGTGGTTTGTTAAAATTTGAAATATATTCGTGTTTTTGTGGTTTAACAATGGTAAATTCGTTTTATTTCTACAGTTAAATATTTTACACTTATTATGTAATTAAAAAATTTTTGGTTTAAAATATACCACATTAAAAATCAATTTTATTTCAAAAATGTGATACAGTTTTTTTTTTTTTTAATTTTTGTATTATCTCTAAGTGTTTCGAAACATAATCAAATGTGGTCTTAAATTACATTTAAGCATTTGAATGGCATTAGAAAATATTTTGTAATTCCTGAATAATGAAAATTTCACATTTGCTAGTAAATGGTAGCTTGAAAAATTTTAAACTGAAGATAATTTTTTTTTGTTTATTGCAAAAATTATGAACATTTAAAAAATGATTTTAAAGCGCATCTTACGATTAATTATATACCTCGGAGAAGCTTAATATTCTTCTTCTTCATGCTCGCAAAAGCCCCACAGCGGGCAAAGGCCGTTCGCCTACTGGCAGATTTCGATGCAGGAGAAGTTTTTAATTTTAGGGTGCAGGGTTGTCAATCCTACGATCAAAGCTCTTCCTTTATATTACACTGGAACCTATGATTTAAAGTAGATACCCAACCATTAAAAATATCCATGGCACCGCAGGGATTCGAAACCTAAACCTACGGCACCGAGCGCAAGACCGGTAGTCACTTGTTCATCAGATTCAAATATTAAATATTACATATGTTTTATATTACTTTATGCCACTTTTTATATGAATAAATACCACGATATCAGGTATTGATGTTATGGTTTTAATTACACTAACTTATTAAATTATTAAACTTAAGAAGTATCTATAGTAGATTATACCACAAAAATTTCATAATCATATACACAACAAATTATTAAGCTTGTATTTTTTTAAACTTTAAATGTCCATTTATTCGGATACCAATAAAGTTGCGTTTATTTAACAGAAATTGAGTAGTTTTTCAAGGAATTAAAAAAAAAAAAAAAAAAAAAACCGCGTAAATGGCACGCAACGTAATAAAAACTATCCAACTATATTTCACGCTCAATCTGCTTTACAAATCTCGCATCTTTCATCAGCAACATTGAATCCTCCTCGGCACTTTTCAGTACTACTCTTGATGTTTCTTGCTTCTGGTACTTTATGATAGAGTCGTATATTTGCCAACATTTCTTTTATTTAAAAGAAGCGGTAGTAATTTTAAGCCGCTTTTGATGACATGCCATTGAAATGAAATAATGAAAAGTTTTTACTTTGTTCTTTTTTTTATTTTTTTTAGAAGGACAAGTAGCTATTTCGAACAGGAGCTGTGGTAAGAACTATCGCCGATAAGCTTTCACCAATGCTTCTCATTATTTTGCAAAAAAGCATCGCGTGAGCTTCAAGTATTTGTTTAAAAAGCAACCGAAATTCAAGTAACAAAAAAATTCAGAGAAAGATGAAAAAAAAATATCAGTTAAGTAAAAAAGGGAAATTTTAGTTTCGCGTGATAAAAGGAAATCTATTGATAAATAAGAAGGATGAATGGTGGCTCCAATTTTGGTTTCCGACCAAAAAAAAAAAAATGAATTACAAAATATTCGAAAGAGGTTTGTTGATAATCCATTTTTCATCCTTGGTGACTAAAACAAAAATATTTGATTTGTGAGTAAATTTCTTTAAAAAAGAAGGGTTTGATTCGCCATTTTTTTCTCGATAATGCTGTTTTTGAAATAAGGTTTCGTAATGAGGTTTGCAAGTCATGCATCAAACTCAACATTTTTAGGAAATTGAGGTTGATTATAGTCCTTAAAAATATTTCGTGTTGCTTTATTATTGACTTGTGATTTTGCAGTGATTTCTTAAATTTTGAAATCCTTGTGTTTTTGTGTTTCTGACGATGATTCTGTAATTAAAGAAATTTTGCTTACACTGATTATTTAACTACAAAATCTTTGGTTTTAAATATTCTACAATAGCATTTTGTAAAAATCAAATATATTTCAAGAATATAATACGTAATTATTTTTTTTTAAATCCTGTATTATGTCTACAAGTATTTTGAAACATAATCAAATATGACTTTAAATTATATTTCTGCAATTGAATAATGGCATTAGAAAAGATTTTGCAATATCCAAATGATAGAAATTTCACATGTGCTGGTGAACGCAAGTTAGAGAAATTTTAAATTGAAATAAGTACTATTTTTTCAATTCAAACATTATGATCACTTTTAGGAAATGATTTTAAAACACATGGTATAAGCTTAATTTTCAAAGGATTTCTTGTAGCTGCAAGAAATTCTATTATAATTACGGGTATTTCATTTTATTAAAAATTAAATGTAACTTTATATTTTTTGTTCGAAATAATTAATAAATTTAATTGTCAGTTTAAAAATTATTTAAAATGCTGTACTGAGTGCTAAAGTTTTGAACACTGGGTCACCAGACCATAAGCGGCCTAATGGCCAATTGTCTAGAGCTTTGGTATTTGGTTCCACATGCTACATATTCGAAGCCTGGCGATGACATGGATATTAGTTAGTGGTTCGGAATTCAGTGAAAACTGTAGGTTGATTTCTAATTAACCACTTTAAAAAATGACCATATAAAGAGACACCAAAATAATGAGACCCCAATATAAAATTACATATCAATTATATTTCTTCTTATTTATATCACTCTATATATGATTAAATACCACAATATTATATATTGTGTTGCATGGTTTTGATTGCATTAATTTAATAAATTATTAATTTTAAGAAGTAACTATACTACAATATATCACAATATTTTCATAAATATGTATACAGCAATTTATTAGAATTTTACTAAATACGAAGAAGGTATTTAATAAAAACTGTAAATGCCTTTTTTATCAAATATCGCTTATGTTTCACAAATTGAATATTTTTTTTTTTAATTCAAAAAAAAAAAAAAAAAAAAAAAAAGAAATCGTGTAAATGGCACACAACGTAATAAAAATTATCTATCTCTATTTCATCTCTCAATTTGTTTTACAAATCTTCCATCTTTCATCTGCAACATTTAATCCTCCTCGGCACTTTTCGGTACTTGCCGTTTCTTGCTTCTGGTAGTTTAGGATAGAGTCGTATGTTTGCAACATTCCTTTATTTAAAAGAAGAGGTGGTAATTTTAAGCCGCTTTTGATGACATGTCATTGAAATGAAATAATGGAAAGTTTTTACTTTGTTCTTTTTTTTAGAAGGAGAAGTAGCAATTTCGAACAGGAGCTGAGTTAAGAACTATCACCGATAAGCTTTCACCAATGATTCTCATTATTTTCAAAAAACATCGCGTGCGCTTCAAGTATTTGTTTAAAAAGCAACCAAAATTCAAGTAAAAAAAACTTCCGAAAAAAATGAAAAAAAAAAAATATCAGTAAGTAAAAAAGGGAAATTTTAGCTTCGCGTGATAAAAGGAAATCTATTGATAAACAAGAAGAATGAATAGTGGCTCCAATTTTGGTTCCTGACCAAAAAAAAAAAAAAAATGAATTAAAAAATATTCGAAAAAGGTTTGTTGATAATCCATTTTTCATCATTGGTGACTAAAACAAAAGTATTTCGATTTGTGAGTAAATTTTCTTAAAAAAACATGATTTGATTCGCCATTTTTCTCTTGATACTTTCATAATTTTGTTTTGGAAATAAGGTTCGTAATGAGGTTTGCAAGTCATGCATCAAGTTCAACATTTTCAGGAAATTGTGGTTGATTACAGTTACTCTATTCTAAACTACCAGAAGCAAGAAACGCCAAGAATAGTACTGAAAAGTGCCGAGGAGGATTCAATGTTGAAGACGAAAGATGTGAGATTGGTGGAGAATTGAGACAAATTGAGAATGAAATATACTTGGGTAGTCTTTATTACGTTGCTTTTCATTTACACAGGTTGTTGTTGTTTTTAATTTCAAGAAAAATTATACATATTGTGAAACATAATTGAAATTTTAAAGGCATCAGATTAAAAAGGCATTTAAAGTTTAAAAAAAGAACACGCGCTCAATAATTAATTGAAATCTAATAATTTGTTATACTTAAAGTAATGAAAGTGTAATAGTATAATGTATTATAGTTATTCTTAAAATGAATAATTTAATAAATGTATGTAATTAAAACCATACGATTAATATATAATATAGTATTTATCATGGTAATCATGATATTTATTGATATAAAAATTAGCATAAAATAATATAAATTAAATGTAACATTTTATATTGGAGTCTGCTAACCCAGTGACTACCGTATTGCCGCTCGGTGCAGCAGGTTTCGGATTCGAGTCCCCCACGTTGTCATGATTATTTTTAGTGTTTCGGAATCTACTTTAAGTTTCAGGTTCTGGTCTAATATGACGGAGGATAGTTGGATGTATAAATGAAAACCCTACGACCTAAAAAGGAAAACATCCCTGCTGGGGCATAAGATACATTTTAAAATCATTTCTTAAAAGGGATTATAATTTTTTGCATTGAACAAATTAATAATTACTTCAACTTAAATTTTTCAAACCATTATTCACGAGCAAATGTGAAATTTCTATTATTTATGAATTGCACAATCTTTACTAATTAAATTCAATTGTAATTTAAGTCTAAATTTGTTTATGTTTCTAATAACTGCTAGAGTAAATACAAAATTAAAAAAAATTATGTGATGCATATTTGAAATAAAATTGATTTTTACAGAATGCTATTACAGAATATTTTTTTTTTTTTAAATTACATAATCTGTGTCAGCTTAACTATAAATATCAAACGTATCTACCATCATCAGAATCACGAAAACACAAGCATTTCAAAATTTAACCAACCATTACAAAAACACAAGTCCATAATAAAGCAGCACGAAATATTTGTAGTGGTTTGTTAAATTTTGTAATGCTTGTGTTTTTGGGATTCTGATGATGGTAGATATGTTTGACATTTATAGTTAAAGCAATATTGCTCACACTGGTAATGTAATTTAAAAATGTTTGGTTTTAAAAATCAATTTTATTTAAAATATGTAGTACATTTATTTTTTTTAATAATTTTGTAGCATCTCTACCAGTGTCTTGAAACATAAGCAAATTTGAGCTTAAATTACTTTTAATCAATTTAATTGATTTTGAAATGATTTTGCAATTCATAAATATTGGCAACTTTACATTTGTTGGTGGGTGATAATTTGAAAATTTTAAATGGAAGAAAAATTTGTACAATGCAAAATTTATGATCAATTTGGAGAAATGATTTTAAAACGCATTGTATTAGTTTAATATTCAAAATTTTAATTGTATCAAGAAGAAATACTTGTATAATTACATGCATTTTATTTCATTAAATAGTATCTTGCAATATAATTTTAAATTTTTTTGTCCGAGGTAATAAATTAAGTTTAATTATCATTTCAAAAGTTATTTAAAATACGGCACCGAGCGTCAGAGCGGTGCTGGTCATTGGGCATTAAAACCCAAGCGTCCTGATGACCTATTGGCTATCGCACTGGCCTTCTGGTTTCACAAGCTTCAGGTTCGAATCTCATGGCAGCATGGATGTTTGTTAGTGGTTCGGAATCCACGTTAAATTGTAGCTTCCGGTCTATTTATCCAACGTGTTATCAAACTCCAATATAAAAAAAAATAATACATTTAATTTATGTTATTTTATTTATATCACTTTTTATATAAATTAATACTAGGATATTATATGTTGGTTTTAATTACATCAAATTATTAATTTTAAGAAGCAACTATATACATTATACCACAATAGTTTCATAACTATATCTATGACAAATTATTTGAATTTAGCTAATTATTGAGAAATAATTTAAAAAAAAAATTAAATGCCTTTTTAACCGGATAACATTAAAATTCGGTTTATGTTCACAAATTGAATAATTTTTCTAGGATTTTTTTAAAGAAAAAGCAACTGTATATATGGCACGAAACATCATAAAAACTTCACTTTTCATCACTTTTCAATTCTTTTCTTGCTTCTGGTAGTTCATGATAGAGTCGTATATTTGCCAACAGTCATTTAAAAGAAGCGGTGGTAATTTTAAGCCGCTTTTGATGACATGAAATTGAAATTAAATAATGGAAAGTTTTTACATTGTTCCTTTTTTTTAGAAGGAGAAGTAGCTATTTCTAACAGGAGCTGAAGTAAGAACTGTCGCCGATAAGCTTTCACCAATGCTTCTCATTATTTTGCAAAAAACATCGCGTGCGCTTCAAGTATTTGTTTAAAAAGCAACCAAAATTCAAGTAACAAAAAAATTCCGAGAAAGATGAAAAAAAAAAAAAATTATGAGTTAGCAAAAAAGGGAAATTTTAGTTTCGCGTGATAAAAGGAAATCTATTGATAAACAAGAAAGAATGAAGAGTGGCTCCAATTTTGGTTTCCGACCAAAAAAAAAATGAATTACAAAATATTCGAAAAAGGTTTGTTGATAATCCATTTTTCATCCTTGGTGACTAAAACAAAGTATTTGATTTTAGAGTAAATTTGTTTCTAAAAAATGGGTTTGATTCGCCATTTTTTCTCGATACTTTCGTAATGCTGTTTTTGAAATAAAGGCTCGTAATGAGGTTTGCAAGTCATGCATCAAATTCAACATTTCCAGGATATTGCGGTTGATTATAGTGCTTAAGAATATTTTATGCTGCTTTATTATAGACTTGTGATTTTGTAGTGGTTTGTTAAAATTTGAAATATATTCGTATTTTTGTAGTTTAACAATGTTAAATTCGTTTTATTTTTTACAGTTAAATCAATTTTACACTTATTATGTAATTTGAAAATTTTTAAAATTTTTAAAAAATGTGTTTGATTCGCCATTTTTTCTCGATACTTTCGTAATGCGGTTTTTGAAGTAAGGTTCGTAATGAGGTTTGCAAGTCATGCATCTAATTCAACATTTCCAGGATATTGCGTTTGATTATAGTGCTTAAGAATACGTCATGACGCTTTATTGTGATGACGCAACTTTGTGATGTTGTAGTGGTTTGTTAAATTTTGAAGTGTTTGTGTTGTTGTGATTCTGACGGTGGTAAGTACTTCTGATTTCTATAGTTAAAGCAATTTTGCTTACAAAGGTTATGCAATTTAAAAATGTTTGGTTTCAATATTATACTGCAAAAATGAGTTTTATTTAAAAAATGTAATACATATATATTTTTTAATTTGTTATTGTCTCTACCAGTGTTTTCAAACGTAAGAAAATTTGGCCTTAAATCACATTCATGCAATTGAATGGAATTAGAAAATATTTTGAAATTCATGAATAATGGAGATTTCACATTTGCTGGTAAATGATAGTTTGAAAAATTTTTAAATTTTAGGAAATATTGTTTTGTTTAATGCAAAAATTATGTATACTTTTAGAAATGATTTTAAAAGTTCATTTTATGATTAATTCATATAGGATTGTACATATATAAGCTTAATATTTATAGATTTTTGTAATTAGAAGAAATTGTAGTATTATTACATGTATTTTATTCCACTAAGAAATTTTCAGTAATATAATTTTTTTTTATTCGAAATAAATTAATTTAATTTAACAATCGTTTTAAAATTAATTAAAAGCATAAAATTAAATCATCTTCACGCGTTCTGATGTTTTGATGCTTATTATGAGGCTGTAAATGTGCATTTACTAATTTTGTAAGATGAAAATTTATATGTTATGCCAAATTATATTAAATAAATGTGAAGAACTACATATGATCACTTTCTTCAGTTTGTTTATATCAAATAGTTTAAATGAAAACTAAATTCGATTCAAATGGATGTAGATTTACCCCGGTTTCAACTGATGCATCCCGGCCGAACCTACAGTTTTGTTAGATTTTCTACCAGTCTAACAGTGGCTGTACTTTTGCAGTGGGTGTCTAGGGGTGTATTTCCAAACGCATCAACGAAATGTTGGTTTTCTCTCAACAACACATATTTAATGAATATATTTACATTAATATTTACAGAAAGTATTGATATATTCACAACCATTTTCTACCGCTGCTTGACGCAGCATCTCCCATGTCAGTTAGCTTTCTCCTCTCGCGAAATGTAGATAATAGTAAATCATTTCATTTTGTTAAATTAGTAAGCTAAAATTTAACAAAATTACAATAAAGTATAAAAAATTTACAATAAAGTATAAAAAATGTATAATTAATTGGAATAGTTTATAACAACTACTTCCAAATTACATAATTACATAGAATTTATATCTTTTATGTAAAGCTAAAAATTTTATTAAATTTTAAAATTTAACAAAAAAATATTTAATATTATATACAGTATTTAATATCGCATACCTCGTGTTTCAGTCTCATCGTTTCACACTGTCTCATAACAATGAAATCCCGCTGCTCGACACCCGTCACAGTGTTTTAAGAAAACGCGGCGATTATTTTGGCAACCGTCAAATTAGTTAGCACCCGAATCCGCCTGAATGTTTAATAAGGAACCCCATCTGCACAATTTTGGGATCGTTATTTCTGATTGACAGGACGGTGCCGGGGCATTTGCATAAGCAACTCGGTCCTCTGGGTACTTAATATTGCAATTAAGTCCCGCCGAACTGCGGGAATACGTTGAATTATTCCAAAAGTAGACGCTCTTGTTTGGATGATGGAGATAGGTCAAAGATTAAATTGGATTTCTTTGTTGCGTAATGTTCGAAGGGATTGCTCCTGAATGCACTGGATTCTTTTAAGCGTGTTTCAATTCCTTTTTAGAAATATTTACCAAAGAGTATTCATTAGTGGAAAAAGTGAACTTTTGGGTCTTTACATTAGTGGTAAATTTTAAAGATGCTTCACTTGTAGTTAATGGCAGAGAATATAAATTAGTGGGCAAATCGATGAATTTTATTGCTATTAACAGGGTGCGTTATTAATGTGAATTCCTATATTTAAAATAAAAACTAATATATGTAATTGATACTATTACTGTCAAACATGAAAATTGGTCTGTTTTTTTTTCATCAACACATAAGCATTTTTAAATATATTTAATCTTGAAAGTTCGCTTGGAATATATTATTTCGCCTTCATTTCTTTTGTTAATGTAAATTATCCCAGTCCTTGAGCGGTGTGATGGTCATTCGTATAACGCTCTGACATTTGGTACCACGGACTTCAGCTTTGAATCCTGGTGATAACATGAACGTTTCTTAGTAGTTTGGAATCCACGTTAAATAGTAAGTCATGTCCAAATTAGCCTAAAATGTGCAAAATTGACTTTAGAGCGACAAACCAAACCATCTTGTCCTTGATGATTTTTCAAGTAAGTAGAGCTATTTCGTGAAATGATAAAACTCTGGTTTAAAGGTGAAAAATGGAAGGATAGTGGAAACTGGATTTTGATACAAATATATGCGTTATTTCTAATAAGACGGTGCTCAGGCGGAGAAAATAAAGGTAGATTTGCATATAAATAATCCACATGATCTTAATTTTTGTGTTTTCCCTAGATTATCAGATGATTGTTTTGAAATTCCATCATTATCTTATTTAATATTTTAATTTAAAATATATTTAATTAATATGATATAAAGAATTTAAGTAAAAAAAACACTGTAAAATATATGGGTTCTTTACAGTAAAGTATAAAGTACGAGTAACTGTAAATATCAATTATAAAAATGAGGATAGAAATCAAAGTACGCTCAAATTTAATAAAATGAAATGATTTACTATTATCTACAGTATCGCTTTAATATCGTATACCTCGTGTTTCAGTTTCATCGTTTCACTCTATCTCATAACAATGAAATCCTGCTGCTCGACACCCGTCACAGTGTTTTAAGAAAATGCGGCGATTATTTTGGCAACCGTCAAATTAGTTAGCGCCCGGATCCGCCTGAATGTTTAATAAGGAACCCCATCTGCACAATTTTGGGATCGTTATTTCTGATTGACAGGACGGTGCCGGGGCATTTGAATAAGCAATTCAGTCCTCTGGGTACTTAATATTGCAATTAAGTCCCGCCGAACTACGGGATTTCGTTGAATTATTCCAAAAGTATACACTCTTGTTGGCATCCCTGTTGTTGGAGGGAGGTCAAAGATTAAATTGGATTTTTTAGTTGCGTAATGTCCGAAGGGATTGCTCCTGAATACACTGGATTCTTTTAAGCGTGTTTCAATTCATTTTCAGAAATATTTACCAAAGAGGATTCATTAGTGGAAAAAGTGAACTTTTGTGTCTTTGAAGGGCTGGTAGATTTTAAATGCTGCTGCGTTTTTAGCCAATGTCTGAGAATGCAAATTGATTATTTTGATTGCTATTAATATCGTGCGTTATTGATGTGAATTCCTGCATTAAAAAACAAACTAGTAGATGCAAATCAGACTGTTACTGTCAAACATGAAATTTGGTCTATTTTTCTTTCCATCAGTGCATTAGCACTTTTTAAATATATTTACTCTTGAAAGTGATTTTGAAATGCATTATTTTGCCTTTATTTCTTTTGTTAATGTAAAATATCCAATTCTTTGAGTAGCTAATGGTTAATTGGGCCACGTGTCAAATGGCCGTTGGTACTACAGTCTTTAAATTGGAAACCTGAAGTTGGCATGGATGTTTGTTAGTAGTTTGGAATCCACATTAAATAGTAAGTCCCGTCCTAATTTGAATAAAGTGTGCAAAATTGACTTTAGAGCGACAAACTCAAACCATCTTGTCCTTGATGATTCTTCATATAAGTAGAGCTATTTCGTGAAATAATAAAACTTTGGTTTAAAAGGAGAAAATGGAAGGATAATGGAAAATGGATTTTGATAGGAATATACGCGTTATTTCTATTGATAAGGCAGTTCTCAGGCAGAGGAAATGAAGGTAGATTTACATATAAATAATCCACATGATCTTAATTTTTGTCTTCTTCCTACATTATCAGATGATTGTTTTGAAATTGTTTCATTATATTATTTTATATTTTAATTTAAACTATGTTGAATTAGTATGATACACAGCATAAAAAAAAAAAAAACCTCACTGTGAAAAAGTAAAAAAAAAAACTGAAGTAAAAAAAAACACCGTGTAAAATATATGGGTTCTTTACAGTAAAGTAAAGTATAAAGTTCGAGTAACTGTAAATATCAATTATAAAAACGATTATAGAAATCAAAGTACGCTCAAATTTAATAAAATGAAATGATTTACTATTATCTACAGTATCGTTTTAATATCGCATACCTCGTGTTTCAGTCTCATCGTTTCACACTGTCTCATAACAATGAAATCCCGCTGCTCGACACCCATCACAGTGTTTTAAGAAAACGCGGCGATTATTTTGGCAACCGTCAAATTAGTTAGCACCCTGATCCGCCTGAATGTTTAATAAGGAACCCCATCTGCACAATTTTGGGATCGTTATTTCTGATTGACAGGACGGTGCCGGGGCATTTGCATAAGCAACTCGGTCCTCTGGGTACTTAATACTGCAATTAAGTCCCGCCGAACTGCTGGATTATGTTGAATTATTCCAAAAGTATACACTCTTGTTTGGATGTTGGAGAGAGGTCAAAGATTAAATTGGATTTCTTAGTTGCGTAATGTCCGAAGGGATTGCTCCTGAATGCACTGGATTCTTTTAAGCATGTTTCAATTCATTTTTAGAAATATTTACCAAAGAGGATTCATTAGTGGAAAAAGTGAACTTTTGGGTCTTTACATTAGTGGTAAATTTTAAAGATGCTTCACTTGTAGTTAATGGCAGAGAATATAAATTAGTGGACAAATCGATGAATTTTATTGCTATTAACAGGGTGTGTTATTAATGTGAATTCCTATATTTAAAATAAAAACTATTATATGTAATTGATACTATTACTGTCAAACATGAAAATTGGTCTGTTTTTTTTTTCATCAATACATAAGCATTTTTTAATATATTTAATCTTGAAAGTTCGCTTGGAATACATTATTTCGCCTTAATTTTTTTGTTAATGTAAATTATCCCAGTCCCTAAGCGGTCTGATGGCCATTCGTATAACGCTCTGACATTTGGTACCACAGACTTCAGCTTTGAATCCTGGTGATAACATGAACGTTTCTTAGTAGTTTGGAATCCACGTTAAATAGTAAGTCATGTCCTAATTAGCCTAAAATGTGCAAAATTGACTTTAGAGCGACAAACCAAACCATCTTGTCCTTGATGATTTTTCAAGTAAGTAGAGCTATTTCGTGAAATGATAAAACTCTGGTTTAAAGGTGAAAAATGGAAGGATAGTGGAAACTGGATTTTGATACGAATATATGCTTTATTTCTAATAAGGTGGTGCTCAGGCGGAGAAAATAAAGGTAGATTTGCATATAAATAATCCACATGATCTTAATTTTTGTGTTTTTCCTAGATTATCAGATGATTGTTTTGAAATTCCATCATTAGATTATTTAATATTTTAATTTAAAGTATATTTAATTAATATGATATAAAGAATTTAAGTTAAAAAACACTGTGTAAAATATATGGGTTCTTTACAGTAAAGTATAAAGTACGAGTAACTGTAAATATTAATTATAAAAATGAGGATAAAAATTAAAGTACGCTCAAATTTAACAAAATGAAATGATTTACTATTATCTACAGTATCGCTTTAATATCGTATACCTCGTGTTTCAGTTTCATCGTTTCACTCTATCTCATAACAATGAAATCCCGCTGCTCGACACCCGTCACAGTGTTTTAAGAAAATGCGGCGATTATTTTGGCAACCGTCAAATTAGTTAGCGCCCGAATCCGCCTGAATGTTTAATAAGGAACCCCATCTGCACAATTTTGGGATCGTTATTTCTGATTGACAGGACGGTGCCGGGGCATTTGCATAAGCAATTCGGTCCTCTGGGTACTTAATATTGCAATTAAGTCCCGCCGAACTGCGGGATTACGTTGAATTATTCCACAAGTAGACACTCTTGTTTGGATCCCTGTTGTTGGAGGGAGGTCAAAGATTAAATTCGATTTCTTAGTTGCGTAATGTCCGAAGGGAGTGCTCCAAAATGCACCAGATTCTCTTAAGCGTGTTTCAATTCATTTTTAGAAATGTTTACCAAAGAGAATTCATTAGTGCAAAAAGTGAACTTTTGGGTCTTTAAAGGGAGGGTAGGTACTGTTCTACTTGTAGCCAATGGTAAATAATGCAAATTATTGTGCCAATCGATGAGTTTGATTGCTATTAATAGCGTGTGTTATTAATTTGAATATCTGCATTTAAAAAACTAGTAGATGCAATTGAGAGTGTTACTGTTAAATAAGAAAATTGGTCTGTTTTATTTTTCATCATACTTTAGCATTTCTTAAATTTAAACTTGAAAGTTCTTTTGGAATACATTTTTTCACTTTCATTCATTTTGTTAGTGTAAATCATCGCATTCCTTGAGTGCCTGATGGCCAATTGGCTCTGGCTTTTGCTGCTTCAGTTTCTAATCCTGGAGATGGCATAGATGTGCGTTAGTAGTTCGGTATCCACATTAAACAGTACGTTCTGGTCTAATTAGACTAAAGTGTGCAAAAATTGATAGTAGATCGGCTAACCAAACCATTCATTCCTTGATAATCCTTTAGGTAAGACGAGCTATTTAGTGAAAAGGTAAAACCATGGATTAAAAGAAGAAAAGGAAGGATAGTGGAAAATAGAATTTGATAGGGTTATACATGGGATTGATATATGCTAGATGAAACATACCAAAATGTAATTTCGAAAGAAAAACAATTTTCGTAGCTGTTAGTTTTATTTTTCTTTTCATCTTATTCTTAACGTAAGTTAGAATTTTAATTAATGCATATTTAAACATTACATATTTAAAAAACCCTTCAAAATGGTCTTTATCTACTACTACACCGCTATTGTTGAATCCGTCTGACTTGATGTCGTTCCACTTTCCCACACGACAGTAAGTAGTAGTAGTAGTATCCATCATATTAGAAAGTGATTGTATTGGAGATGAATGAGGAGTCAAATGCCTGGTATTAGAAAAGTTTGTTTAAAGAATTGTAGTTTTATGACGAAATTTGAAATGCTTTCAATATTGTATTGTATTGTATGCAATATACGTCATATTCAATATTATAAATATAAATCGGGAGTTATTTTGCCTTTCCAAAATCTTTCTTGTTCTATGGATTCCTTTTACTAATAAACTAAAGATCACGGCTGTCAGTTTTAAAATATTTTATCATGTAAAATGCATTTCAAATTAATCACTTTCATTTAAAATAATTTAAAAATAATCATTATGATACATCGATAACTACATATGCCTTTTTTCAGAAAATTATAAACAATGGCTTATATTTATTGATAGAAACTTGCTAATGTGAATACTACAGTTAGACAAAATGTTTTAAATTTGATAGAAACTTGATAATGGCTATACTACAGCTGGAAGAAATGCTTCAAATGTATTAATAGTAACTTGCTAAGGGGAATACTACAGTTAGACAGAATGTTTCAAATTATTGATAGAAACTTGATAATGGGAATATTACATTTACAGGAGATGTTTCAAATTTATTGATAGAAATTTGTTAATGTGAATAGTACAGTTGAACAAAATGCTTTCTTTTTATTGATAGAAGCTTGCTAATGCGAATACTACGGTTGGAAAGAATGTTTCAAATTTATTGATAGAAAAATTTTTACTAAATGAACAATAAATTTGATACGAATAAAGTTGAAAGAATGTTTCAAATTTATTGATAGAAAAATGATAGATACTAAAGTTGAACAGAATGTTTCAAATTTATTGATAGAAAAAATAACTAAAGTTGGATGTTTCAAATTTATTGATAGAAAAATGATAGATACTAAAGTTGAACAGAATATTTCAAATTTATTGATAGAAAAATGATAGATACTAAAGTTGAAAGAATGAATAATATAAATAATAGAGTTGGACAAAATTTTCATATTTATTAAAAGAAATTTTCTAAAGGGAATACTAAAGTTGGACAAACTTTTAATACTATAGAAAATCTTACAATTCTATTGATAATCACAACTACCTATAAATTATAATGTTTATTCATATAAATAATGTATTTAATGAGAAACAAATGAAAATAAATATTTTTTCCTGCAATTCACGAATTTTCAAAGGATTTATGGACTTTTGGTTATGAATCAGTGATGTAAATTCTGCAATATCATTTCATTGAACAGATTCGAAACCTATAGAACAATACAAAGTTAATATTCTCTGGACAAGATAAAAATTACGAAAGCACAAACCTCTCACAAAACTTATTTTTAAGGAATTTATCGTATCGATAATATTAAAGGAATGTTAAGAAAATCGTAACTGAAGTCTTTTCGAAATAATTGAATTCATTTACTTTGAGCAGTGAATTCTTTTCGAAAGGCGAGAAAATCAAAATTTGAAAGGAAATGTGTCTTACTACATTATTTTTCAATGTAATATAAGCGTATTGAAGCATTGTATGAAAGAGTTAAGAATATTAATACTGGGCTGCAAAGGAGAAATTAAATTTTTCATTAATATCATACAATGTCCGTATGTTGTTTCAGATTTTTATATATTCATTACAACAATCTAAAATAAGTAAAATTTTAATCTTCGAAGTAAAAGAAATTGTTCTCCGTATATTCAAGGAACTTATATATATTAAAAATGATTTTGAAACATGATGGCACTTCTAATATAAAAATAACTAATAATAAATCCAAAAAATGTATTGAGAAAGACTTTTCTCCTATCTTGAATGGAGAATTTCGAATTAAATTACCTGTCTTGTTTAATAAGGAACAAAACTTGAAGAAAAAGTAAATCTACTAATGCACTTGTTTGGATTTTAGTATCGGAAAATGAATTTCTATCCAGTTTGAGAACTAATTTACGAAGTTTGGAATTCTTTAAGAAATTGTTACCTTCAGTGATGCAAATTTAATATTTCTGTGAACTTAAGTCACTGTTACTCCCGTTTGAAGAAAATAATGTTAAAAAAGTAGCATATCCTATAATGCACTTGAAAAAGAAAGTTATAAATCTATTTCAAAGAAAGACATTTCCTTAGAAATTTTATTCAACAAGTAAACATTTTTAAAATAAACTACATCAGTTAGGATAGGATATATTGGATACAGGATATGTTTATATATAGGATCTTAGGATATATTTTGTTAATGAGTGCATCAGAGATTTTGTAAAAGAAATGCTCACATTATTTTTTAAGCTTAGAAATAAATAATTAATATCACATTTAACTCGATTAATGTATAGTTATTAAAAACCATTAGCAATATATAATATTTTGCAATACATTATATTGTATAATATATTTGTGCAAAATTTAATATTGTACAACATATATTTGGGCAAAATTTAATATTGTAAACATATTTGGGCAGTATTTAATATTGTACAACTCATTTGGGCAATATTTAATATTGTACAACTCATTTGGGCAATATTTAATATTTTACAACTCATTTGGGCAATATTTAATATTGTACAACTCATTTGGGCAATATTTAATATTTTACAACTCATTTGGGCAATATTTAATATTGTACAACTCATTTGGGCAATATTTAATATTGTACAACTCATTTGGGCAATATTTAATATTGTACAACACATTTGGGCAATATTTAATATTGTACAATGCATTCGTGAATACATTCTCTAGCTGAGAATTGCATCAAATTTATAACTGTATTATAATCAAATTATTCTTATTAGATTTTGTATTTTATGCTTCTGAGGAAATAAGTTTTTTATTTTTTGTCATGCTAATAAAATTATATAATTCAATACAACATTATGATTTAAATGCCTGTTGAAAAAATATATTATCAAAATTATTAATCATTTTACAATTCTGAATTTATGATAAAATTTTTGTTCTAAAATTTAATTAATTTTGTAGCAAACACTTCGCATTCACTATACTATATTGCTCTCATAGTATAATTCAATAGCATGAAATGAATTTGCGAAAATTTGATATGGGTCGTTTAAGGAAATTTTTTTGAATAAAAAATGGAAGGAATTCAACTTTGTGTATATAACTTGGCTTTTAAATTCCAGTATACGAACTTAAATCTATTGTTTTCGGAAACTGAGCACTTTTACCTGAGACCATTCACTACTAGAAGGCTGATATGTAGCATATCGAACATTATCCAAGATGTAAAACAGAGGGGTTAATACACTGCTCCCATATTTTGCATCCACAATTTTGAACGAACGCCCTTCCAAGTCTTTCATTTAATTGGAGAACATGAATTGTGCATAACAAAGGTATATACTCTATTTTTCTCTCATAAAATATATTCTATTTTTAAAACATAAATTTCTAATCAAACAATAAACTTTGTCGATAATAAGAAAAAAATTTCACAGCAAAAAAAATGATAACTTATACATGTTTGCCGCTTCTATAATCAAATTTCGAAAGTTAATTGCATTTCAATGCTCTTAATTTTTAAAATCTTTTTATAAAGTATTTGGTGGAAATAATATGTTACATTAATGCTACGTTATCAAAGAAATAGTGAAATTTTTAAATTAAAAAATACTGTCAGACCAATCAAAATAAAAAATAAAAAAAACTGCTTTAAATATTCAAATTCTTGAGCTATTCTTAGCCTATATTTTGTAAAAATAAAAACTCTCTTCATAGTTTCATTTCTAACTTGTATAGACACGTTTTTCAGATTTAATTTTTAAGGTACAAAAACATGTCAGAAAATAATGAAGGCTATGTTAAAACCATATTCTAAAAGTTATCCATTCTTTTTGAAATTTAATTCACCTGTAAATCATTTAATGAGAATGCAATTTTTGCAAAAAAATCGTAAGAATTTTAGAATTTTCAGATTTATACATGTCTAAACAATTTTAAACCATTTAAAATTTACTATAGATAAATTGAAATAATTAGTATCTCATTTTAAAGGACTTAAAGTGATCTTATAGATGACTGCCCAAGTAATTTTATAATACTTGAAACAAGCAGAAACAACTCAAACATAGCTTAAGACATGTTAACCACCCAACTACACAAAATTAACCATACGTTACATTAAAAACAGCAAATATTCTTATTATAAATGTCAAATATTAATATAAAAATAATTTATATCTTGTTTTAAGGAACTTATTAGGAACCTAAAGATAGCTGTCCAAGCAATTTTGCAATGCTTGAAACAAGCATCAAACAACTTTAACATAGCTTAAGATATAAAGACACATTACATAAATATAGTTCAAACATAACTTGGTAACCCAACTACACAAAAATAATTAACCATAAGTTGGATTAAAACCAGTAAATATCATTAACAATGTCAAATATTTTCAATGTCAAAAAAAAAAAGCAAACATTTCCATGATGCTAAATATTTGGATTAATCAATTATTTAAAAACGTAAAAAAAAAAAAGTGGAAAAACAATCATTTTCAAACATTTTTCCCACTGTCCGATTTCCCAAAGCAAAGTTGCCAGATACCGCGGTAAAAAGATTTATCGTTTGTCGAAATGATTATTCCTTTTCGAAGAATTCTGATACAAAAGCGCTATTAAATGAGAGTACAATGATAGATCTACTGATGTGAAAAATTACCTAAAATGCATTCAATCATGCATTATTCCAAATGATTGCGGAAGTTGGAACCATTACAAAAAAAAGAACAAAAACAAATATGGAGGAATATTTGATTTAAAATAAACGTGGAATGCAAATGAGGAACAAGGCGCCTTGGGTTGTAATCGACAAAGTGCAACTCTGTGGGCACTGCTTCTTTATTTTTTTATTTCTTCTTCATTGTAAAAAATACATTTCTAAAAGTGTTTTGATCGAACAGAAGCAAAGATTAATGTATTTGTTGGCGGAAGAAAACAGGAGTGTATACTTAAAACAATGCTTTAAAACTCAAGCTCTGTCTTCTATGAAAGTGAGGTGGGTGAAAGTTTGGCAAATGTTCTTTCTTCCTGAAAGCTACAATTAATTCTAATTGGCCGGAACTTTAAAAAAAAACGATTGAGTATACAGCTTTGAGGTAATTTATTGTACATGGTCGACAGCGAGTTCCTTAATTTTTTAAAGTTGAACTCAATTTTTCAAATGCTCTTTTTTATGTCTTAATGATTGTAAATGGATGGGAAAAAAATTTTAAAAAATGCTGTTGATATGCAATCTTAACAAGTTGATTTTTTTTTTCTAAATTCAAAACATTTTTTTGAACTTTGTCCAAACTAGGCTGCAGAGTATACAAATGAGTTTCAAAGACATAATTGTTCTTTAATACTTATGTATGTAGGTTGCATACTATGTTCCACTTACGTATGCTGTAGTACAAACAAATCTGTTGAAAGATGGAAAGGCAGACTTTTAGGGTTAACAGCCCCGAAGTTGCTGGTTGTATAGTACAAAACAGAACGACTGCTTTGCATATGTTTGTGCTACCATTTATGCATGTATTCTGTATACTTACGTTATATATGTTCCACTTATGTATGCTACAAACACCAACCGATGAAAGATGGAAGGAAGACTGTTCCGCATATGCTTGTGTGACATGATGGACAAGGAGCATCAGATATCAGGTTCGAATTCTGGCCGTGGAATGGTTTTCTAGTGGTTCAGAATCCATTTTAATTTGTAAGTTCAGGTCTATTTACCGTTAGCAAAATGATCATAGAGCGACAAACCAAACTTAACTGCACGTTTTTCGTATGATTAAAAATCCAGCTGCTTATCGTATAAGAGAAAACCCAGAAACCCACCAAACACCTTAGCTATCGATGTGAGATAATTTACGCTTGTTACCATAATAATCATCTTGTCTCCTTTTTTCCGAACTCAATGATTACATCAAAGGCCACCAGCGGATTTAAACTTGGCCTCCCCTTCACTTTACCCATGGAATATGTGTAAATCAAAGCAAAATTAAATGGAAGAAAATAATTACTTATATCATTAAAATCAAGTTCTGATCATGTAAATTTATTTATAAATTTTTTTTTTAAAGTTATGGATTCTACACAACATTTTCTTCATTTACATTACAGAATCTAGCTAAGCTAAAAGGCTAGTGTCCAAATTAGGCTGCAAAGTGTACATAAGAGTTTATTATGTAATTCATAGTCAGAATTATACATTACCACGTATGCAGGCTGCAAACAATACCTCAATGAAAGAAGAAAGAGAATTAAAAGATGACTAGGGTTATTATATCTATTCTTTTATTCATTTATTTAACATCGACTCTATTTAAGCATTATTTGTATAAAATCATTTGATGCCTTTAATCTGCTATAGATATTTAGTTTTACATAGGTAGGAAAGTACCTACATTAATAGCACGAAATGACCATTGGAGGAGTTGCTCTTCTAACATAAATCATCAAAGGTCTTTAGAAGCATTCATGAAAATGTATGTCCAGCCTGTTCTATAGAACCTCAAACAGTAATTACGAGACATATAGAGGAATTTAACTGTCAGAAATTGTTTGAGCATGCGAGGGACAACAGCAAGAATTGGACATAACCACAACTCAACAACTGACAGTACATTAAACAAGCAGAAATGGTCACTCACAGCGGGGAATGTAACAAAGTGCAGTATAATGATGAGCTTAATAAATATACCCTACTCCCTCTACCCCCTCCGACAAAAGCCATTTTAGTTGAAGGATTTGACGTTTATTATTCTAATGGGCGACGCGGAATTTATCATCTGCATTATTTGGTTACATCTAAGGTAGACCTTTCAGATTTCCATTGATTCTCCTGAATATAATCTGATGTTGGATAATAGGAAAATCTTTTCATTAGATAGTTCCAGAATCTTAGTGTCCTAATAAAATATCATTCAAGAATTCATTTAAGTTCTTAACGCCCTTGACCACGAGGTTAAATGATATCTAGACAGATAATTGGATGAAAATGGTGGATAACTGAAGAATTAAATATGTTCTTAATGTTGAAAAAGTCAGTTTCGAATTTTTGAAGAAATTTTTCCTTCTTAATGGACTTTAATAATAATAATGTTTTCATTAGACTTTTAATTTAACATTTGTGATAGTTGCGATATTCATATTAATTAAAATAATTTTAAACCTCTGGTAACAATTCACGTCGGTATAGCCAGTATCAATATATAAGTGATCGTATACCATCATTAAACTTAAAATATTTATTGAACCGAATAGTATCAAAAAAAGATAAATTTTTCATTATCTAATTAAATTTTTTTGTTTACTGTAATTTTGTTGTTATTATTACTTTTGTATGGCATTCTTAAATAAATAAATGGAAAAGTTTTAAATGTTAATTTTATTTGCATTTGGATATTAGAATATATTTTATCATTCTAGATTTCTGTAATTTAGTAAAATCATTCAAAACACCTATTATTTTATATAGTTCATTGTATTAACAGCCGAACTCGCTCAGTAAAAATGAACTGTCGAGTCAGATTAGGTTCATTATCTACTAAAAGTTACTGAATAATAAGTTCTATTAATGCATTAGCTACTCTGTGGTAAAATTTGTTTAATTTTTCTTATGGAAGTCGTATTAGTTTGGGATTTTAAAGTATTTTGCTGAAGAATATTGTGCTTTACACTGTAAATTAAAAGTTGTTTTAAATTTGAACTCACTGTGTTTTAGTAGATTGCCGTTTAACATTAATATATAAAAAGAAAAGCATTGGGAAGCATGATGCAGTTCTTGTTAGGAGTGTAACGACTCGGCCTATACTAGACCTATAACGACTCCAAGAAGAGGGTCACTTTCATGTTCGTGGGAACAATTTTTATTTATAAGATATATATATATATATATATATATATATATATATATATAAACGTTATTTATTACAAATTATTATTTACAGAAAAATGAAATATAAAGAATTAAATTTGATGCACAAGTGCATTTCACTCCAAGAACGCAGATTTTCAGAGTTCTGGAGTCTACTACGAATTTAATAAACCGGTCTGCGGCAGACATTAATTATCACATGGAGTGAAACACAAAACCCCAGAAGCTCACTTTGTAAACAGACGGAATCTCCGACCTGTTCAATCACTTTCAGAAAAAAAGTACAACATTTCTTGTCAACTCGTCTCAGAGCACTCTTCCTATCTTTCTCCAAAAAGTTCCCTTTAAGAAAATCTGTAAGGGGTTCAGGTTCCCTCACTTCTCATTAGAGTAGACGCTATCTCAGCCCATGGTCAGCAACTCATGGTTCAGCAACTCATGACGTATTCTATATCCCATCTGTAATTGTGTCGACCTGTGAAGGTCAAAGAAACAATTGCCAATTTCCTGCTGTGTCATTATCCATGATGCTGATTACCTGCTGTCATATTTGAGTGACAGTTTATTCTCATTAGTGCAAAATATTAATTGTGTACAGTATAAATATCCTCGATACTGCTTACCTACTATCAAGTTTGAGTGATAGGTGGTTATTATGCTCTTGTTAAAGAATATGCACTCCTTTTCTGCTATATTTCTTATTGTGGAAAAAATGCTACAGGATTTTACCGTAGTAGCGAATATTTGCCTTCTGTGGTCCGTAAATAATGAGCTGAGTTATGAAAATAATGATAATTAAAAAAATTTAAATTAAAAGATTATAATCAATTACCAAAAATTATTAAATATAAATATGCTGAAAAATTAAAAAAAAAAATAATACACAGAAAGCAATCATCTGAATACTTAAGACACTGACAATAAAAGAAAAAAAAAAATTCTAATATCCTCAACTACTTCCTCTTTAAACTCCATCTTTTTTTTTTTGTAACCGAAATAAAATCAAACAATTAAAAATATAATAATATATAGGAAACAATCATTAAATAACATCTGAATAAAACTGTGCAAAAAGAAAATTAGCTCTATTCACGAGTTTCCTGTCATTTATGATCTTCGCACTTTGATCGAAGAATTAAGAACAATGATTGCTCCAGATTTACAATTAGTTTAGTTGAGGTAAGATAAAAAGATCTTTCTTGCACAAGTCGCTAACAATTTTATTTCTCACAATTCTCAATCTCTGAACACTTCGGACACAAACAATAAAAGTAAAAAAAGAAAGAAATTCCAACAACTTCAACTACTTCCTCTTTAAACGCCCCCTTTTTTGTAACAAAAAAAAAAATCCCACTAATTAAAAATAAAATAATACACATTGTGGATAATACAATCTTTAATGTGTATTAAATAGAATAATACAATCTTTAATATGTATTAAATAGAATAATACAATCTTTAATGCGTATTAAATAGAATAATACATTCTTTAATGTGTATTAAATAGAATAATACAATCATTAAATATCATCTGAATAAAACTGTGTAAATTCTACTTAGAAGGAAATTAGCTCTATTCGAAGGCTTCCTGCCATTTATGATCTTTGCTCTTTGATCGAAGAATTAAGAACAATGATTGCTCCAGATTTACAATTAGTTTAGTTGAGGTAAGATAAAAAGATCTTTCTTGCACAAGTCGCCAACAATTTTATTTCTCACATTTCTCAATCTCTGAACACTTAGGACACTAACAATAAAAGCAAAGTAAAAAAGAAAGAAATTCCAACAACCTCAACTACTTCCTCTTTAAACGCCATCTCTTTTTTGCAACCAAAAAAAAAAATCGCTAAAAGAAAGCACAAAAACAGAAAAAAGAAAAAAGGAAACAAAAAGACGTCAAAAATAAAACCTCCATTCCTAAAGAGACAAAACTTTGTTTTCTTGCCTATCATCACAGACGAAAGGGTCCATCAGCCTTTAGTACTGAACCTATGATCCAATTTCCTGATTAGAAAAAAGGAGAAAAGAAGAGGTTCGATTTAGAAAATATAAAGCTACTTGCAGAGCTATAAAAAATTGGCTCGAAACAGAGAAGCTGTAAAGTGTTGGGGCTCAACTTCTAGTGGACTGAAAGAGAAAAATGAGATTCTTCATACTATTGATTCTTTTTACCTGGATCTATTTTTTATTTTCACTTCTTCTGCTCTCTGAAACATCATATTTTTTTGCAGACTTAGATAAATATGATGTATCTGATCATTGAAAAAGTCTCGTGCAATACCAATTTAGTATTGAAGTCCAAGGCAATTTTATGAATTATAATTAGAAACTTGTTAGAAATTGTTTTCAAATAAAAACGCAATGCAAATATGAAATTAAAAAAATTGCCGTAGGTAATTATTAATACGCTTTTATTAGTTTCACCTGTATGTTTGTTTTTAACTGACTCTTTGGGCTCGAGTTTGCCATACTTTAAGCAATCAGATTTAATTTAAACGTAGTAGACTTATCAAGGACCGACGACACTAAAATATTTTGATACGTTTATTATCTCATCATTATTAGGATCGCCAGGATTAGTGATTTTACTTTAATTTATGAAGAGCAATTTAACCCATGTAGAATGAAAGTACCTAAGACATTCAAAGCTACGTGGGAGAGTGGCACAACGGATATCTCGCCTGACTACGGATCAGGATATTCCCTGTTCTAATCCTGGCTGGCTCGACATATTCGCATTTAGTCTTTGTTTTACTCACAATTAAATTATTGTAAGAACTATAGTTTCAGTCCTCCATACCGGGACCTCATTTAAATATTATAGTTTAAAAACACTAAAAAACACGCTTTTAGAGTTAATCAAACTAAAAAGTAAAAAATAAAAATTATAGTTTAAAAAAACTAAAAAACACGCTTTTAGAATTAATCAAACTAAAAAGCGAGAAATAATTGTTAACATAAGAATAAAATTACTGACGACAAAATTAATGTCACTGTTCTAAAGGAGTGGGGTGCTCGATATCAATCGTTATAATTTTTCACTAGTTTCATTCCAAAATACAGAGTTAGTTTAAAAATGTTATACAAAGCACCCCACGCTTTTAGAACAATGACATTAATTTTGTCGTCAGTAATTTTATTCTTATGTTAACAATTATTTTTCGCTTTTTAGTTTGATTAACTCTAAAAGCGTGTTTTTTAGTTTTTTTAAACTATAAGTTTTTTTATTTTAAAAATGTTATGCTTTACGTATGATAAATAAATTTCCATTTCTAAAAATTTAATTAACACCAAAAATATTATCAATTTTAAACAAATTTCATCTTATTGAAATTATTCATTATCTACACCAAATTAAATCAAAATGAAGCAGTTGTATATTGCTGTTGTTTTAATGCAGCTGGCAATACAGAGATAGTTATACCATAAGCAAGTGCTGCACCGCTGTTACTTATTCGACACTACCCAGGGGGCACATACAGCTTGAAGATTTTCTATGGACGCGAGTAACACTACCCGATGCAGTTGTTTATTAAATATAAAAATTTTTAAGGGATAAAATAAATTTCCTTAATGCTAGCAATTAAAATGTATTCTTTGTGTAAATCTGAAATTTACTTCCATCTAAATTAAAATTATTAAATAACACTTTATATTAATATTATCAAAATGTAAAATAAAAGAAAACATTAAATTTTAATATGTGGCTAAAGTTCCGATAGTTTCATTTTAAAATATAAATATCTCGTAGATTTTAAAATTTTAGAGTATATATTTCAGTATAAAATATTAGAAAATATAATTGGGAAATTACCAAATATGAAAAATTATAAATATTAATATTTAATATTTTTAAATCAGTTATCACAAGGAATTTCTAATCCATAACGCATAATATTTAGAAGGTATATAGAATTATGATAAAATAGATATTAATATTTAAACATTTGTAAATAATTTTATTGAAATATTACTATCGGGTTGGTAAGGATGAAATTTGTTGTTAATATTATTGCCAAATTTAACAGCTTATTATTCAATTCCTACTGTTAGCTCACACTCTCCCTATATATATCTTGTTCAAATTTTCAATTGTTAATAAAATACTTTTTATTCATCCACTCAAGTTCAAATACACCTTTTTTGAACTCGTAGTGGATGATACTTGAAGTTAATACAGTTTTTTTCAAATATTAATTCAGTAATTAAATTTAATGAATTAATTTTAGTTTTTTCTAGATTTAAGTTGCATGTATCTACCAATAGATGGCGTCAGATTTATTTCTAAAGGACTTTCTACAATATAGTGTGAAAAAAGTATGAATTAATTTTTATATCACTTGTCTGACATTGCTTTAATTTTTTACCTTTCTGTTTTTATTGGAAAATTGCACATCTTTCATGTGTGAAGAAATCATTGTAACCCCTAATAAACATTAAAAACTTTTTTTTTAAGATTAATTTTGTTAAAAAGGGAAAGGTTAGAATTTCGTACTATTATGAAGTATGTGTTCTTGCATAAGAACACAATACATAACTACGGCATCGCAGACCGCAAGAATCATTAATAACGTATTTGGCTCTAGTGTTACTACGCAGCAGACAGTATCAAATTGGTTTGCGAAATTTCGTACAGGTACCTCACAAATGAGAGACACTGTCTCTTTCGAAATCAAAGTCAATAATGATGATTTAAAGGTGGCCATTGAGTTTTACTCATCTCAGTCCTATGTATTATCGCTTAAGTTTGTTGTTTGTAAACAAAACAATATTAACTCATTTAGCTCAAATTGGTAAAGTGAAAAATTTATACAAATTTTTCTAATGAACTGAATGCCTAATGTTCTAATGTCTAATGTTTTTCACATGAACTGAATTAAAATACAGAAACAAAAAAGTTTGAAACTTATTTGATGTTGTTTTCTCATCACAAATCTGATCCATTTTTCTATCGAATTGTCACTTGTGATGATAAATGCAACCAATATGACAATGTTCAACACATTGTTTGACAAGGGTGAATCACCAAAACACACTCCAAAGCTTAATATACACCAAAACAAGCTGATGGTAAGTGTTTAGTGGTCTAGCACAGATGTAATCCATTATGTTATCATGAAACCTGGTTGAAACCATAAATCACAGCAGAAATATATTGCAACCAACTTGGCAAAATGATGCAAAATGTTAAAGGAAAACAGTCTAGATTGGTTTATTGATCGACTTCTATCTTATTGCATGATAACGTTAGACCACACACTGCACAAATGATTGCGGAAAAACTACATGAATTGGAGTTGGAACTTTTTCAACCTACATACTCATTAGACCTAGCCCCACTGACTATGATTTCTTCTGCAATTTGGTCAACTTTTTAATAGGAAAGCAATTTAATTCTGACAATTGTGTAAAATTGGGGTTCTAGAAATTCATTGAACTGTCGTCCGCCTGGACTTATACCACCGGTCTTAACAATTTACCGCTTAAATGGCAATAATGTATGGACAATATGGGCAAAACTTTGCCTTTTTTTTTTCTACAAATTTAATCCCTGAGGACCCAATAAATCAATGATACGGAAATAAAAATAGATGAAATTTAAAAATTAGTGTCAGTTAAATGAATTTCCTATATCTTGATGAATTTGTTGATCTATTTCTTCTTTAAAAATAATAGCAAATTGGAGATGAAGGTAACTTTTAAGGTTATTTTATACAATAACTTCCAATATTACAGTTTTTCTAGAAGGTCAGCAAGCACCTTACGTTATTCTTTTGACTCGACATAACCTTTTTCGTGCTTGCTTATCTGCCTACTATGGGATGGATTCAATGAAATGGATTTTCGACAATTTGGATTATTCATTTATCTAAAATAATTAAATGATTCAATAATCAGAAAAAATTCCGATCACATACTCTATAGGTTTGTGGATCTGAATTTTTCATATTTTCATATTAAATATTATATTAATATTTATATAATATTAATATTTATATGACATTAATATTTTTCTTTTCATTAAAAAATATGCAAGTTGCAAAATTAAAATTTAAAAATACAGGCTTTTCAGCTTTAGTAAGAGCTATTGAGAATAAAAGAAATACTTATAATTTGTTCCAACGTTACCATTATCTCAAGAGAAGATATAAATGCTACTGAATAAATTCAATTTCTGGCCAAAAAGAGTAGAAAAAATTTCAAATATTCTATCATTGCTGATATTGTATATCACTGAAAGGGGCAGTTCTTACTCTTGTAGTAGATTTGATCGAAATTTAAAAATTTATATTTCAATTCATAATTCAAAATTAAATTAATAAGGTGAAATTATTTAAGTATTGGATTATTCAATTATCTAAAATAATTAATAATAATTTTAGTTAATTAATCCGTTTAATTAACTAATTAACCTTCATCCGTTTTTCAATTCCGTTTTTAATTGCTTCCATAATAAAAAACAGAGGGAAAAAAACCGATCAAGTACTCTATAGGTTTATGGATCGGAATTTTTCATTAAAGGAAATCTTACCAATAATAATATTTTTCTTTTCATTAAAAAATGAGTAAGTTTTGAACTTTTGAAAGTTAAAAGAGCTTTAAAATCTGTATATATGAATATAGTTAGTAGTGACAAAGTATGATTACTTGAGTATGATTATATGTGAGTGTAGTTATGTAGTACAGAATAAGTACTGACAATGACTATTGAAATGAGTATAGTTAGATATCATTTAATAACTGTAAATTTGCTTATTTAAGCTGTTTTCTATAATTAGCAGTCAGAAAAAATACCAATTACAGAATTTGTTTAGAGATTCAAAAGCACATTTTTTCAATTCCTTCTATTAGCTCACATTCTTCCTATATATATATCTTGTATAAATTTTCAATCGTTCATAAAACACTTTTTATTCATCCACTCATGTTCAAATACAGGTTTTTTCAACTTGTAGTGATGACACTTGAATTAATACAGTTTTTTCAAATATTAATTAATTAATTTTAGTTTTTTTTTAGATTTAAGTTGCATGTATCTATCAATAGATGGCGTCAGATAAACTTAAAAAAATGAATGAAAATTATTGATAAAGGACTTCCGGCAATATAGTGAGAAAAAAAGAAGGAATTGACTGTAACATTTTTTTTATATTACTTGTATATGAGTATAGTTATGTAGTACAGATTAAGTACTGACAATGACTATTTAAATGAGTATATTTAGATATCATTCAATAACTGCAAATTTGCTTACTTAAGCTGTTTTCTATAATTAGCAGTCAGAAAAAATCCCAATTATAGATTTGTTCAGAGATTCAAAAGCACATTTTTTCAATTCCTTCTATTAGCTCACATTCTCCTATATATATCTTGTTTAAATTTTCAATCGTTCATAAAACACTTTTTTTTCATATACTCAAGTTCAAATACAGTTTTTTTTTTCCACTTGTAGTGGATGACACTTGATGTTAATATAGTTTTTTTCAAATATTAATTAATTAATTTTAGTTTTTTTTTTAGATTTAAGTTGCATGTATCTACCAATAGATGGCGTCAGATAAAATTTAAAAAATGAATGAAAATTATTTATAAAGGACTTCCGGCAATATAGTGAGAAAAAACGAAGGAATTGATTTAAATTTTTTTTTTTTTATATTACTTGTATATGAGTATAATTATGTAGTACAGATTAAGTACTGCCAAATGACTATTTAAATGAGTATAGTTAGATATCATTCAATAACTGCAAATTTGCTTACTTAAGCTGTTTTCTATAATTAGCAGTCAGAAAAAATCCCAATTAAAGAAGTAATTACAGATTCAAAAGCACATTTTTTTAAAAGTATTGTGAAATTATTTCGTCTTCATGCCTTATTATATGTTGAAATTTCATCTGCGTATCAGATAACTGCAATCAAAATTTAAATTATAGTTGTAGCTCAGTAAATTTTATAATTTTATCTTTATTTGAAGTATTAATTTTTAACACAAGAAAAAAAATTTCTAACGATGTTTCAAAACATTAAAAGAAATAGTATTTTTAATACAGTGTTAAATATTTTTGTTTGATTTATAATCGTTTCTGAAATATTGTTAAATATAATATTTACATATTCAAAAGGAGATATAAATTCTTTCATGGAATTCTTTCTCATCATATTGTCTAAAGTGCCAGGTTATGCTTAAATAATATGGAAGAGAAAATCTATAGCATACATTATCATAATTTAGGCGATTTAATTAGCAAGCTTTTGAGAAGTTGCAAATATTGATTATGATAAAATTATTAGAATTTCCCTAACTAGTTTTCTATCATTTAACAACCTAAAATGTAAAAATCGAGTATAGTAAAAAAAAAAAAAACTATTGTTTCTTTTTCCGTTTCCCAAATCGTAAGAACTTCAAAAAAGTTTAAGTAGTAAAAATTTAAAAGTAGAAAAAAATAGCATATTGTAAATTATTAAAAATCTTAACCAACCATAAGCTTCGTAATAATATATACCATATAAGAATCAAAAGGAATTCTCAAAAAATTCCCTGCTTTTAACACAGAACAGGTTTTCCCAATAGATAAATTCTCGAATCTCTTTCCCTCGTAAAAATGCTTTAAAATGTAACATAATAAATAATGTTGTAAAAGTCTCCGACTAGGTTTTAACATAAAATGAAGTATTTGGCCAAGAGAAAGCAGTTTGGACTAAAATGCTTCTCACGCTGAACATTTAAGTAAATTCCTTTAATTATAAATTGCATCACTAAAATATATTTTTCCTCGAAACGTTTAATAAATCATCTAAAATTCCACAAGCATTCACAGAGCATTTATTTTGTGCAACCCACTGTTTCATTTTAATATGTGCATTCATTATAGCTCAATAAGCTTATAAATGATACTCCATTTGTTACACATGTTCGCTATTTGATGAGTTTTCTGATAAATGGTTTGATCGAGTTGGATCATGGTTATAACAAACAGGCTGTCTTGACTTTTGTTGTCTGGCCCAGTCAAGGAGATTGTATATTCTTCCACTTTGGTTGATAATGATGACGTGAATTACTTATGTAATTCAATAATCCTTAATTTATACTAACGAGACAACTCACAATCAATGACATGGAAATATACTTATGACTTTTATAACGAGTTTATAACGTTATTACAGATATAATAAAAAAATATTAACTCTTTTAAGTTGAACAGCTTTTTTTGCAACATGTCAGACGTCTACATTATTGTCAAATTCTTGACATACATACCCCAGCATAGTTTTGTTTATTGAATTGACAAAATCATACATCCAGTGCTTTAATTGCAGTAAATTTTGGAAAAAATGGAGTATCAGTACTTCATTATTTAATATGCAATGCAGCCTAATAGCCAATTGTCTAGAACTCTGGTCTTTGGTACCAAGGATTTCAGGTTTCAATCGTGGAGGTGGTATGGATAGTTGTTAATGGTTCGGAATCCACGTTGAACGATAGGTCCTGGTCTAATTATCGTTAAGTGTGCAAAAATGACCTTAGAGCGACAAATTAAATCAAATTGGGGCAAGATGTGGTTAACCAGATGCTTTGAGATGTATGCTCACTATTGTGACAAAAATCATTAGGCATTAGATAAAGTGAAATGAAGGTCCAGAACTTAATTCAACCAAGATTTGCCAAATATCGGATGTAGCAGATGATTGTTGAAGTAACAAACAGCATATTGGGCTATAACAATTGATTGGACCATACCGTTTTGAATAGTAGTTAATGAAATTTTGAATAGTTACTAATGAAATTTTCGAAAAACACTTCCGAATACTGTCAACTGATTATTATTTTTTTTCACAAAAAATTATATTTTAACTAAAATAAATTCAAAAACATCAAATTAATTTTAAACAGTTATTACAAGCAAAACGAAAATACTCAGTTTGGCAGATGGGTTTATTGCTGAATAAATCTGTAGTTATTGTTGATAGGAATGTTCCAAATGCTCATTGGCATATAGAAATGGGAAAAAGACACAACATTTGTTAAGGGACTCATTGCAAAAAAAAAATAAATAAAAAAAAAAAAAATAAAATAAAAAATAAAAAAAAAAAAAAAAAAAACAAGATTTTATCATTTTACGGATCTCGGCAAATAAATCAATAAATAAAAAATAAATACAAAAATAGGATGAGCTGAATATTTCATGAAATCGAATCGCTCTGCCAGTATTTTGTTTACTTTGAACGATGCTTTTGTAGTTGTCTCGCATTTTTAGTGTCTTTTATTTTCGAGTTTCTGAATGAGAGTGAGATAATTTTTTCAAGACTTTTTTACTATTATATATTATTAATAAAAATCAATTGATTTTTTTTATTGAATATTTATTTTATTCGGGCACCCACAATGTGATTTTTAATATTAAAAAAGTCAGGGTAATCATTTTACCCTGTCGTCTTCTATACCGGTCCCAATGGTATAGAAACGTACAGTACAGGCCCAATTTTTAAAGGGAGAAAATAAAAGTTCATCACTTAATAATTTAATTATGAGCAATTAAATGTAAATATTAAAGATAAAAGTACTTAAAAAATAATGCTATATCTAAACTTAGAAATAGGATTCAGTTTCAGTCAGTGTAGGAACAATGAGAAATTGTAGGGCTCATTATTTTGTTTCTTTTTATAAAAGTCCTATCTTTTCGAAAAAATATTTAATATGTGAAAAATAAATTTTACAAACAAATAAGATTATTTTAATTTAATGAAGCAAATGAATATATAAACATCTGATGCTGAAAAAAGTATATTCCATTAAAAATCAAATTAGAAGTATTTTAATGGAAAATTAGATTTTAGATTTTGTTTAAGATTCATCTTAAATGGAATTGTTCCTCAATGCTTTTTACAGATGTTGTAAAAACGATGAAAAAGAGTATCTTAAGCATTTAATATCGATTTTGAAAATTTTTTTCATTTTCTACAATAATGATGAAATAGTTATTAAATTAACAATTATTTTGACATTCACTGTATATAGTAATGTACTCGTATATCAAAGGTATTCAAAGTGTTTTTTATTTTTTTAAATTCAAGACATTTGCAAAACTCAACATCATAGTAAAAATACTATTTCATACCTTTTCTTAAAGTTTAAAAAAATTGTTTCTCGATTTTCTTTTTTTGAAAATTTTAAATGACGTCTGCTTTTTAAAAAATAACTCTTAATTTCATATCGAAATGCCAGTTAAATTATGAAGCATAATGCAAGCAATTATTAGTTGTTAGTAGGCTTTTCATTTATTTATTTATTATTTTAATGGTTTTTTATGTTGAAAGCAGAATCATATAAATTTCTGTCTTTGTTACTAGATTTTACTTTGATTTCTTTCTGTTCTTCATTTTGAATTATTAAAAAAAACGTAATATCTTTTATAAAAACTAGGGAAAAACTTGGCAAACTAATAAAAACTTGCACTAAATCTAATTCATAATAATATACACTTATATAACTGCCAAAGCATTTCAAACTAGAAATATTTCATTAACTATTACATTACTTATATATATATATGTATAAATATATATATACTCCATTATATACTGAAGTATCTATGATCGACGATAGATAGACTAAGCGAAAACGATGAAATTTCAAACCCATGCCACTTTCATCTGAACTACTTTCAGTTAGAAAGATCATCATACCCACATGCTTAAGTCCAAAAGAAAAACGGCTACCACAGCTCATTTCTAATTATTCAAATCACATTCCAAAATTAGATGTATCGATGGAACCCGAACAATCGTGTATCTTCAAAAATACATCGCAGGCAGACGATTTGGAAGGAGTCCCGCATGTTCCATCCATCAGTTTCGTTTTTGGAACACGCAACGAGCCGTGTATGAATTATTTGCTCAATGATCACGAGACCCCATTTCTCATCCCCCTTCCATATTCCATCAACTTTCTTTTTACCTCGATCGACTTGCAGAGGAATATCTTTTCCCTCCATCTTGATGTGAATTGGATAGGAGTATATCGCGGATTGGAAATTGTTGTCTTGTTTTGGATTGATGGTGGAGGCGGTTCTATGCGGTTATAAAAGTTCATAGTGGTTAATGTAATGGTACTCGGTTTTGAAATCATTACTATTATTATTTGAAGAAAGCACATAAATAAATATACAAGTATATATATTTTATAAGATGTGAATTTTAAAATATAGTGTAAATTATGTTACGAAGCATATTCTGGAAATTTGCACATTACAAATTTAGAATGTTGAAATTTAAGTTATAATTGTTTTTATTGTCAAAAAGGATCGATAAATAGTTCTTGAGAAATTTAAACTCCATAAAAAGAATTCAGGGTTTGCAGATAGGAACTAGAATGTTCGATGCGTTGTGTTTTATCTTATTATTTGAATTTGAAGGAATCTTATTTATTTCGGCAGTAAAATGAAATGAGATAATATTGATATTACTCATTGCAATCAAAGGAAATTGCTGTCTTGTTTTGGATTGATGGTCGAGGCATTTCTTGCGATTGTAAATGTTCATAGTGGTTAATATAAAGGCACTCGAGTTTGGAATCATTACTATTATTTCTTGAAGAAAGTGCATAAATAAATATACTTATAACCCTATATCTTATGTAAATTTTCAAAATGTGTACCATTAATGTAAATAATACTACGATGTATATTCTGGTAATTAGCACATATTAGCTTAAAGTATTATAAATTTAAATTATGGTCATAAAGTTGTAACTGTTTTTATTAACAAAAATGATCGATAAATAATCCTTAAACTGCATAGAGGTAGCGGATAAAAATGAAGTGTTCGATGGCGGTGTGTTTTATTATTTGAATTATCTTTGTATCTTATTATTTAAATTGAATGGAATCTTATGGAATTCATTTTATCAGCTAAAGAAAATGGGATAATATTGATGTTACTCATTGAAATCAAAGCAATAATGAAGCTTTTCTCCCTCGTATTAGTACCAGAAATAGTCGATGAAACCATCTATGCTTGTTGTTGACTGTTATAAAAATGGAAAAAAGGACTGCAAAAAATAAATAGCAATTAAAAACATTAAAAAATATAGTATTCCAGAATAAATAAACGAAAATATTCCAGGGAAAAGTAAAACTCATATGGTCGGATATGGTCTTAGTTCAGTGTTATTCATGGATACAATTAAATAAATTGCGATGTTTAGCTACCATATTTATTAAAATTGCGAAGACAACACTGCACAACTGCAACACAAAACATAATTATATAACAAATATTTACAAAATCATCTTAAAAATAGGTTCATTTAAAGATTTTTGTACCCTCTGTATTGTATGAAACTCTTCATTCGATTGTTGTATTCTCCGTACTCTTTGGAACTATGCACTTGACTGCTGTACCCTTCATAATCTGAAATTCTGCACTCGATTGTTGTACCCTCAACACTCTTTGAAACTCTGCACTACACTGTCCTCTGTCTTTTTCATTCTCTAACCAAAGTCTCTCCAGGAGGAGAAACAAGAAAAACGTGCAAAAATGTCAAAGTAGGAGTCAATTTGTTCTTAAATAAAAATCTATTAACCTTCGGTTAATGGTTAGATTTTCTGGTGGGAATGCATGCTAGATCCCCTGGAATCGTTGTTTTTGAATTGGAATACTGTGATATATATATGTCACAGTATTCCAGTTCAAAAAGAACGATTTCAGATGACACTTACTGACACTATTACGATGCTGAAGTATTTTGCTATTGCATTAGTGCCAGAAATAGTTAAAGAAATTCATCTCTTGTTGTATTGGTTGTTTAAATATTGATACAGTTTTCAACTTCCAATAATTGTTGCACAAATTATATCTCTGAAGACATGCATTGGTTGTGATAATATTATTGAATAGTTATATTGGAGGAGCACTGGAACCAATATACCCCCTTTTTTGAAAATAACAGAATAAATAAATAATAATGCAATGAGAACAACAATTATTAGTCTTCCAAAAGAAAAAAAAAATACAAGTTCATCGAAAAATAAACGTTTACTCTCAATTCAAAAGTGTGAATAAATGCCCATCTTTAATAGTAGGCGAGGGATTTGTACTGAAATTGAGTTGCGCAGTTAAAGACCTTTACTCTTCCATCACGATTATGTGTGGCAACATCGTCTTTGTGCCGGAAATAGTAGAGGACATACATCTCTGTTTATTGTTGTCGATTGCCGTGAACAAAATAGTAACAAAAATGTGTAACAAAGGAATGTGTTTCTTTAAAACTAATTTATATGAAATAACATTTTTTGTTAAAACGTTACTAATACTACAAAAACAAATCACATCACTGTGCCTAGATCTGAGTTGTCTCTTTATAGTTTGGGAATGAGAAGAAGTCTGATTGAGCTCTGTGACGCTCTACGGTCTTATGAGCCCGGGACCTATGGCTTAAAGTAGATTCCGAACCACTACAAACATCCATGGCACCTCCGGGATTCGAATCCGAAACCTGTGGTACCGAGTTCCAAAGCGCTAGCCATTCGACAATCAGGCTCCGTTAAAACACTATTGAAACACTATTATGAATAATATTCACATCACTGTGAAAACGTTTGTAAATTAAGATTTTTAAATAATCTTACTAAATTATTGGTAACCTGATGGCCAATTGGCTGCGCTTCGGTGTTTGGTACCACAGGCTTCATGCTGGAATCCCGGCGTTGGCATGGATGTTTGTTAGTGTTTTGGAATCCACGTTAAACTATAGGTCCAGGTCTAATTAGCCTAAAGTGTGCACAAAATGACCATAGAGCGACAAACGTAACCAATACATAACTATTGACATTTAAATCTTTATTGCGGTGATTCGATGCGAGGTAAAAATCGGCATTGATGTCTACATTTAAAAACTTTACCCATTATTATTTATATTTCACAGTGTTTCAATGTACACAAAAATATTAAAAGAAAAAAAAAACGACGATAAAATTACATAAGTTATCTTCCGATGACTTTTTTGGAACAATTTTTTTGAATGGCGGAGTGCATTATGGCTCGTTGCCAGATCCTCTTTATCCCCAGAACAATATTCCGATGTCATTAGAACACTGAATTTGTGTTCTGGTATAACGCCCCCTTGTGGTGTTGCCAAACAGACAATTCAATCTGAAATTTCTCAAGGAAATTCGATGTCGTTTGTGTTATGGACATTGAACGCGCCAAATTATTGCTATTATTCGGGGCCTGGTAATGGTGCAATTTGACAAAATATGCATTTCCGATCATTTAAAAAGTGATATTACTCAAAGGCCAAATGACAGTCATTGGTACGTGGAAAGGACTCCTAGGGTGATGTTTGGTTATTAAATAAATTGGAACAGCTTTTGTTCTCTGTAAATTGAGTGGAAGAGAGTCATTTGGAACAAGCGCAAGTTTCATGAAAGATAATTTTTTTAATGTTGAAAGAATTATGTACTACAGTAATTTGCTATACATTACGAATGTTACGTGGAAGCATACCATTAAACATATTATTTATGCCAGCCGTTTGGCAACACCAGATGAATAATTTAAAAACTGGAAATAAATTCAGATACTCAGACTTTTAATGATATGGAGTTTTATTAATGTAACTGTACACAATTCTATTTATAGCTGGAATTATCTATAGAAAGAGTAGTAGTTCAGGTATCTACAACAAAGTTCTTTGTTGTAGACCCTGGAGAAGACTCGATACCTTTTATGATTTTCAGCATTTTGCCTCGTTAATCGGACTAACTTGTGGGAGTTTTTCGGGTTTTCTCCCATATGATTTGCAAATTCGTGTAGTTTTCCCTAAAAATCCTCCTGGAAGACATTGCCTTCCTTCTTCAAGGACTCAGAGCCTAATCAGACTTCTACCTACGGGTGCTCCATCACAACAGAAGCTCCCCTTCATTTATGAGTAGACTATTAATGCGGACCGTTTAAATTTGTCCGTCCCACACTGCAACGTCACTCAGATTTAAGCACAACATTGCATATGAGAAATATTATGATCATAAATATTTCCCCATCACAAATTACATATACTTCCCATCACAAATATTACCTTTTTTTTGTATGATTAATCTTTGTTATTTAAAAGTATTTAAAATATATTACGATGTGTATTTTAAAAATTTTTTCAATCATAATAATTTTAATAGATTTTAATAAAATAATTGTCTATAGATAATTCCAGTTCTAAATAGAATTTATTTGTACAATTAGATTAAAAAAACTCGATATCATTAAAAATCTGAATATCAGATTTTGTTTTCAGTTTTTAAATCACTCATTTGTTGTTGCCAAACATCTCACATATATAATATATTTAATGGTTTGCTTCCACGTATCATTCATAATGTATAGCAAATTACTGCAGTACATAATTCTTTCTACATTAAAAAAAATTATCTTCATGAAATTTGAGCTTGTTCCAAATGACTCCTTTCCACTCAATTTACAAAGAACAAAAGCTTACAAAGAACAAAAATTCCAGATTGAATTTATTAAATTTTATTATGTGAAAGCTGTTAAAGTATATTACAATGCGTATTTTAACATTTTTTGAATCATAATGATCTTGATAGATCTCAATAAATAACTTTATAAGGTAATTCCAGAAATAAATAGAATTTATTTATACAGTAATAATAAAAAAAGAAAATTCCATGTCCTTAAAAATTTAATTATCCTTTTTTTATTTTCAGTGTTTAAATTATTCATCTGGTGTTGCCAAACGGCTCTCATAAATAATTTATTTAATGGTTTGCTTCTACGTATTATTGATAATGTACAGCAAATTACTGCAGTACATAATTTTTTCTACATTAAAAAAAAAATCTTTTATGAAACTTGTGCTCATTCCAAATGACTCTCTTCCGCTCAATTTACAGAGAACAAAAGCTGTTCCAATTTATTTAATAACCAAACATCACCCTAGGAGTCCTTTCCACGTACCAATGACTGTCATTTGGCCTTTGAGATAATATCACGTTTTAAATGATCGGAAATGCATATTTTGTCAAATTGCACCATTACCAGGCCCCGAATAATAGCAATAATTTGGCGCGTTCAATGTTCATAACGCAAACGACATCGAATTTCCTTGAGAAATTTCAGATTGAATTGTGTGTTTGGCAACACCACAAGGGGGCTTTATCCCAGAACACAAATTCAGTGTTCTAATGACATCGGAATATTGTTCTGGGGATAAAGAGGATCTGGCAACGGGCCATGATGCACTCCGGCATTCAGAAAAACTGTTCCAGAAAAGACATAGGAAGATAACTTATGCAATTTTATCATCGGTTTTTTTTGTGAGCATTGAAATGCTGTGAAATATGAATAATAAAGGATGAAGTTTTTAAATGTAGACATTATTGCAGATTTTCACCTAACATCTAATCACCGTCACTTTGAATACTAATGATTTGGTGTGAATATTTAAAAGTCTCATTTTAGAAAGGTGATATTATCATTAATCATAATAGTTTCAGTAATGTTTTAACAAAAAAAGGTTATTTCGTGAAAAGTAATTGTTAAGAAAAATTCTTAAATTGTAATAATTTCTTTTATAATGCAGCGGTCAAATACTTAGATAATTACCTTTATGCCATAATGAAGTTCTGCACCGACGTTACTCATTTAGCACTACCGTGTGGCTTGAAGACGTGCTATGGACGAGAGTTACACTGCCCCCGCAACGCGCGACGATCATATTAGACGGTTTAAAGTGGAGTCCGAAGAACTATAAATATATACTGCTTCGCCAGGTCTCGAACCCGAAACTTGCCGCACCCAGCACCAGAGCGCGTCACTCGGCCATCAGACCCCAGTAGAATAACATAAATTTCTCCTTCATTGGCGCGACAACCCCTTGGTGGGCAATGCCGGTTTGTTTATTGGCCGATTTCGAATAAAGACAAGTTTTCTTCTTACAGCTTACGGCTGACAGCCCTACACCCAATGTTCTACAATCCTATGTGACCGTTTTTAAGTGCATTCCCAACCACTACAAACGTCCATGGCACCGCCAGGACATGAATCTGAAGCCGACAGCATCGATCGCCAGAGCTCTAGTCACTTGGCCTTCAGGCCCTCTTAAAATTTACTACTATGTGTATTTTAAATTATTTTGACTAATAATAACACTAAAGACACTAATACTTTATTTAGACAGTAATATTAAAAAATAAAATCCATGTCATTAAAAATCGGAATGTCATATTTTGTTTCAATTTTTTAAATTATTCATTTGGTGTTGCCAAACAGCTCGTATAAATAATCTGTTTAATGGTTTGCTTCCACGTATTATTCATAATGTATAGCAAATTACTGAAGTACATAATTCTTTCTACATTAAAAAAAAATATCGTTCATGAAACTTGCGCTTGTTCCAAATGACTCTCTTCCCCTCATTTTACAGAGAACAAAAGCTGTTCCAATTTATTTAATAACCAAACATCACCCTAGGAGTCCTTTCCACGAACCAATGACTGTCATTTGGCTTTTGAGATAATATCACGTTTTAAATGATCGGAAATGCATATTTTGTCAAATTGCACCATTACCAGGCCCCGAATAATAGCAATAATTTGGCGCGTTCAATGTTCATAACGCAAACGACATCGAATTTCCTTCAGAAATTTCAGATTGAATTGTCTGTTTGGCAACACCACAAGGGGGCTTTATCCCAGAACACAAATTCAGTGTTCTATTGACATCGGAATATTGTTCTGGAGGATAAAGAGGATCTGGCAACGGGCCATGATGCACTCCGCCATTTAGAAAAACTGTTCCAGAAAAGACATAGGAAGATATCTTATGTAATTTTGTCCTCTTTTTTTCTTTTTTGTGAGCACTGAGACATTGTGAAATGTGAATAATAATGGTCGAAGTTTATAAATGAAAACATCATTGCAGATTTTTACCTCGCATCTAATCACCATAATACAGATTTGAATACTAATGATTTGGTATGATTATTTAAAAGTCTTATTTTAGAAAGACGATATTATCATTAATCATAATAGTTTCAGTAATGTTTTAACAAAAAATGTTATTTCGTGAAAGTAATTGTGAAGAAAAATTTTTAAATCGCAATAATTTTTTTTTATAATGCAGCTGTCAAATACTTAGATAATTATCTATTTGCCATAAGCAAGGTCTGCACCGATGTTACTCATTTAGCAGTACAGTGTGGCTTGAAGACGTGCTACGGACGAGATAACACTGCCTCCGCAACGCGCTACGAACATATTAGACAGGGACCTACGGTTTAAAGTGGATTCCGAACAGCTACAAATATATACAGCTTGCCAGGTCTCGAACCCCAAACTTGCCGCACCCAGCACTAGAGCGTGTCACTCGGCCATCAGACCCCAGTAGAATAACATACATTTCTCCTACATTGGCGCGACAACCCCTTGGTGGGCCATGCCGGTTTGTTTATTGGCCGATTTCGAGTAAAGACAAGTTTTCTTTTTACAGCTTACGGCTGACAGCTCTACACCCAATGCTCTACAATCCTATGTGACCGTGTTTAAGTGCATTCCGAACCACTACAATGGTGGTTCGGTATGGTGGTTCAACCACTACAATTCCGAACCACTACGTCCATGGTACCGCCAGGACATGAATCTGAAGCCGATAGCATCGATCGCCAGAGCTCTAGTCACTTGGCCATCAGGCCCTCTTAAAATTTACTACGATGTGTATTTTAAATTATTTTGACTAATAATAACACTAAAGACACTAATACTTTATTTAGACAGTAATATTATAAAATAAAATCCATGTCATTAGAAATCGGATTGTCATATTTTGTTTCAATTTTTTAAATTATTCATTTGGTGTTGCCAAACAGCTCGTATAAATAATCTGTTTAATGGTTTGCTTCCACGTATTATTCATATGTATAGCAAATTACTGCAGTACATAATTCTTTCTACATTAAAAAAAATTATCTTTCATGAAACTTGCGCTTGTTCCAAATGACTCCTTTCCACTCAATTTACAGAGAACAAAAGCTGTTCCAATTTATTTAATAACCAAACATCACCCTAGGAGTCCTTTCCACGAACCAATGACTGTCATTTGGCCTCTGAGATAGCATCACGTTTTAAATGATCGGAAATGCATATTTTGTCAAATTGCACCATTACCAGGCCCCGAATAATAGCAATAATTTGGCGCGTTCAATGTTCATAAGGCAAATGACATCGAATTTCCTTGAGAAATTTCAGATTGAATTGTCTGTTTGGCAACACCACAAGGGGGCTTTATCCCAGAACACAAATTCAGTGTTCTAATGACATCGGAATATTGTTCTGATGGATAAAGAGGATCTGGCAACGAGCCATAATGCTCTTCGCCATTCAGAAAAATGGTTTCGTAAAATACATCGAAAGATAACTAATGTAATTTTGTCATCGTTTTTTCTTTTTTGAGCACTGAAAGGCTGTGAAATATGAATAATAAGTATGAATGCAGTTTTTAAATGTTGTCATCATTGCAGATTTTTACATCGCCTCTAATCGCCATAATGCAGATTTGAATATCAATGATTTGGTAGGATTATTTAAATATCCTAATTTACAAACGGCATCACAGTTATATATTAATATTAGTTTTTCAGTAACGTTTTAACAAAAAATGATATTTCGGGAAAATCAGTTGTAAAGAAAATTTTAAAATCGAAACAATTTTTTTTTCTAATACAGCTGACAAATACTTAAGTCCGTTATCTTTGTGCCATAAGAAAGGGCTGCACCGTCTTTACTCATTTAGCATTACCCAACGGGCACATGTAGCTTGAAGATGTGCTACGGATGCTAGTAACACAAAATCCGTAACGCTCTACATTTAGACCGGGACCTACAGTTTTGAAGTGGATTATGAACCAATACAAATATTCATAGCACTATCGGGACTGGAACTCGAAACTCGTGGCACCCAGCGCCAGAGCGGGCCTCTGGGCCATCAGACCCCAGTCGAAATAAATATATATCTTCTTCATTGGCGCAACAGCCCCTTGGTGGGCCAAAGTCGTCTGCCTACTGGTAGATTTCGAGACAGAGGACGTTATTTTTTACTGCGCATTATTGCAAGCCCTACCCAACAGTCATATTTCTCTAGGGACCTAAGGCTTAAAGTATATTTAGAACTACTACAAGTGTCCATGGCACCTCTAGACGAAGACAATATCTGGGGCATTGAGAGTCAGACCGTTAATTACTCTGCCATCAGGCCCCAAATATATCTTTGTTGTGACTAATCCTCAGTGTCCTGCAGTGCAGGTCAGATATCCCATGAGTAATTTACTCATGGATGACGGAAAATGGCAGCTTCTGATGTCATGCAGCACAAGTAGGTAGAAGTCTAACTTGGCTCCGTTACGCTTTTACAGTCATATAAGACCAGGATCTACTGCTTAAAGGGGATTCCGAACCACTACAAGTACCATGGCACCGACGGGACTCGTACCACAAAATATGTGGCAGTGAGCGTCAGAGCTCTAATTACTCAGCTATCAGACCCCAAATATATATATTGGTATACTTTAATATCTAACCTAAATACCTTATACCTAAATAATATACCAAAATCAGGCCCCAAAATACCTCTTGGTACATAATAATAATACCCATTAATTGTAAATTAAAAATGTTTAATTTATTTTTCATTACAGAAATTAATTACGAATACAATTTCTGTACCAATTAGTATAATACTTAATTTTAATAAAAAAAAAATTTTTTTCTTGTCCGTTAATTTAAATAAGCTATATTTTTACAAACTCTTTTGTTTAATTTATGAAAGGATTTATAAAGTTTTCACAGTAGTTTTCAGCAACTAGGGATTTAAAATTCCAATTCCAAATTCATTTTTTCCCTATCGATGCTGTTAAAAGTATTCTTTATTGAAATTTAAATAATTTTATAATTTATAGCGTTTATGATTTAATATAAACTGTTTATTGTTAAAATAAAAAATATATATTGATAATTTGATGTTTACTGAAGATTGCTTTGCATGCAATATTATTATTGAAGCTAAATTTTTTTATAATTTAAATTGCCAAATATTCACTAAAATAAATATTTTTTCATTAAAAAAAGAACATTTATTGTTGTCAACATTGCAATGTATTTGAGAATTTATGTTTTGCTTTTGATTAATTCACATTTGAATGAGTTAATTAACTACAAATAATGAAAAATTAAATTAACCTATTGTAATAGATTTTAAAATACCCTTTATAAGAAATGCAATGAATGGATTTAGTAATATATTTTTATTACCCAAATGACTTAAATATTATGATTTAAGAGATTTTTGTTATATAATTAACTAAGCAAAGCTAATATTGCAGATAGAGATATGGGAATGATAAATAGAAATATCAACTTGCTTTAAAATATATATGCATTTTTTGAAGTAGCGTATATTTATGTATTTCATATCAACAGCATTTTTTTTTTCAATTTAAGTAAAACAATTACTTATTAATACCTTAAAATATTTCAGACATTTCAATTTGCATTAAAAAATGAAAATTCACAACACATAATTTAATGTAAAAAGGGTTTTTTAATCTTAAATAATGGCAAAATATTTGAAATATATTAAGTAATTTTTAAATTTAATGATATTTTTTTCTTATCCCACTTGGTAGGGTAATGTTTAAATCCTATTGATCTTTGGCGGTCTCATATGAGGAAGGAAGGGTGGAGCATGTTGTGTTGTTGTGGAGCATGTCAGACTTCTACCCGTGGGTAGAAGTCACACTTGGCTCAGTGACTCTGAAGAAGGAGGGCAGTGACTTCCAATAGGATTTTAGAGGTAGCAACCCCTCATTTGCGTATCGTATGGAAGAAAATCCGAAAATATATATATATACACTCCAGAGCCAAAACATTATGACCACCCCTACATTTTGCAATGAACTCGCCTGGATGACGTGGAAGGAACGTGATCAGGTGGAAGTGGTATTTAACTGCTGCTGGAGAGTCTGAAGAATCATTCTTTCACTTACTTCTGTGTGTGATGGGAAAGGCTGCGGATCAAAGCGACTTTGATAGAGGACAGATTGTAATGGCTCAAGGGCTCGGAACAAGTATTTCCGAAACTGCACGACTCGTGGGTTGTTCGCGATCTACAGTTGTTAGTACTTATGCAAAGTAGATGAATGACGGTGAAACCAGCAGTACACGACATGGTGTTGGACGTCCACACGCTATCAAAGAAAAAGGTCGTCGGAGACTGGTGAAGCAAAACCAGAGCCAGACAGTGGCTCAGCTGACAGCCCAACACAATGCAGGGCCAAGTAGAATAGTATAGGAGCACACTGTTCAGCGGACACTGTTGGATATGGGGCTACACAGCAAACGTCCCACTCGTGTGCCTTTGCTGACCAAGCGTCATCGCCCACTGTGCTTGCGCTGGGCCCGGGAACATCGTGACTGGTCCATGGATCAGTGGGAGTGAGTTGCCTGGTCAGATGAATCACGGTTTGTCATTCATCACGCCGATGGCCGTGTCAGGATGCGCCGTCTTCCAGGCGAACAGTTGCTCCCTCAATGTACAGTAGGTCATACATAGGCCGTTGGTGGCGGTATTATGCTTTGGGGGGACGTTCTCTTGGGCGTCTCTGGGACCCGTGTTTGTGGTAGAGCAGACCATGTATGCTACAGGGTATCTGACCATCATTGCAGACCAGTTGCACCCTTACATGGCCTCTGTTCTTCAAGCTGGAAATAGAATGTTCCAACAGGACAACGCCCCTTGTCACAAGGCTAAAATTGTGTTGGAGTGGTTCCAGGAACATGATGCTGAATTCCAGTTAATGTCCTGGCCGACTAACTCACCGGATCTCAATCCGATAGAACACATTTTGGGATGTCCTGGGACGGCAGCTCAGAGTTCAAAGACCACTAATTCGCAATATCTCGGATTTGCGTGACCGTTGCTTAAACATCTGGCACAATCTGTCTCCGGCCATCTACCAAGGACTTGTGGCATCCAGGCCAAGGCGGGTTGAAGCTGTGTTGCGCGCCAAAGGTGGACCAACTCGTGGTCATAATGTTTTGGCTCTTGAACGTATGTTTGGCACTATATTTGGCGAACTTTTTGTGAAAACCCTGATATACTAGGCTAAAGAACACACGATGACTTGAACACACGAAGAACACACGATGACTTGTCTTTGAAATGTGTTTCATTCTTATTCAAATTTTACCGTTCCATATGAAATTGGATATATTTTCTGCAAAGTACACCTTAAGTTATTCGAATATCTTACTGATGGTCTAGTGATAATGCATGTAAAATCTGCTTCAATTTTATTGGTAAATTGTAATACTGATATGTTATATTATGATGAATTACCAACGTATAAAATAATTATAATAAATTTTCTTGTGACATAAGGCAACCATTGTTCCAAACCATTGCAACCAAACCATTCTTCAGAAAACTTTATTTTAAATAAGTTAAACTAACAATAAAATAACTTGGTTGCAAAATTAGTTATATTCAAATTACATCAAAATTCATGTTCTGTAGCCTGCAGTGTGTTATTTAATTTATTGACTATTATTTGTTATCGACTGTTGATTGGACTATTGACTATTGGACATTTGACAGTTGATTGTTATTTAATTTAGCTATTTAATTGGTTTTTAATTTTGCTATGATTTATAAACAGGCATTAAATAGAGCATGCATACTGTAGATCAAAAACAATAATTTACCTGGTATTTAGCCCTGTAATTGTTTAATACATGCATGATACGGTGTTAGGCTTTTGCAAAAAATTTATGTGGTTTATCTAGAAATTTATTCCATAAAAAAATACTTAGTTTAATCTTGCTTTCATTTCTCATATAAGTTTCAGTTTCAAAGACACATTTTCCACCAAAAATCCGTGCATAAATTCATTCCTATAGGACTTTAAATAGCTCTTTTTCGTATAAGAATGAACACAACGAGTATATCTTCAGTTTTCTAAACAATATCGGTATAGTTCTTCACCGTGCTATTTTGAACCAAACTAATTTAACCAGCAAAGTTCCAGCCAAACTTTGTCTACAATGTCATAAAAACTTCTGCAAATCAACGCAAGAAGATTATTGCATTTATCTATCTATCTATATATATACAAAAACTTTTTTACGTCGAAAATTTCTTCAGACAAAAAATAAAACGCTGCGTGGGGGGTGGGTGAGGAAGGGTGGACATTTTTTTTGATCGATAAACTGTAGAGCCAAAGCAGGGGCGTAATTTAGAAAAGCAGCGGCACGCCCCGTATCAAGGCCTATAAATCAAGCCCCTTTCGAGCCCCGACGCTTTAATGCCAACAGTGTCCACGCCACTATTAGGTTTTTCGAGAAGGTGGGAAGGGAAGGGGGTGTCTGCAAAAAAAAAAAAAAAGTAAGAAAGAAAAACAAAAACAAAAAAGAAGAAGAAGGGGAGATGAATGCTAGCGAAAGGAACTTCAGTGGAATGGCCAAAGTGTGTAAAAGGTGGACTGAAAGAAAAATCGCTCGGTGAAGGTGATTTTTTAAGAGGGTGGTACTTCTCTCAGAAGTTGTCTTGCCTTTTTTGTAACGCCAGCAGTCTGGAATGAAGTTCTTTGCCCCATATTTTTACGATACTTGACGACATTAAATCGTTACGTTTTATTTATTTTCATACTAAAGTTGACATTTTTTTTTTTATGGATGAAATTCGTGTTGGATTACATGTACAAATACTCTATGGAATTGGCAATGTAAGCATAACACAGTTTTAAAAGGAGACTGTCAGGAAATATAAATACTATATACTTCCATATTCTGTTTTTTAATGTATTTATATTTAACATTAATGTGAGGATTTGTTTGTCTGATAATACAATTAGCGAATGGTGTGACCGAACGGTATGTGTCGAAGGTTTTTACATGTGTGAGTGTAATGAACTCTGAACTCTGAAGTGGCGATCACTAAAAGAAAATTATCTTTAATAAACTGAAAAAGAATATAAGGGTTTATGGAATAAATTTTAAACCTAATGGACTGTGCCGGATTGTAAAATTTGCATATAAGGTAAGCAAATCACTAATTCATTCTGTAAAGAGGCCAAAACATTTTCCTCTGAATTCAGTTTTATTTACTCTGATTTTTGTGGTACAATGCTCATCGAGTCCTTAGGGGGATCATATTATTTTACAGCATTTATTGGTGATTATTCAAGATTTGTAAATATTTATTTTCCAAGATAAAAAAAAAAAAAACGATGTAAAATCTACATACCTTAAATTCAAAGCCTACATTGAAAATAAGCTGAATTATAAAATAAAAAGACCTTGCGCATGCAAGTCAGAACTTTGGCAAATTCTTGAAAAATAACGAAATCAAGAGAGAACGAACCTGTGTGCATACCCAAATGAGCGAACTTGCAGAACTGAAAAAGCTAGCTATAGTATCTATAGCACGATGCATCTGCATCTATGGCGCAATGTCTATAATCAAAACTTCCTATGAAATTCTGAACTGAACAGCTGTATACATTCGAAATCGTTGTTCATCCTGAAGCCTAAACGAAATCAAAATTATTTTTTAAATGTTTTTTGGCCAGAAGCAAGCTGTGGCACACTTCCAAACATTTGGACAAAGCAAAAACCCTCTGCAAGATGCAAGATGAAATGAGTACATATTTATCGGATACTCTACTCAGCTCAAAGTCTACAGACTGTGGGATCCTTAAACAAAAATGATGTAACGAGTAGAATTGTAAAATTCTTACACTAATTTGAAAATTTCAGTTATTCAGAAATGGAGTTTTTCTGTCCGGTAACCCAACTTGTTCCGCATAAGAGGAAAAATCGAGACTAGTGATGATACTACAATAGAACCTCTGTAAGTCGAACTTCACCAAATACACTCATGTCCATAAATTAAAGATAATTCAGAATCACACAGAAATTGAACTCTAAAAAAAAATTTCACCTGTAGAATTATCACACACATCTTGAAGAATATGCAAATTACAGGAAACCACCAGATGGCGGGATAGTACGTCACAATGACGAGAGTGTAAGAGAGGGGTATATAAGGAATGGCGGCAAATAAGTAAAATTGTTCACAAGCGCTTTAAAAGCCATTCAGTGCAATAACCGCATAGTTATGGCACAAAGGAAGCATTTGGATGATTTTTTACGTGGTAGAATTATCGGACGGCTGAAATGAGGACGTACCCAGCTGGAAGTATCCGAGGAACTTGGAATCTCCCAGAGTGTCATCTCCAGGCTTTGGCAACAATTCCAAGATGATGGTAATGTGAGTAGGTGTTACAGCACAGGTCGCCCCCGAGTTACAACGCCGAATGAGGACAGGCATTCAAGGCCGAATGAGGACAGAAATGCAGCAGTTACTGCCAAAAGAAACAGACGGAGCACAGCATCAGACCTGTCTCGTCAGCTCTCTTCAGCTATCGGTACGACAGTTTCAAGGCAGACCGTGTACAGACGCGTAGGGTACATTGGTCTATATGCTCGTAGGCCTGCCAGATGTGTTCCACTTACCGTAACTCACTGTCGCCTGCGATTAGGCTGGAGTAGAGAGCATACATTGTTGACAACGCAACAGTGGTCTGGTGTCATGTTTTCCGACGCGTCCAGGTTTAGTTTGCAGTCTGATTCTCGCCGGACTTTCATATGGAGAGCGCCAGGTACCCGTTACCACCAAGAGAACACCATTGAACGACACCGTTACGGTGGTGCAGGATGGCTCGTTTGGGAAGGAATTATTCTTGGTTCCAGAACTGACCTGCATGTTCAGAGTGTAACGATGGCAGGCTACATCTATCGGGATTTCATTCTGGAACAACATGTACGTTTGTTTCGGGGTGCCATGGGTGCTGAATTTCTGTTTATGGATGACAACGCCCTTCTTCACCGTGCAAACATTGTAGACGAAAGCCTTCAATTGGAGGATATCACCCGTATGGATTGGCCAGCATACTCACCGGACTTGAATCCAATAGAGCATATGTGGGATATGCTTGGCCGACGAATTGCAGCCCGTCAACCGAAACTTCGGAGGGCATTGCTTGATGAGTGGTGTAATATTCCCCAAGATCAGATTGATAATTTGATACTCAGCATGTCTAGGCGTTGTAAGGCCTGTATTGCATCGTCCGGGAGACATACTCCATATTAACCATCATACTAACCATGTTATACTGTTTTTTGTAAATAGGTTCTTTTTTTAAATTTGCGCCAGGGAGTAAAAATCGCAATTTTTATTATGTCAAACATATAGCATCTTTTTTGGTCTTTACCTTTTGTTTAATAAATAGACTTTACAAATAAGTCAAATTTGTTTTGCTCCTGTCTCTTTCTTTGCCTGAACTTCATTATCCTTAGTTTATGGACATGAGTGTAATTCGAGTTATAGAGTTTTCGACTTAGGGAGGATTTCAACTTACGCTGATTTTGTAAGGAAAAATTCGGCTTGTAGAGGTTAGATAGGTAAAATTTTCATAGGTTTTGGGTTATATAGGTAAACTAAATAAAAATTCAACTTACAGAGGTAATAAACATGTTTATTTGCAACTTAAAAATTACATTATGTATTACAATAAAAAATTAATATGATTCCGAAACAACCTTAAAATTAAAAATATTATGCATTAAAAAAGTCAGTTATTATTATTATTATTATTATTTTTTGCTTTAGAGAATTCAATCGTTGTCTACTATAGCATTATCTAATCTATAAAGAGCAGAAAATTATTTTTCTTCCGAGTTGCTATTTCATAGAATTGGTTAATCTATTTACTATATAGTCATACATTGCTTTTATAGAAATCCTAATCCTCGGCAAATCCTAAAAGTCGGTAACTTATTTTTCTTCGAGCTATAGAGGTAATTAGTTTCAAATGATCGAGTTGTAAAGCTTGTAAAATCAATCATTGCTAATGTTCGAGATACAGAGGTCCAATTTCTTTTTTGAATTACGGAGTTAAAATATATACTAAAATGGCTAGTGGGGATTAACTAATTATTTCGAGTTATAGAGGGTTGAAATTTCGAGTAATGGACGTTTTGGGGCTTGAAGGGTAGGGAACAAAAAATTTTTTTCGAGTTGTGGTGGTTTTCGGCTTATCGAGGGGCGACTTAAAGAAGTTCTACTGTACATAGAAAAACAGAAACAAAGTCTGTGATGCAATCAGTGACTCCCATTTACAATCCAAAAAAAGATGTTCTCCTTTAGCCAGGAAGTTCTTAGCTCCGAAATTCTTACCATTTTACCACCGAAAAGCACATGCGCCTTATTGCACGGAATGATGACCTTTTTCTGATGCAAATGAAAATTCCGCTGTTGAAATTCAAAAAGAACTTGGACATCAAAACTAATTCTTACAGGCTAGGACTATGAAAACATTTTATAGTATACAGTCAGGCTAGTATTTTGTAGAAAAGGAATTAATCGAAGAAGCCCAATTAGCAAAAGAAAAACATAATTTCATCCTTATCAGAAGCATTAAATGGTCCATATAATTCTTTTTACGGTCTATTAAATAATCTATCTGAAAAATCAGTTTCTAGCAATATGAAAAGAGAACAACGCTGTTGTAATAAATGTTAGACACAAAAAAGTAACTGGCTCAAATTCAATCTTGATGGTAGCATTGCACAGCGAAATACACTTCTTGACGTTAATGGACTCTGTCAAATTCATCATGTGAATTATGATGAAGTAACAATTGTTCCTGTTGTACATCCATGTTAAAAAAACACTCTCATGGCTAATGTACAGAAAGTGGCATGGGTATTTACCAGTTGGATGTAATGGCCTACGTTAACGACGATTGAACAAAGAAATTTACATTGAGGAAAATAAGCATTTTATCGATGAAAAATATACAGATTTTTATGTTTATTATAAAAATTTCATTATGGCCTAAAAAGGCCTGTTATATAGTAGCTTCATAAAATATATGAAACGTTGAAATCTTTTGGCTTAAGTTGATCTATAAAATATACATCTAATACATATAAAATATTCATTTAATAAACACACACTTAAATAAATAAAAGACTTTGAAAAGAAGAATGTCAGAATTTTTTTGAAATTTTCAGAATCACACATTGTGTTTATTAAAAAAACCCAATGCATGAGGAAAAGGAGCCAAATGCCATAAAGCGCCAATTTTAATGGAATTAAATGAATAAATTCCATTCACTTAATGCGCCAATTCTATGAATGGAAGCAATATGTCCTGAACATTCTGTTCCTTTCGAATAAATTGCTCCCTCTTTATTACTACTTTATGGATATCATAAGCCTTCTCTATTTTATTATCACTCTATGGGCTATAAAATGTTATAACTTAGAAAATTCTTATATACAGTCTTATATTAGTGTCTGAGTAAGTAGTGTTCAAAGTATGCAATCTTTTTTTATTAGTGTCTTAGTTTTATAAGTTATAGTGATTTTAAATGATTTTTTTAATTGCTGTAATCTTTTTTATTAGACATTAAATTATAAGGAAATTAATTAATCTCATTGTTATACAGGCAGGTGAAAATGATGTATTTTGTGTCAATACTAAAATTTAATATTCTGGAAGAATTTATAAGATTATCTGCGTATGAAATACATATTTTATTTATATCTAAAGTGAGAAAAACTGAACCTGTAATATTTGAATGTGGACCTTTCTTGAGAGACAAAAATTAACTGAATTAACATCAATGTATTTACAGAACTATTATAAAATTAGCTGCAAGCGCAATTGCCGAATTATTATATAATTAAAGGCAATTGTAATTACAGAATTATTTTATAACTAAATGCAAATGCAATTACTGAATTATTAAAGAATTAACTGCAAATGCAATTAATTCTATAGCAGCTACAATTATAGAGTACTTATATAATTAATTGAAACTTTAATTATAGTGATTACAAAAATAACTCCAATAACAATTATAGAGTTATATGTGATTGTAACAGCTCCTTTCATATATGTGTTATCCACAGCATCTTCCATAAATAGATTGAAATTCTTCATTAATGGCTAATAACTCTCATTAACGCTAATAATTCGTACTGAAAGATGTACTTGACTGTAAAACCTTTCTTTTTGTAATTAACTTTAAAATTTATTCCTATCTAATTTAAACTTCAATAAATAATTGTTACATCATTTGAGCCCATCATAATTAACTCTATTTCTCTTTTTCACAGGATTATTTCCCTTATAAAGATTGAGTAATGACAATTATTTAATACAAATCGATAAAACCCATTCTTTGATTTGTAAGCAAATAAATTAAAGCTGTAGATTATTTGTACATTTTATTACTCAGTAATGGAAATTTTATAAAAATTGGACGAGTTTGAAATGGATAGCAACACCTAATTCGAAGGTCTTGCCACATCATTAATAATGATGCTGAAATGAAACTTAGTAATGCAATCTAATTCGTAACTGAGATTTATTGAAGATACTTTAAACAATATAATACTGATAATTTGAAATCATGAAAGCGTAACAAATTAGTTAAAGCAATTATTAATCTCTATTCTTAAGATTAGCCTTTTTGTTCGTACCCATCAAATCTGTGAACCTCCCTACATAATTCGGCATACACGTGATCACTTATAATTATTGAAGTATTTAACTTCTGTCTAGCATAACATATTAAAATTTCACGTTCACATGTGTTATGCAGTGAAAATTATCTGCATCATAAATGCAACTTATATGAAGTTAATCCACATTATAAGTTTAGTTTGAGAACTTGTATACGTGATTCATAAGAATAAATAAAATCGTGTCTGTTATTTAAAAACAATTTTTAAAACCAATGAGTTTTATGACCAACATAAATCACTTAAATGTCCGATACTTTACAGATTTTATTTGAAAATTTTATGAATGCACATATTAGTAATGCATTATAGATTGCATCCAAACAACTATTTCCAAAATGTATTACTAAAATTAAACTTTTACACAAAACTTGGGCACTATGTTAATGGAAAGTCTAAATCTACAGTAATGAACATCTGAGAAAATGTATGGTAAAGTTTTAATCCTGTTAATTCCGTAACATAAATTAAAACAATGATATTTGGTCGAAAAACTATATAAAATTAAAAAATACAGCATATTACAAAATTTAAAAAAAAAAATAAACAAAGGAAATAATATTTAATTTACTAACTAGAAGAAAAATTTATGAAATTTATGAAAAATTTATGAAAGAATAAATGAACGAGCGCATAGTTACTTTGATATAAATAAATTAATTAATTAAACTTTTACACAGAACATGTGCACTATATTAATAGAAAAATCTCAATAATGAATATTTGAAATAATTTTTGCTAAAGATTTAATCTCGTTAATTTCAAAACATAAATTACAACAATGATATTTGCACGAAAAATGCTAAGCAGATTGCAAAAATTAAAAAAAAATAATAGTAATGGAAATAATATTTCTTATACTAATTAAGAAAATTGGTGTACGAATAAACATACACTGAAGTGACAAAAGTCATGGGATAGCAATATGCAAATTTTCAGATGGCAGTTGCATCGCGTAGAACAGGTATAAATGCGCAGAGCTTTCATTTCTGTTCAAGTTATTCATGTGAAGAGGTTTTGACGTGATGATGACCGCACGACGGGAATTAACAGACTTTGAAAGCGGAATGTTAGTTGGAGCTAGACGCATGGGTCATGCCATTTCGGAAATCGTTAGGGAATTCAACCTTCCCATATTCACTGTGTCAAGAGTGTGCCGAGAGTATGAAATTTCAGGCATAATATCCCACCATGGACAGCGAGTGGTCGACTGCCACCACTTAACGACCGAGACCGGCGACGTCTGCAAAGAGTCGTAAATTCTAACAGACAAGCAACACTGCGTCAAATAACCGCAGAAATCAATGTGAGACGTACAAGGGACTTGTCTGTTAGAACTGTGCGGAGAAATTTGGCTTTCTTGGGCTATTCCAGCAGAAGACCGACTCGAGTGCCTTTACTGACAGAACGACATCGCTTGCAGCGACTCTCGTGGGCACGTGAGCATATCGGTTGGTCCCTAGATGAATAGAACACCGTGGCCTGGTCCGATGAGTCACAATTTCAGTTGGTAAGAGCTGATGGTAGGGTTCGAGTGTGGCGCAGACCCCACGAAGCCATGGACCCAAACTGTCAGCAAGGCACTGTTCAAGCTGGTGGTGGCTCCGTAATGGTGTGGGCTGTTTTTTCATGGCATGGACTTGGTCCTCTGGTGCGACTGGACCGAACATTGACTGGAAATGCTTATGTTCAGCTACTTGGAGATCACTTGCAGCCATTCATGGACTTCATGTACCCAAACAACGATGGGATTTTTATGGATGACAATGCGCCATGTCAGCGGGCCACAACTGTTCGCGATTGGTTTGAAGAACATTCTGGACAATTCCAACGAATGATCTGGCCACCTAGATCGCCCGACATGAATCCCATCGAGCATTTATGGGACATCATCAAGAGGTCTGTTCGTGCCCAAAATCCTGCACCATCAACGCTTTCACAATTATGGACGTCTATCGAGACAGCATGGCTCAATATTCCTGCAGAAGACTTCCAACGACTTGTTGAGTCCATGCCACGTCGAGTTGCTGCACTTCGCCGGGCGAAAGGAGGGCCGACACGATATTAAGAGGTATCCCATGACTTTTGTCACTTCAGTGTATATATATACATAGCGCGTTGATTATCGGCGACACAAGTTTCGGGTTCTAGTCTCGGCACTGCCATGGATGTTCGTAGTGGTTCGGAATCCACTTTAAACCGTAAGTCCCGATCTGATATGACTATAGAGCTTTGGGCGTAGGCCCGGAAACCGTACCCATCACAAAACGAAAACATCTACCGCTTAGAAATCTGCCAGAAGGAAAACGGCTTTTGCCCACCATGGAGCTGTTGCTCCAATAATGATAAGGACAAATACATGTAATAGAATTGTATATAATAATTCTTAAAATTGTGCAGCTTGCAAGAATTAACGTTCAACCACATAATTACTTTGATATAAATGAATTAATTTATTACACATTTATACAAAATATGGGTATTATATTAATTTATAATATAAACTTAAAAAAGGAATATTTGAGAAAATGTTGGCTAACGATTCAATAAGAAACATACAATGATATTGCTCGAAACAATGTTATATGATATATATATATATATATATATATAAATATATATATATATATTTATATTTATATATATATATATTTATGTATTTATATTTATATATAATAATTCTACCAGTTGTGGAGATTGCAAGAATCAATGGGCGTGAATATAGTTACTTTGATATAAATTAATTAATTATTATTTTTTTAAATAATTTATATATATATATACATATTGATTTTGACTACCGAAAATATTTGTCAATAACAGTCTGTAAACATAATATTGGAAATTTTGAAGAGTTTTCTTTAGACATATATTTCGGACTTGCAGGATTAATCTGAAACTTCCCGAATCATTTAAATTCCCAAAAAGGTATTTCAGCTACATAAATTTTAAATGTTTAAACAATTCATTACATTAATTACATTCATATGTTTTAAACGAGGTTTTATCCTCCGACAATCTCTTCAATTGGTTTCGATTAACAGTACCACTTAAACTTCTGCAGATAAAGATGGTAAATTTATTACCAGTTTATCTCACAGGATCGTTATTTTTTTTTACAAATGGGATAGCACTGTCTAATACCATTCATAAATTTAAGAGATTATATTAAGAGAACTATAATTTAGTTAGAAAGCAGTCATTTCATTTAAGCTAAATTAACCTTACTCTTCTAAATGTAAATGGGCATTTTCTGTGATTTAAGTTTTTTATTTTTTTTTAAATCTCTTGTCAGTTTTTATGCAGCTGTATTTATCTTTCGTTAAGAAAAAAAATATGCAGCATAATTTTTTTTAATACCTTCCCCTAATTACATCTAATGAGCCATAATAAATGACGCAGAGATCCATCGGATGAAACTGCAATATAATTAGGGTTTCTGGTTGGGTTAACTCATTCAATTTACAAACTTTTACTGAGATTCGAGGAGAGGGTATTGGGGGTTTTAATGTTGCATCACATTGGTTTTCTGTTCAGGAAAGGATAATTGACGCTTGAATAAGCAATTCTGCTCCGGAAATAAATATGTAATTTTAAAATTTTAGTTTAGTTTCAAAATCACTGATATTTAATGGAATAAATATATAATTTTTGAGAATAAATTTAATAATTATTGCGATAGTAAAAAATAAATTAACTTTTCTTTTTAAATATCAGTTTTTAAGTATTTTAAGCAATGTCTGATGAGACGATTCTGCTTTAACAATGGTCAAATTTGGAATTGCCAAAGAGTAATGTTTGGTTTATCTCTCAACTGTCATTTGTTGCACAATTTAGGTAATTAATCCGGGACCTACAGTTTACCATTGATTGAGAATCACTACTACTTTTACACCACACCACACCCCTTTACAGTTTAGGAATGATGTAGATAAGAAGTCTGATTGGGATCTACGGTCATGTGAAACAGGGACCTACTGCTTAAAGGGGATTCCGAACCACGAACCACTAGTGCACCACAACATCCATGCCACTATACAGTTTGGGAATGATGCCGGTGAAAGGAAAGGAGCCGATGGAGGCAGAAAAGCCTGAACAAGAAAATCAAACAAGAACAGAACTAAATGTCGAATATGAAATGCGAAAATATAAAAACGTTCGCTGGGATTTCAGCCTGCAGCCTGCAGAATCATCAGTCATCTGCCCAAGATCAAGGATCCACCATGTCTTCTCGAGACAAACTACACAGCCAACTCAGAACAGTTCAAGGTTGACAGAAATTTTTTTCAAGGTGGGGTTGACCTAATGTTAGATTTTGGTGCTGTACATTTTCTTGTTTACAGCCCCCCCCCTCCCCCTCGCCATTCGTTTTTGGAAAGAGGAGGAAAGGGAGTGGAGAGTCGAGTGAAGAATTCCAAACAATCTGGTGGGTACAAAGCAACTGTACCATTTTTTCTCATGAGAAGAGCTTTGGCATGCCATTCCCAGAAGAGTGGAAATATATATATATATATATATATATTATCAAATAGCTTTTCAAATTAGAGAATTTGCAAGAATTAATAAGCTAGTGCATAATTACTTTGATGTAAATGATTTACTTATATAATTTTTTTTAAATTAATTATTTCGATCTTAACTCTTGAATCATTTTAAAACAACGATAAATAGCATAAAATTGGAAATCTGCCAGAGTTTTATTTATTCATATATTTCGGACTTACATGGTAATCTTATTCATAATTTCCAAACTAAAACAACCCATATTATTTAAATTGCCAAATAGGTATTTCAACTACATACATATTTCAAATGTTTAAATAATTCGTTATATTAATTACAATAATACCACTCTCTCGCAACAATCTCTTCAATTGGTTTCGATTAACAGAACCACTTAAAATTCTGCAGATAAAGACACTGAATTTATTACAAATTTATCTCACGGAATTGTAATTTTTTTTTTTTACAAATGGTGGAGCACTGTCTAATACCATTCATAAATTTAAGAGATTATATTAAGATAACTATAATTTAGTTAGAAAGCAGTAATTTCATTTAAGCTAAATTAACCTTACTCTTCTAAATGTAAATGGGCATTTTCTGTGATTTAAGTTTTTATTATTTTTTTTACCTCTCTTGCCAGTTTTTATGCAGCTGTATTTATCTTTGGTTAAGAAAAAAAATATGCAGCATAATTTTTTTTAATACCTTCCCCTAATTACATCTAATGAGCCATAATAAATGACGCAGAGATGCAGCGGATGAAACTGCAATATAATTAGGGTTTCTGGTCGGGTTAACTCATTCAATTTGCAAACTCTTACTGAGATTCGAGGGGATAGTATTGGGGATTTTAATGTTGCATCAGATTGGTTTTCTGTTGAGGAAATGATAATTGACGCTTGAATAAGCAATTCTTCTCCGGAAATAAATGTATGTAATTTTAAAATTGCCCTTTTTGTTCTAAAACTACTGATATTTGATAAATATTGCGGTATTAAAACAAAAATTAATTTTTCTTCTTAAATATCAGTTTTTAAGTAATTTAAGTAATGTCTGAGGGGACAATTGTGCTTTAACAATGGTCTAATTCGGAATTGCTGAGAGTAAGGTTTGTTTTGGTTGATCGCACAACTGTCATTTTTTGCACAATTTAAGGTAATTAGACTGGGACCTACAGTTTAACATCGATTCTGAATCACTACTACTACTACACCACACCACATCACTATGCCTAGAGCTGAGTTGCTTCCTTACAATTTCGGAATGATGTGGGTAAGAAATATGATTGGGCTCTATGGTTGTATGAGACCGGGATCTACGGCTTAAAGTAAATTCCGAACCACTAGCAAGCATCCATGCCACAGCCAGGTTTTGAACATGAAGCTTGTAGTTCAAGGGCCAGAGTGCAAGCCAATTAGCCATCAGTCCGCCAAGAGTAAGGATCCACCATGCCTTCCCGAAACAAATTATATAGACAACGGAAAACAGTTCAAGATTAATACATCTTTTTTCAAGGATATGCTGGCCCTTATGTTAGACTTTGGTTTTGGTTTTGCACGTTTTCTCCTTTAGTCCCCCTTCTCTCCCATTCGAACTTGGAGAAAGGAGAAAATGGCGTAGATAGTCGAGTGAAGTGTTTCAAGCAGTGTGGAGGGTACAACGCCCCTGTAGCATTATTTTCTCTCTAGAAGGGTTTTGGCCTTTCATTCCATATATATATGTATAATTTTTAAATTGGGGAGTTTGCAAGAATTAATGAGCGAATGCATTGTTACTTTGATGTAAATGGATTAATTAAGAATTTTTTTAATGATTTAATCATACTGATTTTAACGCTCGATTCATTTTAAAATAACACCAAATAACATAAAATTGGAAATTTGAAACAAATTTTTTAGTCATATATTTCAAACTTACATGGTTAATCTTATTCATAATTTCCGTATCAAAATTCCCATTTCATTTAAATCCCTAAAAAGGTATTTCAACTACACAATTTGAAATGTTTAAACAATTAATTACATTAATTGCATTAATATGCTATAAATGAGGTTTTACCATCCAACAATTATTTAAACTAGTGGCAATCTCTTCAATGGGTTTCGATCAACGGAACCACTTAAACTTCTGCAGATAAATACGCTAAATTTATTACAAATTTGTCTTACGGCATCGTTAATTTTTTTTACAAATGATAGAGCACTGTCGAATATCATTCTTAAATTTAAAAGATTATATTAAAAGAACTATAATTTAGTTAGAAAGCAGTAATTCATTTAAGCTAAATTAACCTCACTCTTCTAAATGTAAATGGGCATTTTCTGAGATTTAAGCTTTTATTATTTTTTTTTACCTCTCATGTCAGTTTTTAGGCAGCTGTATTTATCTTTGGTTAAGAAAAAAAAAATATGCAGCATAATTTTTTTTTAATACCTTCCCCTAATTACATCTAATGAGCCATAATAAATGATGCAGAGATCCAGCGGATGAAACTGCAATATAATTAGTGTTTCTGTTTGGGTTAACTCATTCAATTTACAAACTCTTGCTGAGATTTTGAGGGGATGGTATGAGAGATTTCAATGTTGCATCAGATTGGTTTTCTGTTGAGGAAAGTATAATTGGCGCTTGAATAGGCAATTCGTGTCCGGAAATGAATATGTAATTTTAAAATTCCAATTTTGTTCTAAAACCACTGATATTTAAGTGAGGAGGGGGAGGGGTAGAATATACGATTTTTCACATTTAATTTGATAAATATTGCGATACATAAACATAAATTAATTTTTCTTCCTAAATATCTGCTTTTAAATAATTTAATCAATGTCTGAGGAGACGATTCTGCTTTAATAATGATCAAATTCGGAATTGTCAAAAGTAAAATTTGGTTTAGTTTGGTGTATCACTGTATGGTTATTTTTTGTACAATTTAGGGTTATTAGAACGGGACCTTCAGTTTAAAATCGATTTTGAATCACTATTACTACTACTACACCGCACCATATTATTGTGCCGGGAGCTGAGTTATCCCTTTATAGTTACGAAATGATGTGGGTGAGATGTCTGATTGGGCTCTACGGTCATATAAGAACGAGACCAACTGCTTAAAGTGGATTTCGAATCACTATCAAATATCTATGCCGCTCCCAGGATTCCAACCTGAAGCCTGCTGTACCAAATGTCACAGCGATAGCCAATTAACCATCAGGCCGCCGAAGAGTAAGAATCCACCAAGGTTTCCTTGAAAAAAATTATATAGCCAACGATGAAAAGTTCAAGTTTGACAGATCTATTCTTTTAAGTAGAGGCTGGCCCTTATGATAGCCTTTGGTTTTGCACGTTTCCTTGTTTACCGCCTCCCCCTTCCCCATACCCCTTTGGAGAAAGGAGAAAAGGGAGTGGAGAGTCGAGTAAAGTGTTCGAAGCAGTGTGGTGATTACAAAGCCCCGGTAACATTTACACTGAAGTGACAAAAGTCATGGGATAGCAATATGCAAATTTTCAGATGGCAGTAGCATCGCGTAGAACAGGTATAAATGCGCAGTGCTTTCTCAGAGCTTTCATTTCTGTTCAAGTTATTCATGTGAAGAGGTTTTGACGTGATGATGACCGCACGACAGGAATTAACAGACTTTGAACGCGGAATGTTAGTTGGAGCTAGACGCATGGGTCATGCCATTTCGGAAATCTTTAGGGAATTCAACATTCCCAGATCCACTGTGTCAAGAGTGTGCCGAGAGTATGAAATTTCAGGCATAACATCCCACCATGGACAGCGCAGTGGTCGACCGCCTGCACTTAACGACCGAGACCGGCGACGTCTGCAAAGAGTCGTAAATTCTAACAGACAAGCAACACTGCGTCAAATAACCGCAGAAATCAATGTCGGACGTACAAGAGACTTGTCTGTTAGAACTGTTCGGAGAAATTTGGCTTTCTTGGGCTATTCCAGCAGAAGACCGACTCGAGTGCCTTTACTGACAGAACGACATCGCTTGCAGCGACTCTCGTGGGCACGTGAGCATATCGGTTGGTCCCTAGATGAATGGAAAACCGTGGCCTGGTCCGATGAGTCACGATTTCAGTTGGTAAGAACTGATGATAGGGTTCGAGTGTGGCGCAGACCCCACGAAGTCATGGGCCCAAACTGTCAGCAAGGCACTGTTCAAGTTGGTGGTGGCTCCGGAATGGTGTGGGCTGTTTTTTCATGGCATGGACTTGGTCCTCTGCTGCGACTGGACCGAACATTGACTGGAAATGCTTATGTTCAGCTACTTGGAGATCACTTGCAGCCATTCATGGACTTCATGTACCCAAACAACGATGGGATTTTTATGGATGACAATGCGCCATGTCACCGGGCCACAACTGTTCGCGATTGGTTTGAAGAACATTCTGGACAATTCCAACGAATGATCTGGCCACCTAGATTGCCCGACATGAATGCCATCGAGCATTTATGGGACATCATCGAGAGGTCTGTTCGTACCCAAAATCCTGCACCATCAACGCTTTCACAATTATGGACGTCTATCGAGACAGCATGGCTCAATATTCCTGCAGAAGACTTCCAACGACTTGTTGAGTCCATGCCACGTCGAGTTGCTGCAGTTCGCCGGGCGAAAAGAGGGCCGACATGATATTAAGAGGTATCCCATGACTTTTGTCACTTCAGTGTATATATCTATATATATATAATCAAATGACATTTCACAATAGCGAGTTTGCAAAAATTAATGGAGAAGCTCATAGTTACTTTGATAAAAATAAATTAATAATTATTTTTTTTAAAATTATTTCAATATTTTGATCCTAACTCATAAATAATTTCATAATAAAAATAAATAACATAAAATTTAAAATTTGGAGAAGTTTTCTTTATTCATACATTTCGGACTTACATGATTAATCTTACTGATAATTTCCAAACTAAAACTACCCATATCATTTCAATTTCCAAAAATGTGTTTCAGCTACATATATTTTTTACATTTAAACAATTCCTTATTCTAATTACATTGATATATTTAAAACGAGGTTTTACCCTCTAACAACTATTTAACTCCAAATAATCTCTTCAATTGGTTTCGTTTAACAGAAACACTTAAACTTCTGCAGATAAAGACGCTAAATTTATTACAAATTTATTTCACGAGATCGTTATTTTTTTTACAAATGGTAGAGCCCTGTCTAATACCATTCATAAATTTAAGAGATTATATTAAAAGAACTATAATTTAGTTAGAAAGCAGTAATTTCATTTAAGCTAAATTAACCTCATTCTTCTAAATGTAAATGGGCATTTTCTGAGATTTAAGTTTTTATTATTTTTTTACCTCTCTTATCAGTTTTTATGTAGCTGTATTTATCTTTGGTTAAGAAAAAAATATGCAACATAATTTTTTTTAATACCTTCCCCTAATTACATCTAATGAGCCATAATAAACGACGCAGAGATCCAGCGGATGAAACTGCAATATAATTAGGGCTTCTGGTTGGGTTAACTCATTCAATTTGCAAACTCTTGCTGAGATTCGAGGGGATGGTATGAGGGATTTGAATGTTGCATCAGATTGGTTTTCTGTTGTGGAAAGTATAATTGACGCTTGAATAAGCAATTCTAGTCCGGAAATAAATATGTAATCTTAAAATTGCCCTTTTGTTCTGAAACCATTGATATTTAATGGGCAGGAAATATATACAATTTCTAACAATAAATTTGATAAATATAGTGATATTAAAACATAATTTTTTATCTTTTAAATATCAGTTTTTAAGTAATTAAGCATTTTCTGAGGAGACGATTCTGCTTTATCAATGCCAATTACGGAAATGCCAAGAGTAATTTTAGGTTTGATTTATCATTGAACTGTCATTTTTTGCACAACTTACTGTAATTAGACCGAGACCCACAGTTTAAAATCGATTTTGAATAACTACTACTACTACTACTACTACACCATACCATACCACACCACATCACAGTAGCTAGAGCTGACGACAGTTTCGGAATCATGTGGGTGAGATGTTTGGTTGGGATCTACGGTCATATGAGACCGGGTCCAACGGCTTAAAATGGATTCCGAAGCATTAGCAAGCATCCATGCAACCGCCAGGATTTGAACCTGAAGCCTGGGGTACCAAAGTCCAGAGCGCTGGGCAATTGACCATCAGGCCATCCCAGTGTTCGGATCCATCATGCCTTCCCGATACGAACTATACAGCCAATTGGGAAGATTTCTAGGTTGACAGATCTTTTTTTCAAAGAGGGAGCTGGCTCTTATGTTGCACATTGGTTTTACATGTTTTCTTAATTACCACCTTCACCCATCCATTCGACCTTGGAAAGAATAGAAAAAGGAGTGGAGAGTTGTGTGAAAGGTTCCACGCTGTGTAAAGGGTACAAAGACCCTGTAGCATATTTTTCTCACGAGAAGAATTCTGACATTTCATTCTCAGAAGAGAGGAATATATATATATATATATAATCGAATAACTTTTCAAATTGGGAAGTTTGCAAGAATTAAGTAGGGAGCGCATGATTACTTTGATGCAAATGCATTAATTATCATTTTTTAAAAATAATTTTGCTATTTTGATCTTAACTCTTGAATCAATTTAAAATAACATAATAATTCAAATTTGGAACAGTTATTCTTTCGTCATATATTTCAGACTTGCATAGTTAATCTTATTCATAATTTCCAAACTAAAACTTCCCGTATCCCGTACTCCAAAAAAATATATTTCAGCTACATAAATTTGAAACGTTTTAACAATTCCTTAGATTAATTACATTAATATATTTAAAACGAGTTTTACCAAATAATAATTATTTAACTCTCAGGAATCTCTTCAATTGGTTTCGATTAACAGAACCACTTAAACTTCTGCAGATAAAGACACTAAATTTATTACAAATTTATCTCACGGGATCGTTATTTTTTTACAAATGCTAGAGCACTGTCTAATACCATTCATAAATTTAAGAGATTATATTAAGAGAACTATAATTTAGTTAGCAGTAATTTCATTTAAGCTGAATTAACCTTACTCTTCTAAATGTAAATGAGCATTTTCTGCGATTTAAGTTTTTATTATTTATTTTTTTACCTCTAGTGTCATTTTTTATGCAGCTGTACACTGAAGTGACAAAAGTCATGGGATACCTCTTAATATCGTGTCGGCCCTCCTTTCGCCCGGCGAAGTGCAGCAACTCGACGTGGCATGGACTCAAAAAGTCGTTGGAAGTCTTCTGCAGGAATATTGAGTCATGCTGTCTCGATAGACGTCCATAATTGTGAAAGCGTTGATGGTACAGGAGTTTGGGCACGAACAGACCTCTCGATGATGTCCCATAAATGCTCGATGGGATTCATGTCGGGCGATCTAGGTGGCCAGATCATTCGTTGGAATTGTCCAGAATGTTCTTCAAACCAATCGCGAACAGTTGTGGCCCGGTGACATGACGCATTGTCATCCATAAAAATCCCATCGTTGTTTGGGTACATGAAGTCCATGAATGGCTACAAGTGATCTCCAAGTAGCTGAACATAAGCATTTCCAGTCAATGCTCGGTCCAGTCGCACCAGAGGACCAAGTCCATGCCATGAAAAAACAGCCCACACCATTACGGAGCCACCACCAGCTTGAACAGTGCCTTGCTGACAGTTTGGGTCCATGGCTTCGTGGGGTCTGCGCCACACTCGAACACTACCATCAGCTCTTACCAACTGAAATCGTGACTCATCGGACCAGGCCACGGTTTTCCATTCATCTAGGGACCAACCGATATGCTCACGTGCCCACGAGAGTCGCTGCAAGCGATGTCGTTCTGTCAGTAAAGGCACTCGAGTCGGTCTTCTGCTGGAATAGCCCAAGAAAGCCAAATTTCTCCACACAATTCTAACAGACAAGTCCCTTGTACGTCCCACATTGATTTCTGCGGTTATTTGAAGCAGTGTTGCTTGTCTGTTAGAATTTACGACTCTTTGCAGACGTCGCCGGTCTCGGTCGTTAAGTGCAGGCGGTCGACCACTGCGCTGTCCATAGTGGGATGTTATGCCTGAACTTTCATACTCTCGGCACACTCTTGACACAGTGGATCTGGGAATGTTGAATTCCCTAACGATTTCCGAAATGGCATGACCCATGCGTCTAGCTCCAACTAACATTCCGCGTTCATAGTCTGTTAATTCCCGTCGTGCGGTCATCATCACGTCAAAACCTCTTCACATGAATAACTTGAACAGGAATGAAAGCTCTGCGAAAGCAGTGCGCATTTATACCTGTTCTACGCGATGCTACTGCCATCTGAAAATTTGCATATTGCTATCCCATGACTTTTGTCACTTCAGTGTATTTATCTTTGGTTAAGAAAAAAATGCAGCATACAATTAAAATTAAATTATTAATTAAATACTAAACATGCAGCATATAATTTTTTTAATACCTTCCCCTAATTACATCTAATGAGCCATAATAAATGACGCGGCTATCCAGCTGAAGAAACTGCAATATAATTAGGGTTTCTGGTTGGGTTAACTCATTCAATTTACAAACTCTTACTGAGATTTCGATGGTATAGGGGATTTTAATGTTGCATCAGAATGGTTTTCTGTTGAGGAAAGGATAATGGAAAGGCTTGAGCAAGCAATTCTAGTCCGGAAATAAATATGTAATTTTAAAATTTGTCTTTTGTTCTAAAACCACTGATATTTGAGAGGGATTATACCATTGATGGTCAATAAATTTGTTAAATTTTGAGATGTTTAAAAAGATAAATTAATTAATTTTCTGATATCAGTTTGTAAGTAATTTAAACAGTGTCTGAGATGACGATTCTACTTTACCAATCGTCTGGCTCTCGGCAGCACAGGTTTCGAGTTCGAATCCCGGCAGTCCCATGAATGTTTGTAGGGGTTAGTAATGCACTTTAAACCTCATGTCTAGGTCTAATATGATCGGAGAGCATAGTTGTGGTAGTTTTACTCGCGTCCGTAGCATATCTTCAATCTACACGTGCTTCCTGAGTAATGCTAAATGAGTGAAAGCGGTGCAGCCCTTGCTTATGGCATGAAGATTAACTGTCTCTATATTGTCAGCTGCATTAGAACAACTTTATCAATCGTCAAATTCGGAGTTGCCAAGAGAAGTTTTGGTTTATCGCTCTGCTGTCATTTTTTGCACACTTTAGGGTAATTAGACCGGCACTAACAGTTTAACATCGATTCCAAACCCCTAACGAACATTCATGCCACTGCCAGAATTTAACCTGAAACCTGCGGTACCAAATGCCAGAGCGCTAGCCAATTGGCCATCAGGCTGCCCATGGGTAAGGATCCACCATGTCTTCTCGAGACAAACTATACAGCCAATTGGGAACAGTGCAAGATTGATAGATCTTTCTTTCAAGGAGGGACTGGCCATTATGTTAGACTTTGATTTTACACATTTTTTTGTTTATCGCCCAACCTTTTCGATCTTGGAGAGAGGAGGAAAGGGAATAGAGAGACGAGTGAAGAGTTCCAAGCACTGTGGAGGGTACAAACCCCCTGTAGCATTTTTTTCTCACTAAAAGGAGTTTTGGCATTGCATTCCTAAAAGAGAGAAATATACTATATAATGAAATAACTTTTCAAATTTGGGAGTTTGCAAGAATTAATGTGAAAACTCATAGTTACTTTGATGTAAATAAATTAATTATCAATTTTTTAAAATAATTTTATTATTTTGTTCTTAACTCTTGAATCACTTTATAATAACAATAAATAACATAAAATTGGAACAGTTTTCTTTAGTCATATATTTCAGAATAACATGATTAATCTTATTCATAATTTTCAGAAAAAAACTTCCAATATCCTTTAAATTCCCAAAAAAGATATTTCAGCTGCATAAATATGAAATGTTTAAACAATTCGTTACTTTAATTGCATTAATATGTTTAAAACGAGGTTTTCATCCTCCAACAATTATTTAACTCGCAACTTCAATTGGTTTAGATTAACAGAACCACTTAAACATCTGCAAATAAAGACACTAAATTTATTACAAATTTATCTCAAGGGATCGTTATTTTTTTTTTTTTACAAATGGTAGAGCACTATCTAATACCATTCATAAATTTAAGAGATTATATTAAGAGAACTATAATTTAGTTAGAAAGTAGTAATTTCAGTTATGCTAAATCAACCCTACTCTTCTAAATGTAAATGGGCATTTTCTGTGATTTAAGTTTTTATTATTTATTTTTTTACCTCCCGTGTCAGTTTTTATGCAGCTGTATTTATCTTTGGTTAAGAAAAAAATGCGCAGCATAAATTTTTTTTAATACCTTCCCCTAATTACATCTAATGAGCCATAATAAATGACGCAGAGATCCAGCGAATGTCTAAACTGCAATATAATTAGGGTTTCTGGTTGGGCTAACTCATTCAATTTACAAACTCTTACTGAGATTCGAGTGGATGGTATTGGGGATTTTAATGTTGCATCAGATTGGTTTTCGGTTCGGATATGATAATTGACGCTTGAATAAGCAATTCTAGCCCAGCAATAAATATGCAATTTTAAAATTGCCCATTTGTTCTAAAACCAACGATATTTGAGGTGGGGATAGACCATTTTTCAAAATAAATTTGAGAATTATTGCAATATTAAAAAAAAATTAATTTTCCTTTTTAAATATGAGTTTTTAGGTAATGTCTGATTTGATGATTCTGCTTTATCAATAGGCAAATTCGGAATTACCAAGAGTAAGATTTCTTTTGGTTTGTCAATTTGCTACTGTCATTTTTTTGCTCAATTTAAGGTAATTATACTGGGACATAGAGTTTAACGTCGATTCCGAACCATTAGCAAACATCCATGTTTCCGCCAGGCGTTAAACCTCAAACCTGTGGTACCAAAGGCCAGAGCGTTGTTCAATTGACCATCAGGTCGTACACAGATGGGTTAATATTATTCGTTATTAAGACTAAATTATATGCATTATTTTTATTTATATGCATTTTGTGTTTGTTTCGATGAAATTTTATTCTGAATTTAAAACGTTGATTATTAGAACAATTTGGTGATAGAATTATCTCCCTCCATTTCATGTTTCCGTGGCCGTCAAGGCCTCCTAAGCTCCCTCTATGGATTGTATTGATACTTGAAATTCAAAGTGTATGCATCTAATCTGCCAAATGCATCAGATTTGAAAGATATAATCACATGTCAGGTTCAAGATATTAATCTTGTCATGGTAAATTTTCATTTCACCAAAATATAATTTCGCTAAGATTTTTCACATTCCAACGAAAAAAGTAGATGTTGCCATTTGAAATTTTCGATATCGTGCCATTGTAACCGTAACTGTTGTTTTTGATGTGATTCTTGAGTGGATACTTCTTAAATCAAAATTTCATTTATTTTCTCAAAATGAAATGTAACTAGGGACTCATTTATCGAGAAGGTTGTTTTATAATTATTAGTTTGATAACATTTAATTTATTCCTTATTGTTTAAATGAATGAATCGAAATCTGAACATAACATTTATTTCATTTATAAAAAAAATATTTATAAGAATTAATAGTTTGATAACTATCAAATTTTTATAATATCGTGATCGAGCAATATGATTACATTGGCAATATGGTTACAATAATGCTTAAAAATAGTTTTCAATTGGTTTCTTATAACTGGCAGACATTTTAAGAAAACATTATTTCTTAAAAAATTAAATGCTGTTTTATAATTCTTCATTTTTAACTTTTCTGATAACTTTGGAGTTACCACTTTTTTTTCATACTCTAGTATTTAGATATATTTTCCTAACATTTTTGTAACATGAAAATTTTAGCCAAAATATATCATTATTTAAATCTAATTTAAATTTTTTCTATATAGTGATAAAATTATTATAATTTTAGCAATTTAACTTTAAAAAAAAATAAAAGTTCATAATGTGTTAACTAATATTAAATTAGTAATAAGACATTTTTAATATAATATTAAATGACTAGAGAAATGATTTCTTGCATAATTATTAAATAAATAAAATGTGAATTATTTTAATTTGCAATTTTTTTACCCATAAAATATTTGGGTATTGTTTTGCGGAGTGAGAGTTTTCGTGTCTTTGACCACGTTCAACTTTGTACATTTTCACTAAAATCTCTCAGTTTATTCTAATCTTAATTTAGTTATTCTAATCTATTTATTCTAACCTTTTTAATATTTAATCTAATTATATTAACTGAAATCTCTATTTTAATATTTCTTTCACAGATTTTTTTCTACATAATAATTAATTTACAAAATACTTGAATAAATTAATTAAAATAATAATAAAAATTAATTAATTAATTAAATAATTCAGAAAGCAAATTGATCCAGAAGAAATATTGATGTAAAATATGTCTAAAAGATTGTTTGTTGAAAGCAAAGACTATTAAGTGAAAATGAAATTCTTTAAACAAAGGACATTGCTGGAATTTATTTAATTTTTATTTATTTTTTAAGTTGGTTGTTTTGCGTTTATTTCTTACATTAAATTCTAATTTTTATGGGTAACCTGTATATCCATATCTGTAACCTGTATTTCCTTTTTTTTTTTTTTATGGATAACCTACATATCCAGCCTAATACAATTTGTTTAATTTTTAATTTTTTTGTACCAATTATTTCCTTGTAGAAATAACTCATATTTGCCACGTGACATTTGCAATTTTATATATCTGTTGTTATTAAATTACTGTTGTTATAGTTACATCTATGGTATTAGCTTGAAATTAATGAATTTAACAAATTTTTAAGCCTTTTTTCTCATTTTGTTAAAAATACAAGGAAATGCAAGAAAGCATTAGGCAGCAATGACCAAACTAAAGTCGTAAGTTGTTTTCAGATAAAATCTGCATTAATAATCACACAACTTCACATTTCAAATTGAATTATCCTTCCTGAACTTTTATACTGCTAATTTTCAAAGCAAATAAGACATTTTTTTTCTTCTTTACTCATCAGGTAAGCTTAATGATACCAATTGGATTGAAATTACTTTACTGTGATGTATTGCCTTTAACGAATCGATACACTAAAAGTGGCGTATCGTAATCGAATTCCTTTATCAAATCAGTGAATAGTTCCAGATTTAGAATTGGCAAGAATGCAAAAAAAAAAAAAAAACTGCATTTAGGGTAACACATTTTCTTTAACAGTGCATACTTAATGAGGTACTTAGACAGATAAAAAAAAAGGAAGGATTTGTTTTTGTTCATTTGAAGAAAAATAGTAAACCGTTTCCGATAATTGCACGGGCTGCAAAAGAAATTAAAGTCTGAAGGCCAGATTGCGATTATTAGGAATTAGTTCCATAATATATTGCTTTTCAAGACAGGCCATCCTTCATTTAAATATTCTGCCATTTTTTTTTTCACCCTCAACTTATTGAGATGTCTTTCCTGGATATTACCATACTATTGAAAATTCCACGTCAAAAAATCGTTTATCGTCTCCTAAGTGATTCACAGTCTGCTGTCAGAGTTAAGATGTTGAAGAATATAAAAGGATGGAAGGTGTTTGCGAAATCCTTCTGAATCCTTTTTTTATTTTGCTTATTTAAATGTGTTCTGTCTGACTTTAGATTCTTAAGTTAATGTTAATTTAATGCTTTTATTGTGAAGATACTTATAAGGTATTATTATAAATATTAACAAGATTTTATGTGGATTGTTTTTGAACAATGGTTTTCGAATAATGGTACTAGACATATTTGCAAGAGATAAAAGTGGAAATCCACAAAAACCAATTATAAATAAGTTTTGAATGATTACAATGTCTAATTACTATGAAATTTAAAATAACTAGAAATTCTGTCTAATAAGTATCCCCTTATTTAAACATTTTGGCATTTTTTTTCATCCTCAACTTATTGAAATGTCTTTCTTCGTTATTATAAACTATTGAAAATTCCACATCGCTGCCTGCTTATTTATATATGTTCTGTCTGACTTTCGATTCTTAATTTAATGATTACATTGTGAAGAAACTTGGAGGATGTTATTATAAATATTAGCAACAATTTCTGTGGATTACTTTCTAGCAGTGGTTGTCGAATAGAGTACTAAACTTATTTGCCAGAGAAAAAAGTGAACGTTTTTAAGTAAATTGGAAATTTAAGAAAAACAATTATAAAAATAACTTTAGAATGACTGCAAAGTTTAATTACTATGAGTTTTAAAATAACTAGAAATTATTCTGATAATAATTATCCCCTTATTTAAATATTCTGGAATTTTTTTTCACCATCAACTTATTGAGATGTCTTTCCTAGATATTATCATACTATTGAAATTTCCATGCCAAAAATTGTTTATCGTCTCCTAAGTGGTTCAGAGTCTTCTGTCAGAGTTAAGATGTTGAATACAAAGAGATGGAAAGCGTTTGCAAAATCCGTCTGAATCGTTTTTTATTTTGCTTATTTAAATGTGTTGTGCCTGACTTTCGATTCTTAACTTATTGATAATTTAATACTTATATTGTGAATATACTTGGAAGATATTATGTGGATATTCTATGGATTGTTTTGCTAAGAATAGTTTTCGAATAATAGTTGTAGACTTACTTATTTGCCAGAGACAAAAGTGAGAATTTCATGTAAATTGGTAATCAACAAAAATTAATTATAAATAAATACTTTAGAATGGCTACAAACTTTAATTACTATGAAATTTAAAATTACTAGAAATTTATTTTTTGTAATAATTATCCCATTATCTGCCAATAGGCAGACGGCTTTGGCCAACCATGGGGCAGTCAAGCCAAAGGAGAAGTAGTATTATCCCCTTATTTAAATCTTATAAGAATTTCTAATTCCTTGTACATCCATGTATACTTTGGTGGAATGATGTTTTCGATTTAACGATAATTATATCACAGATCAAAACCAAATTAGTTTTAAAAACACTATTAACGAAATTATCTTCTTAGTTTTGGGGTAAATTTTGGCAACATCGGGATAAAATTAAAGTAAGAGTACAATTAATAATACTTGTGGTAAAATGAATAAAGTTAGAAATAATAACATTGTTAAAATTAAGATAATATTACATTTATTTAGGTAAAATAAGGTTTGGTTCGTCACTCCACCGATTTTGTGCACACTTTGGGCTAATTAAACCGGGACCTACAGTTTAACGAGGATTCCGACTCACTAACAAACATCCTAGAATATTAGGAGAATATTTTGATAAAATTAGGATTATAGGATAAAAATGCATTAGAGTAGCATTAGGTAAACAAGCATTATATTCTTCTTCTTCATTGATGCAACAACCCCATAGGGGACCGATGCCGTCTGCCTACTGGTAGATAGCATTATATTAGGCTAGATAAATTAGATTAACTTTATAGAAGCTTGAATTTTATAAGTGAAACAGGTAAAAAATCTTTTAATTGACTCTCCAAACTCTGTAATCTCTTAATCTCAGTTGCTGATCTCCCAATTTATAAGATATAATAGATTGCAAATGTTCCTGGAAGGTAAAATTACTGTACTTATGAGAATCAATCAACATAGATAAACATAAATGATTTTGTCATGATAATCTACATTGACGTACACATTATTCAATTAACAATCCTTCCACTATGTTAAATTTTGCCCTGTTAAATTTATTGCTTCTTTGGGGGATTCATTGAAAACCCCAGATAAAAATACTTTTAACTTGACTCTACAAACACTGTGATCTCTTAATCCCAGTTGCTGATCTCCCAATTTGTAAGTTATAATTGGATGCAAATGTTCCTGGATGGTAAAACTACTGTGCTTATGAGAATTAATCAACATAGATTAGACATAAATTGAAATGATTTTGTCATAAGAAATGATAATCTACATCGACGTACACATTATTCAGTTATTAATCTTTCCATGTATGATTGAATTTATTGCTTATTTGGGTGATACATTTTTTTCTGAAAGAACTAGATAAAAGCGCTTTTAACTTGACTTTCCAAACGTTGTTATCTCTAGGATCTCTTCCTTATCACTTAATCTCAGTTGCTGATCTCTCAATTTGTAAGATATAATAAGAATTGTGCAAATGTTCCTGGAAGGTAAAACTACTGTCTGTATGAGAATCAATGAAAGATACAGACATAAAGCGAAACACTTTTACCATAAGAAATGAGAATCTACATCCACGTAAACACTATTCAGTTATTAATCATTCCATGTAAGAATAAATATATTAATTATTTGATTTCTTTTGGGTGATTATTTCCCTTTCCTCTGGGTGATTCCTTTTATTTCTTCTGAAAACACCATTTTTTTCTGTATCCAGAAAAAGTTTCCATGGAGTATGGATACAAAAATTTCTCGTTTTTATTTTTAAATTTTTAACTAATGTGAAGGTTTTAAAGAACTAAACATTCTAGCTTCAAGAAAGTTCTTTATTTCCTATTTGAAATAAGAAATCAATGACAAAGAGAAACGTTATTAATGTACAAAACGGGTTATGTTATGTATGAAAAATAGTAATATATATATATTTTTTTTTAAGTTGAAAACCATCTCTATTTACCCCATAAAAGAACTGTTTTAAAACGAAAATAATATTTTTTTGGCCGAAAATATAAGAAATCAATTCCAGGCAGAATTCGGGTGATATACCATTGTATCAAGTAAAAAATTTTCCCAAAGTAATTTAGAAAAGGAAAACCTACTCTTCCGAAAGGTTCATCCAGAAAAGAATCCCTCACCTTTTTTCCCCCCTTCCCTCTCCAACAAAAAGTTAGAACATCAAAAAAAGAAAGGAAAAAAGAAGACAAAGTAGGGGAACAGAAGGTGAATTCGCAAAAGATGAAAAACTCAGGCTGGCTACAGAAGAAGAAGCTTGATGATTTTCTGCCAAAGAATGTTTGCCAGTGATAAATGCGAATTTTTCTACCGGTTTCTTGTTTCTTCTCCAAGGACTTCCTCAAACGTCATCCCTTATAATCGATATCTTTTGAAAGCAGAGAGCACCTTGCAGAAGAAACAAAGCCCCGTTCCAGACATTGAAGAAGTTTGCTCACAAGTTTCCTTCGAGATGAACTCAATATTTACCTTGGAACATATAAAGCCAGGTTTCCAACTTCATCATGCAAACTTCCCGACATTTATTAGTGTGTTTTTTTCCCTCTTTGGGCATGAATAAAGATACGCATACGTTTTCCAGTTTGACGGCTGTGCTTCGATTTCTGTTCGCGTTGTTTTTGTTTGCCCAAGAACTAAGAGTACGCTCACGTCCAAACAATGAATCCTGGAACTTTGTAAGTGCAGGGGCCAAAGTTTTGGGCAGAAGGGTAATCTACATATGTTTGGAGTTTGAATTATAGCATATCTACGAAAGTTTGATTCTTTTTTTACCCTGCTAGAATACCTAAACATGAACAAAATATGATTCTTTGAAACTTTACAGGCAGGGAAAAACGACAAAGAAAGCAGACCGTGACATAGTAATATTTACCATCTGAATCCTTGCAATATCAAAGAAGTTTGCCTATTTCATTTAAATAAAATTTAAACGTTGCATATGTAATCCAATTAACAAAATAATTTGAAAGTTTAATTTTGACTAGAAAAATTAATGGAAATACTTAATAAAATAGCTAGCTTTAAAGCCTCCTAAGCATTGATGGTCCTACATGGTACTACCTACCTACTCCCTCAGATTCGAATCCTGGCTGTGTTATAGATGTTTCATAGTGGTTTGGAATCCACATTAAACTGTACGTTACGATCTAATCAGCCTAAAGTGTGCACAAAATGACCGTAGAGCGACAAACCAAACCAAGCCTACTCGGTAGACAGCAACATCTAGACCAAATCTAAGAACCCATGTGGTCTCATTTAAAGAAAAGGGGGGAAGCGGGGGGCAGCTTCTATTGTGACAGAGCATCCGTAGGTAGATGTTTGATTTGGCTCCGTGACGTTGATCTTTTAGAAGCTAGGATTATATAGTCATATTAGACCGGGACCTATGGTTTAAAATGGATTCTGAATCACTAAAAACATCCATTTTTTCGCCGTTACATGAACCCGAAACCTGTGGCACCAGAGCGGTAGTCACTGGACCATTAGGCCCTGGAAAGATTTTAGTTCTAGTGATCAAATACATCCAATACTCTAAAGTGTCTCTACGTCTGTTAAGCGAGCATTATGTGTCTAAATAGTTACTACATAGCTCAATTTCTAACAACACCTTTTAAAAATGTTTATCGGAACGTTCCCTTATTTTTCAACGCAGTAACAGTGGGATTTTTTCAATCTACTAATAGAAAAATTATATGACCATCAACATGTTTATTAAACTTGAAAAGAACGAAAATGTTGAACTTGAGGAATGTCAGTCATCAACTAAATGATTAGCAACATGTATGAGCAAACCTGGGCATACACGTTTTATTACCATTAATGCGAAACTTAAATCTTTAATATCCAAACATTATGTTTCAATTTCATAACAGTTCCTCTTTAAAAATAGCAGCTTGATGGCGGCTAGCAGTTTGGTCTTTGGTACAATATGCTTCAGATTCGAATCCTTGCGGTGGTATGGATGTTTGTTAAAGCTTCGGAATCCACTCTAAACTGTAGGTCCCTGTCGAATTAGCCTAAAGTGTGCAAAAATGATCGTGCAGCGACAAACAAAACCAAACCTCTTTAAAAATAACCCGAGCGGGGAAAGCTTAAGATTGCTTGACAAGATGAGCTTAGCGGCAATTGCTTAAGTAATCATACTTACTTAGTTAGCATACTTAGTTATTTTTATATTATAAATTTACTTACCGTACATTTAGATTTAGTTAAAGACAGATTATGTATTGCATGAATGTATAACTATCCTTTAATGTTTTTTTAATTAAAAATCCTTGAAAACAGCGATTTTTCACGATTAAACTTATTTTAATGGTATCGTATTTTCTTTAACTTCTGATTAGACTACTAAATTATTTTATAATTTAAGTTGCTACAGGGTATTGTATTCCCAGAGGATGACATTTATAGGGGTGACCGCTCTGTATTTCCGTGTCGCATGGAGAAAACGGGGAAACTTTCCCACCTGCACCTTGATAATCAAAGTGAGATGCTTTACACATTTTGTTATAGTTGCCATTGAATCCCTACATTCCTAAAAGCAGTGATAGGAACTAACGTCTTCAGCGGACTCGTCTAACTAACGAACTAACTTCTTCTGCACACTTTAATTAATTACTAATTGCACATTTTAATTTTTTCCGCACTTTAGGATAATTAGACCAGGACATACTGTTTAACGGGGATTCCAAACTACTAACAAACATCCATGCCACAGACAGGATTCGAGTCTGACGCATCATAGGCCAGAGTGCTAACCAATTAGCCATCAGGCTATCTGCCTAAAATAGAAGAAAACTCTCTCGTTGTCTGCTTCATATGTTGCAATTTTAATAATTTGATTGAAAATATTTGGGGTTTGATGGCCGAGGGACTAGCGCCTTGGCGCTCTGTGACACAAGTTTCGGTTTCAAGTCCCTGCGGTGCAGTGATATTTGTAGTAGTTCGAAGCTCAATTTAAGCCTTAGGTCCCTGTATAATATGGCTATAGAGCTTTGGGAGTAGGGTTGAGCAACCTACTAAGAAAAAAGAGAACATCTCCTTTCTTGACATCTGCCTATCATGGGGCTGTTACGCCAATGAAAAAGAAGTTGAAATCCTTTACTTTAGAAAATATCTTGTTTTTAATTTCATATTGATTTTAATTTACATTAATTTATTGTTATTAAATTTATATTTATTAATTTTCACGATCCAGATAAATAAAAACCTTAAGCCTAGCGCTCATCATTTTAATTCTAAACATATGCCTTAAAAATTAAGCTTTTAGCTTATAACTAAAATATTATGCATTTAAAAATATTGAAAGCGTATTCAATTTAATCTCATAAACGTCATATTTTTATCTCCCAGCTGTCACATAAGTATAATAAACAGTCCCATCACTTTCCTGAAAGCAGATAGCTCACTCTCAAATCCCCAAAAATACAACTCACGGGACGGCATCGATAATGGCAAAGCTTTCTTTATGTGTGCTAAGTACTCATTTTCCACAGTATCCGGATATGGAAAGTGATCCAAGTTTGCCGTTATCTATACCTTATCAGGAAAAGGGAACTTTTCTCATTTCCATGCAAATTTTCCCAAATTCTCTTCCTTGAAAACTTGATATCCATCCTTATCGTCTGCAAGGCGTTGAGAAAGGGAAAGGGGGCGAGGGGGAGGTTGTGGAAAAGTTAGAAATCCCTGTCCCCCGAGGGGGTAGGAGGACCGAAAAATGACCACGATTTTGGCGAGGCACCACCAAAATGAAATTACGGGTCTTCGGATGAAGGGTTGAGGTATGAGATGAATATCTAGAGGGGTTGAAGACAGAATATGCAGAGCATGGGACTTGTTTTGATCCGATAACGAAAGATGGTAGGTAAAAATCGTGAGACTTTTGATGTAATCATTCCTCCTCGATATATGGGTTTTTAACAGCAAGTATTTTGATGGTTGTAGAAATGGTGAAATGTCTGAGGCAGAGGAGATTTTATATGCACTGAAAACATGATTATTAACAATTCCATTAATATTTCAAAATGCATAATGGAATTATTAATAATCATACCTTTTGAGACCTTTCATCTATTCTGTTGAACATTGTTAATTTTGCGTAGAGGATTTAAATTTGAATAATCAAGATACAGTGAAGCCACACATTCCTAAGTGAATATTTTATGTTAAATAAAACATTTAATGCATTTATTTTAATTTTTATTATATTTCTCATTCTTGTTTATGAGAATTTATGCTTTACAAAGAATGATGTTCATTATTGTAGACATGACTAAAGTTATAATAAATTTAAAAAATTATTATACCTATTACTTTGCATTTTTTTAAATCACTCAAATTTCGTCTTAAAAAAATTCCCAAAGATTATGAATTTTTTTCTTCTTTGTTTTCACTGGTCAAGGCTTATAAGACAGGATATACAGCGGATGCTGCCCTTTTTTGGGGTAAGGTTGTCAGCCCCCCTTCGCAATTACGCACAGCAGTCAAAGCAATCAGTCAAGCAACAACAATCATTGCAAATAGAGAAGACCAGACACCCTTAACAAAAAGGACCGAAGGACCTTAAAAACAATTGAAAACAAGTTAAATGTTCTAAGGATAAAAAATTAAAAAAAAACTAATAGCACCATAGTAAAAGTTCGTGTGATCAGGACTTATTCTTCTGGCCCTCCAGTAAAGAGTACACAAATCTCCATTCTGTTGTAAATTAAGGAGTCCAATCCCGAGCAAACAAGTGGATGAACGAAATTTTCTCCTATTTTTAGAGTTCACAATCCCTATTTTGTCTAGATGTTGGGCCAGGCAATCGTGTTCAGTTCTTAATCTAAAATTGGCAACAACCTATTTATGATATCTGCAAATATTTAAAAGCATTGATCATAACTGTTATTTAACATGAGGAAATAGCAACATTTTTGAATTTGGTTATTAAATTCTATATTTAGTTTACAGCTAGAGGAAAGCAGTTAATAAGTGAAAAGCTTGCGCAATGGAATAATAAATGTTGTATTCATCTGTATCTACCATACAAGATTTCAGTGGTATAATTGTTTTACTGGTATTACTCTCAATTACTGTCTATTTGTAAAAGAATGTATAAATGTTTTTGTGAGGAATTATTATTATTTTAATGCAATATTAAAAAGTATTTCTTTAAATTCTTTCCCCGTTAACTTCCGCACATTTTTAACATCTTTCTGAATTTTTTTAAAGTTAAAATTCTCCAGATCCTTGATCAGAAAAAAATATGTCTTGGAGAGTTTTACAACCAAGCGACGTCAAATATTAAGAATAAATCTTTGTGCTTACCTAGTTGATAATGGCGGTGGCATAGATATATGGATATTTTTTGGTGGTTCGGAATCCCCGTTAATCTGTAGGTCCCGGTCTATATAGACCTCGTGTGCACAAAATGGCCGTAGAGAGACAAACCAAACCTAGCCGATGTAATCTTATTCCTGGTATCCTGGATTGGAACCATCTTATTGCTTTTCAATCTTTATCCTATTTTATGTAAACATATTATCGACAAGGTTTAATACTTTTATCTAAGACGCTACGATGCCAAACCATACTTAAAAAAATTTCTTAAGCTGATATAGTAAATCTAAAAAAAAAAAGAAGAAGAAATGCAGTTTGAATTTGATCAGCATATTATAAAAACGTATATATATATAGAGAGAGAGAGAAAGACTATTTTTACGATTAAATTCAGGACCTTTAATTGGCCATTCTTGAAGCACTTCCGACTTCTCGGTCCGTAAGCTGCAAAGCCAAAGTCCACTAACAATCAACCTAACAGACCCCTTAAAGGCTCATTTCGAGAAGCCATTCGCCGGAAAAATACCGCTAGTTTTAGTATCTTCCTACTTCCACATCAGAGGATGAAAAGATCATAATCGCCTTTAGATCTTCGTTTCCAACTTCCCCAAAACTATCCGAGACGCCGAGGAAGAAGAAAAGCAACAAAAGAAAAGCAGAACGATCCAAATCAACAGCATCATCGAACGGGCTCGGAAGGATTAAGCCTTCGAGTAACCTTTGCGCCATTACATCGGATTAGAGCCAAAGAAATAGAGAAAATTCTACACACAAAGAAAGAAGAACTAGAGAAAAAAAAGAACCTTCTTCTAAAAGGACCAATCCCGGATTAACCTGAGTTCTTCCAGCTCCGCTAACACCACGGTCATTCTAGGACTTGGAAGAAGAAGAAGAAGAAAAAAACGGGGTTTTCCCAATAAAGCGCAGGGGCGGATTTCCGAATTTTCTTCCAACCAAGCGAAATTCAGTTTTGTTTCCTGCCTGCTCTTTTCTTTTGTTTCAATTTCCCGCGTGTGGGTTGGTAAGTTAAGATGAGGGGGAAAAAAGTTAAGAAAAGTTCTTTTTTTTTATTTTTTTTCGAACGATAGAATCTTTACTCAATAAAAGTTTCTTCGTTTAAAGGCGGCGAGGGACTTAAATTCTTCACTTTCTTCTTTTGCCAGTTTCAAAGATTACAGGTAACTTACTCAGACTGGAGAGTTTGTTCTAAGTTCTGGAGTACTTGAAATATTATTTTGCGCTAAAGTAGTTTCTGTAGTCTTGCACTTGAAGGATTAACGTTGAAGAAACATATAGTCTCAAATCCAGTACTTTCCAAATAACGAACTCGTCCAAATACTAATGACATTTAAATTAAAAATATTTCTTTGAAAATATTAAAATTATTTGAATGATTCGCATGTCGATTTGAAAGATATAGTTTTATTATTAATAAAATTACATAGTATTAATAAAATCACAATGTCCAATCACAATGTTCAACGTAATCTCCAATCAAGTAAGTCACTATAAAACATTCGAATGTTATTTTTGAGTAAATCATTTGAGGAACTATCAATCTTTTATAAAGATTCTATTTCTGAAAATTCTTAGTTTTTAAATGTATTTTTATTAAAAACAGTTTACCACTTATATCGACTTTTATTGCTAATTTGACTAATAGTTAGGTACAGGTTATTCAAACTATATAAGAATGGATGCCTTTGTAGATAATAACATTTTCTATCAATTAACAAACTAACTAAACAGTAGCGAGAATAGAAATTGACTGCACAATTATCATTTGTTTTTCTTGATTTATATTTCTTATTTAATATCTGGTAAAATATCTATATTTCTTTTTGCAAAGAAACAAGTTGTATAAAATTTGGTTCTTCGTTATTAATTACCTTATATATCAAATGTTGTTTTGAAGTTCAAAATTCTGTAAATATAGTTATGCTTAATGATTTAGAGATCACTGATAATTGCCATAAGGTATTCTCACCACTATTGAAAGGAAGTCTTAATAATGCAATATATTGGATGTTGTAGTGTCTGTTATAATTCAAACATTCAAAAACAGCTTGGTATTTTAAATGTAAAATTTATTGTAGGACATAAATAATGTACGACATTAACAAATAAAAAATACGAGACAAAAATAACAGCAGCATTCTGCTCTATATGAAGCCATGTCCTGATCACCATACACTACCCAGAAAGCGCCTGTCCCTCTTTCTGGATCACACCCAATCACAGACACTCTTCACAGGTTCTATGGAGGAATACGTCTAACAGCAAGGAGTCTTACGTCAGCAGTTGTAGGGTAACAAAAGCCCGCTAGAAACTTCTGTAGACGTTTCGACAATAGTTCATCTCCTCTAGACTTCTTGCCTGCGCATGTTAATGCTTCGCCAGTCAGTATAGTGTACTTAATTAAAGCTCATACGTATATTTGAAACTGTATGCAGACGTAATAATTCTTCAGAAAAGAATGTATTTCTTAATAAAAATATGGAGACGTCATTTTAAAAAATAAAAGGAGATTCAATTATAAACATAATTACTAAAGATATACATTCTATAAATTTACTCTGATCGAGTATTTTAATTTTTGCAAATATTGACTCCACAAGTTTCTATAAATCCGCAGAAACGTCATCACAGTAATTTCTTTCGTGACTGAAAAATCACATTGCTAGCAAGGCCTTCAGCTCACAAAAGAATATCGAGAATGAAAACGGAAAATGAAACATTGTTTTCAATGTAGACTGGCGCACTGGTGAAAATTTAGTTGGAACAACATAGATGCAACTTGATCTATTTCGAGAGTGATAAAATTGTTTCGTGGGAATAGACCAGGTTCACTCTCATCGGTGATTGTTTAGTTGACTACTTGCCTTCAAAGAGTATATTATTTTGTTTCCTTTATTTCTTATTGTATCGATGGACAGACATTTTCTTTAAATTTTCATATCGATGGACAAATATTTCCTTTTAGTGAAATTGAAAAAAAGACCTGCACTATAGGACTATATATGGAAGTTTGTGAGTCTTGCTGAAAATTGAAGTATTCTGTGACTACTGAACGGGATTCAGTTATTAGGAAATAATATTTTTTCAGATTAATGAAATTTTTAAAACTTTTTTTTTATCAACAATCTGACTACATATCAGGAATTAATTTAAAAAAAAATTCTGATTACTTTTAAGTTTTCAAATATTTTGTAAAACTCACTATTAATAAGACTTTCCTCAATATTTGATATACCCAGAATCTTTTTATCTTCTAGTTGCTGTATACAGTTAAGCAATTTGCAGAAATATCCAAGAGGTTTCGAAAAGTTTGGACCACTTCTATTAAATTATGAAAAATAATCAGGAAATTTTTAAAACCAGAACTATGATACTTAGGCCTGAAAAGTAAAATCAATTCTATTAGAAGTAGAAAATGGAGTTGCAATAAGTTTAAAATGGCATACATTAAAACTTCATGAGTAGAACTAGAATGGCCTTTCAGACAGCCAAATGTCCACAAATTTTTCCAGCACACTAGCTAGTATCTTTATAATCTTTACCTGTTTGATAGTTAGCGTCAAATAATATCGATGATGAACAGTTTATTATTCATTATGTGGTTGTTATAATGAAACATTGCATAATATGTTCCATCAACGCTGCTATTAGAGAATTTTCATTATCTTGGAACTAGAAAGTAGTATCTTCAATATATATATATATAAATGTGAGATTCAAAAGTCTTATAAAATAATTTCACAGGTAACAGATTGACTCTTTTGATCGCTTGTTCCACAGTATGCCCCAATCACAATTCGGCAGAATTTCAGAATCTGTGTCTAATTAAAATTTCTGGCAAAATAATTTATAAAGATTTTTGCTATGGCATTTCTTACCAATTTTTTAGATTCACCGAGATCAGTTATTGAGTATTCAATTTTGAGATTTTAGAAGGACAAATGTCAATACTATATATGACTAAGAGTAATAACAACGTAGCTAACATGACTTTCTTATTGAAGCTATTTAATTAAATTTTGAATAGAAAATTTGAGCAGGACACTTTTGGAGAAATATGACCATTAATATTCACTTTAAAAATCATACTGTTTCTGATAAATAGTTACATTTATTGGCAACTTTGAATATATAATTGAGGTTCATATAGTTTTATTTAGATTTATCAAAAGAAATGTCACATACTAAAGAGACAGTTCCATTTGACTGACAGCACAACTTGATATTACAGACTTCTACGCTTCAATGTAGAAATTGAGCTATGTATAGTGTTGAACATTTCACCGTGTATTTTTATTTTCAAACCGACAGTATTCATCAAAAGTTTTGTTTTAACAAAAGCTTAAATCAAGAATAAATTGAAATTTTTGGTGTATTTTAGCATCAGTACTAAAAAATTCAGTTATCCCTTTTGACTCTTTTAGGAGAACTATACGGGATAAAATTAAGTCATCATATATTTATTAGTGAATTATTATCTAACATCAAAGAAAAAGTCTAGGAGACAATCAATGGAAAAAATTTAGTGAAAAAACTCTCAAAGAGGCAGTTGGCAATTTTTGATTAAGAACTGTGTACGACTTCCTGGCCGATCATCTCGCTAAAATAGGGATTGTGAACTTTATAATGTGTGCTTTATGCAAGACAAAGAAAATGAATAAGACTCATCTATTTGTTTGCTTGGGACTGCCATCTAATTCACAACAGAATGGTGATTTCTGTATTATTTACTGGAGAGCCAGAGAAAACATGTCCTCATCAAACGGACTTTTATTGTATTGCTTCTAGCTTTTTAGACTTTTATCCTTAGAACATTTAGTTCGTTTTTAAGGCTTTTTGATCATTTTAAGAAAGTCTGGTTTTTCCCTTTGTAATTTTGATTTGTTTATATATTATTTTTGTTTATACGGTAAGCTGTCAAATTTGTATGGATTGAGTCCCCATAAAGTCATAGGTAATATCAGCAACAACAACTGAAAAATTTAAATTGTAATAATTGACAAATTATATTTCAAACTATAATATTATAATAATTGAAGTTACTTAAATTTTTATATTTAATATACAGTTTTATTTAAGAAAATTTAAACTGTCATATAATCTTATATTTAATTTAATCATTCAATTATATATGTACAACTTTTCAATCTATGGAAGCAAATGTGAAAAAAAGAATGATTTTGATATTCTTTATTTATGTAGGAAAAAAATAGAATTAAGATTTTTAATTCATGTTATGGAATCGCTACATAATATCGCTATACGTTTTATCCTCACTGTTTTCATTAATTTAAATTTTATTATGTGTTGATTGTATTATTTCAGAGTTGCCTTAAAATTACTTTTATTTATAATATATTTTACTTTTAGTTCCGAGTGGAACCATTACGAACTTGTTAATTGAACGAGATTATAATAATAAACGCAATGATATGTTGTTAAATACTGATAAATTTTTATATTAATTGTGAAATAATATTTTTTTTTTGATCTTACAGTTCTGTAACAGTGCAATTGAAGTTATGCCTAGTTTTAAAGTTATCATAATTTGTAATATTTTCGAAGGCTTGAAATATAGATTCTGGTATGTGATTCACAATAGTTTTGGAAAAAAAAATCTGAAATTGAAACAGAAAAAAAAAATATATGTTTTTTAATTTTATTTTTAAGTTATTAAACTCAATTAGGGGTTATTAAACTGTTCCAATGGAATCAAATTGCGATGATCTGGATTAACGACAATTTCTTCGGTTGTTGTTCTAGGGATCTCCGGTAAAGACAGCTAATCGTTCCAGCTCGAACCACTTCACCAAAACCTACATTAGGGCCGAAATCCCTAGAAACAACTCGGACCTTATTGGTCTTCTGGCAAAAGAAAAACGGACATAACCAAAAAAGAAATGGAATAAGTGAAAATCTTGGAGATGCACACACATACAATACCATTTCTCCAATAGGACCCTCCCCCCTGCAAGTGATTAGCGAAGGTTTGCAGCAACCACCATTTCATCGGAGGGATTTGGAGATGGAAGAAGTCCCTATGATTCCACAAATACCACGGAATAAACTAACACAGTTCCCAATAGAGCGAATGGGAAGAAAGAAAGAAAGAACATAGGGGAAAAGAAGGGAAGAACAGTTTGGGGAAGGATTCTAATGGGCATTCGCTGTATCCTCATAATCCTGTGCTGGGGAACTTTTGTTGCTTATTTATTTAGGGATTTTTTTTTCTTCTTCCCTTTTTTCTTGTTCGATGCAGACGTATTTTCAGCAATCCCCTTTCATAGAAACGATGTCTTTAAGGTAATATAAAGATCGTGATCGGAAAGCTCAACTCTTCCTGCCTGGGTTTTACGATGGAGTCTTTATTAAATCGTAAAAAGGTGAAACTCTTTGTTTGGTTTCCTTCTATTTTTTTTATCTTTTCCGTTTATATTTCTTTGTTCTTTTATTCTATTATTCTTTTTAATTTTTGTTTTTTATTTCCGATAGCACCCTCTCTTTGCTCTTCATATGCGAAAGTGAGAATTCCAAACGACTTAAAATGATGGAGAAGTAGAATTTATATCAATATTGTCTTTGAAGTAGTGAACGCTCAATAAAATCCAAAAGTTAAATTGAAATTTTTTGACAATAGAATCTTTGATTCAGAGACGCTGTCAGAATATAAACTGCATTTGCAGTAGTTTGAAACAATATAAAACATTATTCAGTAAAGAAGACTTAAGAAGATTTAAAATAGTTATTTTAAATCTTCTTATAGTTGCCGATTTTTTAAAGTAAAATTTAAATTTTATATAAATGGAATGTCCTATAATTTATGTAATGAGGATACATAATCCTAAAATGAAGATGCATAATCTCATTATGAGGATAAATAATCCCAAAATGAAGATGAATAATCCCATAATGAGGGTACATCATCCTAAAATGAATATACATAATCTCATAATGAGGATACATAATCCTAAAATGAGGATACAATTTCATAAGGAAGATAAATAATCCTAAAGGGAAGATACATAATCCTAAAATGAAGGATACAATTTCATAATGAAGATGAATAATCCTAAAGTGAAGATACACATTCCTAAAATTAGGACACAATTTCATAATGAAGATAAATAATCCTAAAATGAGGATACAATTTTATAATGAGGATACATAATCCTACAAAGAGGATGCAATTTCATAAAGGAAGCATAATCCTAAAAGGAGGATACAATTTTTAGTGATTTACGCCCTATTTTCAATCAATAATACAGGCAGAAATATATGTCCCTTTTTTCTCTACTAAAGTTATATATATTCCAATACTATTTATACCTTTATGAAATGTGTGTTATTTTAACCGTTTAATAATAAATTTTAAAATCATAAACATTTCTCCTCAGTTTTTTCAATTAATTATCCATTCGTAAACAACAAATCAACTGATTTACTATCATTTGTAATCTAAAGCATACATTGCTCACTTATAAACTTTTTTGGCAACTCAAATTTTAAATTGAATTTTAATTTATAAATGTATACGGATTATTAGTTATTTTATAAAGAGACAAAAGTATCACAGAATAGTTGAGTTGACTATTAGATTGCGTTAAGTGGCATTTTGCTTATAGTAATAATATACTATATTTTTCCATCGAAATATTGTTGTTGTTGTATCTTATTCCACTTGACACTGTGTCACCGAGCGCCAGAGCTCTAGACACTTGGCTATTCAGAATCCGAAATATTGCTGTTATTGCTTATCAGCGTATTCATGTGTAGTACATTTTTTTTCTTTCATAATACGTTGATTCTGACTTTTAATAAAATTCAGCAGTCCTTTTTTTTCCTTCAATGTGGAACAGTCCCATGGTATTCCAAGGCCTTCTGCCTCCTGATAGATTTTCAAGCATGAGATATTTTTTTTACGTTCTAGGGTTTTTAGTCCTACGCCCAATTCTATACAGTCGTATTAGACCGAGACTTATGGTTTAAAGTGGATTCCGATCAGCAGTCCCTTACTTTTCAATAACTTAGACTAAATATGCCAGTGATAAAAAAATTTCAAATCAAGAATTGCCCTTTTAAAACAAATTAGACAAATTTAAAAACTCGCTGCTTTTAGTTTGTTTTTCGCTTAGAAAACTTTGTCTTCTATTTGCACTGTAAAATCTTAATCAATATAACCCATGCAGTGCTAAGTCTTTCAAAGTAATTCTAAAACTCAAACTCTTCAGGTGTTTCCGTACCTTCTTAGGACTGATCTTAAAACGATGTGGGAGGTGTTTGGGAAGTTCTTAAGATTCTCCTAACTTCTCCTAACCTGCGTCTGTGGAAAGTCCTACAGACTTCTAATCTGAGAGGTTGCAGAGGTACGGTGGATTGCCTTCCTAAGAGCATTTTCGGATGAGCATCCCAGAGAGCTTCAGGTTATCATGGATTTAAAATTAAATGGATTTATTGTAGATTCTCTGAGTACTTATATGGGAAGAATGGTTTAGGAGGCTTTACATCAATCTGGTTGAAATTTAGAGAAATATATTTGTATTTACATATAATCTACTAATAAAATATTTAGTATTATTTTAGTTAAATTAAAAAAAAATCTGCTAAATTATATTATAATTATTGATTAGGCAATATAAGTTAACTTATTATAATAATATTGAAAATCATATATAATTTATGAGTAAGATATTACATCTTTTACCTGGGTTTAATTTTTTTTTCTTTTTTGCCATTAGTACAATAGCATAATTTCAAATAAATAAATATGCGATAAATAAATCTTATAAATAAATCCAAATAGATTTCATTCAGATAAAAATGTTCTCAACCTTAACTGATGAAATGGCAAAATTTTTCTTAACATACCGACTTCTACAGTTAAGCAACAAACTAAAAGCTGATATATCAAAAACGATACACGCAAATTGGTCAAAACTTGATGATAAATTGTATTATACTAGGTGTAACCTAATAGTGCAACGATAATTAAAAGACCCTTAGGTGCACCTTCTTTGAGGGAGATGCTTCTAGAAACACTCACAAGTACTGGTACGATCGTATTCATGATAGGCCTGGTACGATCGTATTGATGACAGCCCTGGTGCGATCGCATTCTGAGTGGCCTAGGGAAAAAAAAAGTGGCATTGCTACAGCTTTTCTATGGCCACGATTGTCTCCGCAAGCACCTTCATAGAATTAAGCTGGCTCCTGACCCTCTCTGGCAGTTGGCAACTGGCGTACCGATTACGGAGTACCAACAGGGGGAAATACCCATTAAACCTCCTCATCTTAATTCATAAATATGATTTAAATTTTAATTGGCTGCTTAATTAATGTTAGTAGAAATATAAGATAAAGTTTCTAAAAATTCAAGTTAAATGGTATTCAAAAAAAAAAAAAAAAAAAAAAAAAAAAAAAAAAAAATTGAAAATATTAATAAGAAAAGTAAAATGCAAAATAAAAGAAATTAAAGTTAAACTTAAATTCAGTACAATTAGGGACCAGTTGTCGATGCCAAACTATTGAGAAATAAGCAGAGTAGAACTCATTTGAATAAACACAAGTACAACAGGGAGTATGCTGAACGGTAGGAGCCATTGAAGAGTGATGCTGCAAAGTAGATAAATTATCCACACACACAAAAAAAAAGGCCATAATCAGGACCGTATTTTTATAAATTTTCGATTTTATAATTTTTATTTTTATTTTTTGGTTTTGTTACATCCTTTTACTTTCCTAACAAAAAAAAAAAAGGGTAAAAAGCATACAATAAAAACCTAACTATTCACTAGTCGTTAAGATAGGATTGTGGTGCACAACGTAGCATAAATATAAAAATAGTGAATTGAGCCGAGTGTCAGATTCGAACCCTCAACCTTTCGGCAGGAGTCCGTCACTTTACCTCTGTCTCCTGTGTGATAAACCAGGAAGAAATGGACATGCTTCAAGTCGCTTCCTGTTCTGCACTACCTCCTGTTTCTTTCTGGAAGCGTTACTGGATTCGCAGAGTTAAGTGAATAGATTAACTGATGTCATTTGTTACAAACTGGTTCTTTATATATATATATATATATATATATTTTTTATATCTGTGGGTCCTGCAAATTTGCCACTGAAAATAATCATATTACTGTGTCCAAAACATAAGACCAATTTTCAATTTAAAATTTCCGGGGCTTATGGAATTTCAATGTTTTTTTTTCTTTTTTAGGTTGCTGGCCCTGTCCTTGGCAGGTCTTTGAAGTCAAAATATTTATTAGTGTTTGAGTTACGCTTGGCTTCATGAGACGCTAAAACAGATTCAGGCGATTTTTGAAATGTCCGAATTTATTAAGCACAGAACTTGCATTAAATTTTGTTTTGCGGAAACATATAGAATGTTGCAGAAGGCATTCGGTGTGCATTCCTGTATCGGAAAGAAATGCTTAGAAGTGGTAAAAACAGATAAAAACAGACAGAGAACGCGTTGAAGACTAAGAGCCCCCTGGTCGACCATCAGCCTCAACCGACGAAGCTCACGTCCAAAAAATTAAACATTTGGTGCTTGCAAACCGCCGATTTACATTTAGAGATCTTGCTGATGATGTTGGGATTTCAAAAGAATCGGTCAATTCAATTTTGGGTCTCAAACGCGTCAAATCTCGATTCGTACCGAAAACAGTGAATGCGCCAGCTCACACTGCATTGATTCTTCGTGACTTTTTCGCCAAAAATGAAACCCATATCGTTCCACAACCACCGTATTCACACCGTGCGACATCAGGCTATTCCATAAACTCAAGACCACTTCGAGGACACCGTTTTGAGTCGATTGAAGATATTCAAGGTGAATCACCGGTCGCTTTGAAGGCCATCCCTGCCGATGACTTTTAAGCAGGCATTGAGGATTGGAAAAAAAGTTGGCATAAGTGCATTGGGCCGGAGGGGATTACTTTGAAGGCGATGAAATAAATTTGGAAGAATTAATAAACAGTTTTTGAAAAAAAAATAATTGGTCTTACTTTTTGGGCGCAGTAGTAATTTATAATATTTTTAATAAAACTATTCTGTATTTATAAATTCGGTTAGAAAGATAATAATTTATTATTATTAAAATTTCCAAAATTTTTTAAATGTAACTCTGATTTCTATAAATAGATACATTTATTAGTCTTAAAAATGAAACAAAAACTTATTTTATGGAAAAGGTGTTCAACAAAATAATTAGGAGAATATTTTAGAAATAGATTTTTTACAAAGGATATGTATGCTTAAACAGAATTTAAACAACTTTAACATCAAGTCAAACATTAAAACGTGAAAATTTCATTACAACTAGGCAATATTTTAGTTCAATATTATCTAAAATTCTATTTATGTAAATTGTGCAGTACAGTGGTTTAAAATGATTTTATATTGTACTCAAATAAAGTAAGTCATTTGCTTTAATGAAATAATTGTTTCAAGCCTAACCATTGAAAAGTCACTAGTTTGCCTAATAGAAAATTATATATGCAGAAACTTGAAGGCTGTTAAGTTTGACTAGTAAGGTATCAAGTATTAAGTTGACAAGTTATTTAATTCTGATGCTTCGATAATCGTTAAAATTATTTGATTACTTTTAAAGCATGTACGTTAATTAGTAATTACTACTGCATGAAAAATAATTTATTCTTTATTGTTAATTTATTTCTATAAAACCTTTCTTTTTTATAGTACGAATGTACGTGTTTGTTTTTATAGTACGTAAAATTTTTGGCGAGTAGTCAAAATGCTGCCAAAGTCCAGTTGCCAAAATTATTTTATGTTATTTCAGAACAAAATATTTTTTTTCAATTCCTTCTATTAGCTCACACTCTCCCTATATATATATATCTTGTTCAAATTTTCAATCGTTCATAAAATACTTTTTATTCATCCACTCAAGTTCAAATGCATTTTTTGTTGAACTTGTAGTGGATGACACTTGATGTCGATACATTTTTTTCAAATATTAATTCAGTAATTAAATGTAATTAATTTAATTTTATTTTTTTTAGATTTAAGTTGCATATATCTAACAATAGATGGCGCTAGATAAACTTAAAAAAATAAATGAAAATTATTTATAAAGGACTTTCAGCAATATAGTGAAAAAAAAGTAGGAATTGACTTTAATTTTTTTTTTTTTTATATTACTTGTTTTGCCATATGGTAACCAATGAAGCTCATACATCAATTGAAAGGTAAAATCAAAAAATCTTCCTCAAAAAAATAATTCGTCGCTAAAAATTTTAGTTGTCTAGACTCTAAATAATTTATTTTTTATAAGTTTAATAAGTAAATATCATCAACGAAGCTCCTGCATTTTTGATTTGAAAAACACTATTCCAAAAAAAAAATTATCGCTAAAAATTTCATTTGTCTAGACTTTTAAATAATTTTCTTAAGTTCATTACATAAATATTATTTTAAGAAACACTATAAATAAAAACTCGTTCCAAGATTCTTAATTTATAAAGAATTATAAATATTTTTTCCCAATATTTTATTATACAGGATATTATTATTTCCTGCATTAAAGGCATGAAAACTAATATTTTCCTATATGTTTTGTTAAATTAAATTTATTTTTAGAATAAGCTAATTGAAAATTATTCTTATTATTCAATTATTCTTAATTGAAAATTGTTGTTTTTCAGGAATATTAAATTTTATCAATTTGAAAAAAAAAATAGGTAAAGATATGAATTTTTAGAATAAATAAATCTGCTTTATGTAATCAAAATTAAGTATACTCAAAAAAATAATTAAAAATTTGAGTAACATATCTTTATAAATATATAGTATCATCTGATCACAGTTTTCGAGCTAGTAAGGTTATTGTAATGGGCTTATTACAATGCTATGCGTATTTACATGTCTTTAATTTGTTTGATGAAATAATTGAAGTGGTGCTAAGATGTAACCGATGTAACCATTCTTCCTCCTACCAACTGAGAAGAGCACTCCTTGTAGCATTCCTTGAAGCGTTGAGGAGAAATGGTCAGTTGGCATGCAGACTCTCAGAGAGGAGATATATTAAGCCCCGGTCGTAGCCTAGTATCGGGTTTTAGATTTAGAAGTGGAGTCCTTTCACGAATTTATAAACGTCTGTCTTTAAATATTGTATGTCTCTTATTGTATGTCTATGGTGTTTGGGCATATGTAAATAAAGCTGAAAGTTCTCGAACCTGTGCCTCAAGTATCTCAACAAAACCACACACAATCTGATTGCCTACTTACACCAGTACACCAATTCTTTGAAAAAGTTTGATTGTTAAAATGATAGAATGAAAAATGCCCAACTTTAAAATGCTACATATACGCTTTGTCGAAGTCTTTGGCTTTGTTTTGCTACATATACCCCATCCAAATATCCTTTTGTGGATATTAAGCTTAAAAGTTTCTCACTGGAATGTTTTTTGTATGCAATTGATTCTTCCATAAAAAAACCCATAGATTTGGAGAATACAATATTTTAATGTTTATTGAAATTAATTTCAGAACTTAATCCTTGTTTTAATATTTTATCTCAATTATTATTTTTTTATTATTTCCAATGGCAGATTATGAACAGTTACAGCAAAAAAAGAACAACGGTAAAAAAACCAAAACATACAACAACAACAAAATAATACAACAAAACATGCTGAAACAGAGTTCCTTAATCTAACAATAATGCCAAGTTGCAGATCTTTTAGCCACTAAAAAGTGTTATCAGGTGCACCACGGAGAGGTAGATCTTCTGCGCACCCTTATCTCAACTATGAACAGCATAATTATTCTTTTTTAAACGCTTGACAAAAACAAAATGAATAAAAATTTAAAAATTTCGATGTATTTTAAGATTTATATGTCAAAAGAATAACATTAACCCATCTATGTCCACAACATATACATGCTTTACATCCAATAACAGTGATCAATTTTTGTAGATCGAGATTGATTCTTTTACGAGATTGATTTATTGAAATATTACAATCAAAGGCGTTCAAAGCCAATATGTAATACACTGTATGAAAAAGTAGAAGGACAGTAATTTTTTTGTACAATATGCTTTTATTTTACTGCTTTCGACCTGATTTTTATAAAGAGTTGTTTTGTTAGAGTTTTAATTTACGTTAAGTGAAAGTTAAATGAGATTTTTTTACTTACCACTATTTTAACTTAGGAATGCAATACTTAATAACTTTGGGTGTGTGAAAGGACACGTCCAAAAAATCTATTTAGAAGCTGTTGGAAAGTTTATAGGTAAGTGTTTTTTTCTCTTTTAATTCCTTTTTAACAAGAATAAAATATTTAGCTAGAAATTCATAGTTTTTGTTGGTTTTAGGATGCCCAGAGGAATGCCTTTAAGTAAGTTTCAGAAGGGCCACATAGTTGCCTATAAAAATGAAGGCGAAGGTGTGAGAGAGATTGCACGGCAGCTATGAATCAGTCCTAATACTGTTTCGAACTTCATAAGAAACCTTGAAAGTGACAGAAGAAAAAAGAAGACAGGAAGACCAAAAAAACTCACCCAACGTGATCAACGAAAAATCATTCGTGAACTCAAAAAGACTGGTGGAAGTGTCAACAAGGCGCAATTTCAATCAGGAATTACACATGTAACCAAAAGAACTGTCTATAACTACATAAAACGCTCAAAAAAAGTTCGTCTTCAAAAACCGGATGCACTATCCGAAGTGGAATGAAGGACACATGAAGAACCGACTGCAGTGGGCTAAACACCACACGTTCTGGAGCTCAGAATGGACCTCAGTTGTATTTTCCGATGAGAAAAAATTCAATTTGGATAGTCCAGATGGTTATCAGTACTATTGGCACTGTCTTGGTATTGAAGAAGAAACTTATTCTACTCGACAGATGGGAGGAGGTAGTTTAATGGTATGGTCAGCAATTGGCTGTGGAGGCAGGACAAGTTTAGTCTTTCTAAATGGTAGACAGAATCATACAGACTACATCCACACTCTAAACTCAAATCTTCTCCCGTATGGCACTGAGTTAGGAGGAGATGACTGGATTTTTCAGCAAGATGGAGCATCAATTCACGCTGCAAATGGTGTTAAATATTGGTTTGCAGCAAACAATGTTAGACTTTTACATTGGCCTGCTAAAAGTCCAGATCTCAGCATTGTAGAGAACATATGGGCAATGATTGTACGTCGTGTTTACGAGGGTGGAAAGCAGTTTGAATCTGTAGCTGAGCTGCAGAAATCATTAAACTTTGTATGGCACAATTTTTGCCAAACAAAAATTCAATCTTTATACAGTTCGATGCCAAATAGGATCTGCGAAGTAATTCAAGCCAACGGGAAAAGAATTCCATATTAATTTATATAGTACACCTCTTTTTTAGAAGTGTCCTTCTACTTTTTTCACTGATCATGAGATCGTCAAAACCAATTTTTTTATTAAGTATACTTTTTTTAATTGTGTACTCTTTTGTTTTGTCTAAATACAGGTATCTGCATGTAAAAACGTTGTGAATAAATTAATTGTTTAAAAAATGCGTCATTATTCATTTATCAAAAATAATCTAATGTCCTACTTTTTTCATGCAGTGTATATTAAAATTAAAAATATGTAGAGGTCTAAGAATATAAAAGGGATTATATATGGGATTCAAATGAATTTTAACCACTCTCATCTTCTTAAGCCACTGTTCACAGCTTTCAAAATGCAGCAGTGCTTTCAAGAGAGGCATCCCGCTTATTTTGAGTCATCTCGACAATCATCCATCACCCAGTGATCAATCAGGGCAGAACTTTCACTATTCTTTTTTCCTCTTCTTCTCGTCCCCTTTATTTTCCACTGTTTCACCATCAGTGAAACTTTTTTTTTCTCTCTTTCTCACTCTCCAACCTTCCCAAACTCACTAACTGATCACCGTTTGAGAATCAATATCGTTATAGAGAGCCTCATTGGACGCGAGATGGTTCGAAAGTGGGAGGGGTCGAACTGGTGTTTGGAATGAAGAACAAAATAAAAATAGAACAAAAAAGAAGGTGCAAGGAACAGTATCGAACGCGTCCCCAACAGAAACAAAAGGGTTGAAAGATGAATGCTTCGAGACCCCGGGAGATATCGTTTGGTTGGCAACTTTTTTTTCGAACATATTTCCCTCCTGCCCTTTCCCCCCCCATCTATCAGAAAATCCCGCTTCGTCTTTTTCCCTTCTTTCTTTTAAATTGTTCTCTTCAAAGGTTGAAGTGTGCTGACAAAACGATACGCATGATTGCATGCTTCTTTTTCCCCCCTGTCTAAGGTTGGGTGTTGGAAAGAAATCCCTTTTTTTATTCGGGTGTTTTTCCAAACTTAAGCAAAATGGCGTCTAAAAGCCTTGTTTTGTACATGTCTCTGTTTTGTAACGGGTTGAAGAGATTGAAAAGAAAATATTTTAAAGATTTGCTTGGTGTATGTGACTTTAATTTATCAATTCAGTTTTTATAGATACTTAAGATAAATCTGATAAACGTGTTTCAAATATAGCGAATTAATATACATTTGTGGTAATCTATACTATCATTTCGTTATGATAAAATCCTCTATTACACTTAATTAGTGGATGTTTTTCCAATATCGCGAATTGAAATTCATTTGTAATAATATATTTTTTCATGCATGATAAAATGGACAACTTTGGGGGCCTGATGATCGAGTTGCTAGCGCCCCGGTACCACAGATTTCGGTTTCGAGTACCGGTGGTGCCAGGGATATTTAAGAGCGACTAACTGAGAATGGATACTCTCGAGCGACAGATCAAGCATCCGTGTCAATAGCATATACATGGTTTATAACTGATGTCAGTCATGAATTTCATAGTAACGTATATAAGATTTATTTATTGCAACATTACAACCAAAGGTGAATATAGAAAATATGTATCATATTAAAATATATTAAATTCTGTAAAAAAAGCCATTATCTATGGGATTCAAACCCTACCATTAGTATGGATGCTTGTAAGTGATTAGGAAACCATGTTAAACAGTAGCATAATTCTATGTAATCTAAACTGTACAAAGAATGACTGTAAAGCGACAAACCAAGCCTATCTATGCCAATAGCATATAGTACATGGTTTATATCTAATGTCAGTGGTCAATTTCGTAGATCGAGATTGATTTATTTGAATATTACAATCAAAGATGTATATAACCGATATGCATTATATAAAGTTTACAATACAGAAATTATACAATATATTACAATATACATCAAAGGACTAATCAATAGATAATCATCTATGAGACTCAAATAAATTTTAACAACTCTCCTCTTCTTAGCCACTGTTCGCTGCTTTCAAAATGCAGCAGTGCGTTCGGGAGAGAGGAGATCTCGCTCATTTTGAATCATCTCGACAACCATCCATCACCCACTGATCAATCAGGGACAAACTTTCGCTCTTTTTTTTCTCTTCTTTCTTTTTTCCTCTTCTTCTCGTCCCCTTTATTTTTCACTGTTTCACCATCAGTGCGCCCTTTTTTTTTTTACTCTCACTCTCGAACCTTCCTCAACTCACTAACTGATCACCGTTTGAGAATCAATATCGTTATAGAGAGCCTCATTGGAGGCGAGATGGTTCGAAAGTGGGAGGGGGTCGAACTGGTGTCTGGAATGAAGAACAAAATAAAAATAGAACAAAAAAGAAGGTGCAGGAATAGTATCGAACGCGTCCCCAACAGAAACAAAAGGGTTGAAAGATGAATGCTTCGAGACCCCGGGAGATATCGTTTGGTTGGCAACTTTTTTTTCCTAACATATTTCCCTTCTGCCCCTTTTTTTCTCCCCATCTATCAGAAAATGCCGCTTCGTCTTTTTCCCTCTTTCTTTTAAATTGTTCTTTTCAAAGGTTGAAGCGTGCTGACAAAACGATACGCATGATTGCATGCTGCTTTTCCCCCTCTCTTTCTAAGGTTGGGTGTTGGAAGAAATCCCTTTTTTATTTGGGTGTTTTTCTAAACTTAAGCAGAATGGCGTCCAAAAGCGTTGTTTTGTACATGTCTCTGTTTTGTAACGGGTTGAAGAGATTGGAAAAATATTTTTTAAAGTTTTGCTGTGTTTATGTGACTTTTAATTTTTTAATCGAGTTTTTTTAAGTACTTATGATTAATTTGATAACTGCGTTTCAAAGATCGTGAATTAAAATGCATTTGTTGTAATATATACTATTCACATTTGGAGCCTGAGGGCCTAGTGAGTAGAGAATTACCACATGTTTCGGGTTCAAATCCCGGTGGTGTCCTGTATGTTTCTTCGGAATCCACATTATTAGTATGTCGCGGTCTAATTAGCGTTTAGTGTGCAAAAAGTATCCTGCAACGACAAAACAAACCCTATCCGTCTCAATAGCATATACATGATTTATATCCAATATTAGTGATAATTTCGTAGTAGCATATACAAGATTGATTTATTGGAACATTACAGTCAAACTAGTTTATAGCAGATATGCATTCTATTTAAATTTTAAATATATTATATTCTATACAAAAAATGGGATTATCTATGGCATTCGAATCCTGCCATTGGTATGGATGTTTGTTAGTGATTCGGAATCCATGTTAAACACAGGGTATTATAAATAAATTGCGCAAAAAAGGACAGTAGAGAAATAAACCAAACCCATCTGTGTCAATAGCATATACATGATTTATACCCAATGTTGGTGATCAATTTCGTAGTAACGTATACAAGAATGATTTATTCCAAAATTACAATCAAAGGTGTATATAGAAAAAATATATCATATTAAAATATATTGTTGTTGTTGTAACGTATGTTTTTAATGGAAATCAAACCATTAGAATAAGGATCACACACAAAGAAGGAATAAGCAGAGCAAAGTCAGCATACAATAAGATAGTAGTAAACGATAATAAGTGAGTCTTACACATCACAAAAGGTCAAAGGAGGGGGGAGAGTAAATAAAAGAGGTAGACATTTTATTTCAGTCCATGAGCCCCTGGCGTCCCGATATAACAACAAGACTTCTCCTCGGCGCTGAGCATCCCTGTTCTGTCCTGGACATTTCAAAAGATGTTCTGTATTCATTGTACTGGTTCTACATATTCGGTAAATGTTCGAGGCGAGGACACCTATCCTGATAAGATGTTCCGCAAGACAATCATGTCTAGTTCTTAATCGGAAGTTGACAACCGCCTCTTCACGTTATCTAGTGTTAAAAATATTCCCGCTGTTTGAATATTGTAGCACTTATTGACTTCAAATTTAATTATGACATTATATTTCAGTTTCTTAAAAATTTCTCTGTGAATATATTTTGTATTAAAATGTATTAAATTTTATAAAAAATTGATTATCTGTTTCATTCAAATGAATTTTAACAGCTCTCATCTTCTTACGCCACTGTTCGCAGCTTTCAAAACGCAGCAGTGCTTTCAAGAGGGAGAAGATGTCGCTTATTTTGAGTCATCTCGACAACCATCCATCACCCAGTGATCAATCAGGGCCCAACTTTCGCTCTTTTTTTTTCTTCCTCTTCTCGTCCCCTTTATTTTTCACTGTTTCACCATCAGTGCACCTTTTTTTTTTTACTCTCTCACTCTCCAACCTTCCTCAACTCACTAACTGATCACCGTTTGAGAATCAATATCGTTATAGAGAGCCTCATTGGACGCGAGATGATTCGAAAGGGGGAGGCGTCGAACTGGTGTCTGGAATGAAGAACAAAATAAAAATAGAACCAAAAAACGAAGGTGCAAGGAACAGTATCGAACGCGTCCCCATCAGAAACAAAAGGGTTGAAAGATGAATGCTTCAAGACCCCGGGAGATATCGTTTGGTTGGCAACTTTTTTTCGAACATATTTCCCTTCTGCCCCCTTTTATCTTCTGCCCCCATCTATCAGAAAATCCCGCTTCGTCTTTTTCCCCTATTTTTTTAAATTGTTCTTTTCAAAGGTTGAAGTATGCTGACAAAACGATACGCATGATTGCATGCTGCTTTCCCCCCTCTCTTTCTAAGGTTGGGTGTTCAAGAAATCCCTTTTTTATTTAGGTGTTTTTCTAAACTTAAGCACAATGGCGTCCAAAAGCGTTGTTTTGTACATGTCTTTGTTTTGTAACTGGTTGAAGAGATTGGAAAAAAAAATGTTTTAAAGTTTTGCTCTGTTTATGTAACTTTAATTTTTAAATTCGGTTTTTATAAATACTTATGATGAATTCGATAAACGTGTTTCAAATATCGCGAATTAAAATGGTTTGTGGTAATCTATACTATCATATCTTTATGATGGAATCCTCTGTTACTCTTAATTTGGGGATATGTTTCAAATACCGTGAATTTCAATTTACTTGTGATAATACATTATTTCATGCATAATAAAATGGACAAATGCATAATAAAATTGATTCAAAAATATTATGCCGATGTGAATATTTTCACGAAGGTGACTTAAACTATCAGTAGATGGAGTTGTGATTAAATTTAAAATTTTAAACTATCCATGCATTTCAATTTATTATATATTTTTTCCAAATTTTTTAATGTTCATTAATTAATATTTCACCATAAAAATTTGTGTATCCACTTTTTATTTAGATTTTAAATTTTTTTTAAACAAAAATTTATTAAAATTCAATTTTAAAGTAAATTTAACTTCTCTGTTAATTGTATTACAGGTTTGAGAATCTCAATAAACACTGAATCTAAAATACATGCATATAGATTATCAAGGTTATCTCTTTTAAATAATTTGCATTTCTAAAAATTGTAATGCTTGGTCAGTTTTCACTTTTTATAAATAAATTATTCCTTGAAAAATTAAAATTGAATATATGTATATATATATAATCTAATCAGTTAATTTTTTTACCTTCGCTTAAATTTTAACATTTGTATAATAAAATTTTAAAAAATTGTGTCCAATATTTTCTTTAGACTAATTTAGTGGTTACATAAGCCATTATTTAGAATGGTAAATTCATTTAATTAAGGAATTCTCGTCTTATTAAATTAAAAATTTAATCTTTGACTTTTGAACTACTATTTCAAAAAATACTGCCAAAATTATGTGCTCAAGGTACTACTCCCAGGTATAATCTTTTTTTCCACCATTTTCAATATTGATTAAAAACATTTTTGCTTTCGATGTTTTCTAAATTTAAGTAAAATATAATTTCCTTTCTTTTGAAGATAGTTTCTTGTTGTAGATTTTGGAAAAATGTTTCTCAATATTGCAATATGTGCATTTAGTTTGTGTTTTGTTATCGCTAGCAAACGGCCATCTTGATGTGTTCGAAAAAATTTATTGAAAATTTCATAAATTAATCATATTTATCTGTGATGCATCTAATTTGATGTGATACTACCATATGACCAGTGATGCATCTAATTTGATGTGATACTACCATATGACCAGTGATGCATCTAATTTGATGTGATACTACCATATGACCAGTGATGCATCTAATTTGATGTGATACTACCATATGACCAGTGATGCATCTAATTTGATGTGATACTACCATATGACCAGTGATGCATCTAATTTGATGTGATACTACCATTTGACCAGTGATGCATCTAATTTGATGTGATACTACCATATGACCAGTGATGCATCTAATTTGATGTGATACTACCATATGACCAGTGATGCATCTAATTTGATGTGATACTACCATATGACCAGTGATGCATCTAATTTGATGTGATACTACCATTTGACCAGTGATGCATCTAATTTGATGTGATACTACCATATGACCAGTGATGCATCTAATTTGATGTGATACTACCATATGACCAGTGATGCATCTAATTTGATGTGATACTACCATATGACCAGTGATGCATCTAATTTGATGTGATACTACCATATGACCAGTGATGCATCTAATTTGATGTGATACTACCATATGACCAGTGATGCATCTAATTTGATGTGATACTACCATATGACCAGTGATGCATCTAATTTGATGTGATACTACCATATGACCAGTGATGCATCTAATTTGATGTGATACTACCATATGACCAGTGATGCATCTAATTTGATGTGATACTACCATTTGACCAGTGATGCATCTAATTTGATGTGATACTACCATATGACCAGTGATGCATCTAATTTGATGTGATACTACCATTTGACCAGTGATGCATCTAATTTGATGTGATACTACCATTTGACCAGTGATGCATCTAATTTGATGTGATACTACCATATGACCAGTGATGCATCTAATTTGATGTGATACTACCATTTGACCAGTGACCATCTAATTTGATGTGATACTACCATTTGACCAGTGATGCATCTAATTTGATGTGATACTACCATTTGACCAGTGATGCATCTAATTTGATGATGTTACCATTTGACCAGTGATGCATCTAATTTGATGTGATGTTACCATTTGACCAGTGATGCATCTAATTTGATGATGTTACCATTTGACCAGTGATGCATCTAATTTGATGTGATGTTACCATTTGACCAGTGATGCATCTAATTTGATGTGATGTTACCATTTGACCAGTGATGCATCTAATTTGATGTGATGTTACCATTTGACCAGTGATGCATCTAATTTGATGTGATGTTACCATTTGACCAGTGATGCATCTAATTTGATGTGATGTTACCATATGACCAGTGATGCATCTAATTTGATGATACTACCATATGACCAGTGATGCATCTAATTTGATGTGATACTACCATTTGACCAGTGATGCATCTAATTTGATGTGATACTACCATTTGACCAGTGATGCATCTAATTTGATGTGATACTACCATTTGACCAGTGATGCATCTAATTTGATGTGATACTACCATATGACCAGTGATGCATCTAATTTGATGTGATATTACCATATGACCAGTGATGCATCTAATTTGATGCGATATTACCATATGACCAGTGATGCATCCAATTTGATGCGATATCACCATATGACCAGTGATGCATCCAATTTGATGCGATATTACCATTTGACCAGTGATGCATCCAATTTGATGATATTACCATATGACCAGTGATGCATCTAATTTATGTGATACTACCATATGACCAGTGATGCATCTAATTTGATGTGATACTACCATTTGACCAGTGATGCATCTAATTTGATGTGATACTACCATTTGACCAGTGATGCATCTAATTTGATGTGATACTACCATATGACCAGTGATGCATCTAATTTGATGTGATACTACCATATGACCAGTGATGCATCTAATTTGATGTGATACTACCATATGACCAGTGATGCATCTAATTTGATGTGATACTACCATTTGACCAGTGATGCATCTAATTTGATGTGATACTACCATATGACCAGTGATGCATCTAATTTGATGTGATACTACCATATGACCAGTGATGCATCTAATTTGATGTGATACTACCATTTGACCAGTGATGCATCTAATTTGATGTGATGTTACCATTTGACCAGTGATGCATCTAATTTGATGTGATGTTACCATATGACCAGTGATGCATCTAATTTGATGATGTTACCATATGACCAGTGATGCATCTAATTTGATGTGATGTTACCATATGACCAGTGATGCATCTAATTTGATGTGATGTTACCATATGACCAGTGATGCATCTAATTTGATGATGTTACCATATGACCAGTGATGCATCTAATTTGATGTGATGTTACCATATGACCAGTGATGCATCTAATTTGATGTGATGTTACCATATGACCAGTGATGCATCTAATTTGATGTGATGTTACCATATGACCAGTGATGCATCTAATTTGATGTGATGTTACCATATGACCAGTGATGCATCTAATTTGATGTGATGTTACCATATGACCAGTGATGCATCTAATTTGATGTGATGTTACCATATGACCAGTGATGCATCTAATTTGATGTGATGTTACCATATGACCAGTGATGCATCTAATTTGATGTGAGTTACCATATGACCAGTGATGCATCTAATTTGATGTGATGTTACCATATGACCAGTGATGCATCTAATTTGATGTGATGTTACCATTTGACCAGTGATGCATCTAATTTGATGTGATGTTACCATATGACCAGTGATGCATCTAATTTGATGTGATGTTACCATATGACCAGTGATGCATCTAATTTGATGTGATGTTACCATATGACCAGTGATGCATCTAATTTGATGTGATGTTACCATTTGACCAGTGATGCATCTAATTTGATGTGATGTTACCAAATGACCAGTGATGCATCTAATTTGATGTGATGTTACCAAATGACCAGTGATGCATCTAATTTGATGTGATGTTACCAAATGACCAGTGATGCATCTAATTTGATGTGATATTACCAAATGACCAGTGATGCATCTAATTTGATGTGATATTAGCATATGACCAGTGACAAAATTTTATGTGATATTGCCTTATTAATTGAGATACATCAAATTTGATGTGATAAATAAATTCCATCCAATTTACTTAATAAAATTCAATGAATAACATATATGATCACCAGTCCAAGATGTTTTATTTAATAAATAATGTATCTCAGCATAGTTTTAATGTATTAAAAATATTTCGTATTCCTTTAATTTCTATATTTTAACACAATGATATTTAGAATTATTTCTTTTATAAATATTATTGTTTTGTATGCAAGTATTATCTTGAATTAATTTTAAGGATTAATTGGCAGAATAAATCATTTTTCTAAAAAAAATAAACAAATAAGCATTAAATTTAATAATGAGTATCGATTTTATTTTATTTTACAATACGCGTCTTCTAAATAGAAACTATTTAATATGTAAATACTTAAAAAAATCGTTTTGATTCATAAATTTTTTTTTCATTTTTATCTAACATTAAGTATTATCTTTGGATTTGTTGTATTATTTTAGTTAATTTCCGAATAACTCTTTTAATGATCTTTATTTTAAAACCGTCATTATTTTCTGTGAAATAAAAAAATAATTTTAATTATTTTTATAGAATAAATGAAAATGGCAGATTTGCACTAATGGCAAATATCACGCATATAATATTTATACATTTAATAAGTTTGGATAACTATTTTAATGATCATGTAGTCTGAAATGATTAAGAATATTTTAAATTTTTGAAAGGTATAATTTGTAAATTGCATTTGGCATCTAATAATATATTTCCCATTTATTCTCCATTTAAATATTTTTTAAGTTTAAAATGTGATAGACAATCCTAATTTCCTTTTACGTGTAGCGTTGTATTTTAAAGTGTTATAGAGTCATTTATTTATACGCTGATATATATTAAGTTTATCGTTTGAATTTGAACCAATTAAATATTTATAGCAGAAATAAAAAAAAGAGAATTGTTCATTAAAAATTTGTGAAAATGATTTGTATATAATTTAATACATTTTTCGAAAATTAGATCTTAATAGCTAATTTATTTAAAAATTGCTTATGTTTAGATTCTTTGTATCTAAATTAGAAAGAAAAGTAAATATTCTATTATATATGTATTATTGCTTTGCTAATTTTGTAAGAAAATGCAAATGTCCAATTTACTTTTTATTAACTTTATTATCATTTCATGAATAATTCCTATATTTTGATTAATAAATACTCGAAATTACATAAAATGATAATTAAATTACATAAAATTTTACATTTTATGTTACATAAAATGATAATTAAATTATTTGATTTTAAACTATTTTTATGTCCTTGCATAAGCAAAATCAAATCCAAATTTAATCCAAATCTAATTCAAAAAATACAATTCAATCCAAACTTAAAAATCAAATCAAAAGAAACCTTATTATAAAATGAGAAAAAGTGTCTAAAACAACTTTTCCACGTTTTTAAAAAGATTATAAATTTTCGATTATAAAAATTAAAATAAAATTTACCTGAATGACTGATTTTCAAAAATAAAATTTGTCAGAATGAATGATATTTGAAAAAAGAAATTTGCTTGAATAAATGATATTTGCAAAAAGAAATTTACCTTAATAATTTAGAGTAGAATTAAATTAAAAGTTTATTTATTTTAAAAATAACATCGCAATTATAGAATTCTTGAGAAGTTTGGTTAAAATTGTTTTGATGAAAATCCTTCGATTTTTATTAAAGATGAATGTCGTGATGTAGTAAAAAAATTCCATCGAATTTGAAATTTTTTTTATTAAAGAGCAAAAAAATACTTCATTCATATTTTACACGAATTGCTTCTAAAATCAATTTCGAAATATATTATGTTAAATTGAAGACTGAAAACATAAAATAAAGTCAAAATTTCGTGCATCCAAAATGAAATCAGTTAACAAAAGAATTATGCAAAAAACTTTAATTTTTTTTTATCTTCAAAATAGTCAAGCTCAAAAATTCCTAGAGTAAGTTAAAAGCAGTAGAATTTTTCTTATTCGAACTTTTATTTTCCATCAACAAAAAAAAAGGTATTTAATAGCGAGTATCTAAAATGGAGTTGTAAACATTTATGTACATAAAGCACTGTAAGCAATGAAATATTAATGTTTTATTTAAGCACAAATCATGAAAAGAAAGTAGCAGTTTTTTAAAAAAATGAGAGAATTATTATTATTTTTTTTATCGTTTGGCAATGGGATGAAAATATTCAATTTCCTGTTTACTTTCGCTTTTCATTTTAAGAAATAAATTTATGTTTTCCCATTAGAATTTCTATGCCTCAATGATTCAGAACATTCTAGAAGAAGGCCGTTGAAAAAGAATAAAAAAAATTCCAGAACATTATTTTGAACAATAGCAGTGAAATTGCATTCAGCAAATCGTTTATTCGAAGCGAATAATATTTCGTCCAATTATGGTGTAGCCCAATTATGGTGTAGAAGAAGTGAAGCGAAATGACTTGGAAGAAAGTGAAGGAAAGATTATAATTCTTTTTTTCTATTATGATTATTGTGCTCGGCAAGTATTTCTACTGATTATGGATTCGTTCCAGTAACTATTATTTTTTTAACGTTTGGAAGCGATTACTTTGAATGGAACATTTGTGAAAGTGAAGATCGTTAAATTTTTAAAGGCATGTTTGAAGAATTTAAAAGATAAAAAAAATGCTGAAACAAGGTAACTATTTAAAATGGTATCTCATTACTTTTTTTCATGATTAAATAATCTTTTATAGTTTTCGGTTACTTTCAATGTCAATGTCATTTACTTCTAAAAATCTGTAATATAATTTTAAATACATTTGGTTTACGTACAAGAAGTTTTTGTTTTCAATTAAAATGAAATTTTAGTTTAATAAGTATTTATATAAATATTTGAATGAAATATAATTTGAAGGAAAAAGTAATGAAGAATTTAGTGTTGCCTGTTTTTATGCAAATTGCCTGAAATTGCTAATAAATATTTTATGTGATTTTACAAAGGACATTTTTCGTCAAACATCAAGTCTTATAACTGTGTAACAAGTATTTAAATTAAAAGATAATAATTCTTTCTATTTTGAATTATTTTAACTTTTTGATACGGTTCAGATTCTAACTTTGTGATTTTTGATAGAATTTAGTATCAATCAGTTTATTTACATTAAAAATAAGATGGTAAATAGATAGCGCTTTGATAAATTTGGTTAAAATTACTTTGATATAAATTCAATTTTTTTGAAGATATTTAAGGTGACATTTGGAAATCCATCACATTTGAAATTGTTCACTAAAGAGAATGTAAATACTTCACTACTATTTTGCACGAATTGCTTGTAAAATCAATCTCGAAATTCATTCTGTTATATTGAAGACGTAATAATAAAAAAATAAAATAAAGTGTAATAATTCAAACACCAAAACGAAATGAGTTAGCAAAAAATTAAAAAAAATAAATAAAAATTTTAAGCTTTTTGTATATCTTTAAATTAGTTAAGCTCAAACTTCCTAGAGTAATTTAAAAGCTGTCGAATTTTTCTCATTCCAATTTTTCTTTTCCATTAACATAAAAAAAAAGTTATTTAATAGCGAGTATCTTAAATGGAGTTGTAAATATTTATGTGCATAAAACAATGAAATATTAATGTTTTATTTAAGCACAAATCATGCAAAGAAAGTAGCAGTTTTTAAAAAACACGAAATAATTTTTCTTCTTTTTTTATCGTTTGGTAATGGGATGAAAATATTCAATTTCCTGTTTACTTTCGCTTTGCATTTTAAGAAATAAATTTACGTTTTCCCATTAGAATTTCTATACCGCAATGATTAAGAACATCTAGAAGAAGGCTGTTGAAAAAGAATAAAAAAAAAATTCCAGAACATTATTTTGAACAATAGCAGTGAAATTACATTCAGCAAATCGTTTATTCGAAGCGAATAATATATCGTCTGATTTTCTGCCCAATTATGGTGCATAAGAAGTGAAGTGAAATGAGTTGGAAGAAAGTGAAGGAAACATTATAATTCTTTTTTTTTTCTATTATGATTATTGTGCTTGGAAAGTATTCCTTCTGATTATGGGATTTTGTTCCAGTAACTATTATTTTTTTTTAATGTTTGGAAACGATTACTTTTGAAAGGAGCATTTATGAAAGTGAAGATCGTTAAATTTTTAAAAACTTGTTTGAAGAAAGTAATTTAAAAGATGGAGAAAAAATCTGAAACAAGGAAAAAATTTAGATTGGTATCTCACTACTTTTTATTCGTGATTAAATAATCTTTGATATTTTCGGTTATTTTCAATGTCATTTACTTTTAAAATTTTGTAATATACTATTAAATGCATTTCATTCATGTATGTTTCCCATTAGATTGAAATATTAGTTTAATTAGTATTCTTAAAAATCATTTAATGAAATTGAATTTGAAGAAAAAAAATTAGAATGAATTTAGTGATGATACTTTTAATGGAAATTGCAATATAATATAATGAATATATATTTTTTTGATATTTTGGAAACGACGTTTTTCAACAAACGTCGTATCATTAAAATAAATAGCCGAGGGCCTTATTGGCCGAGTGTGCAGAGCTGTGGCTCTCGGTGGCACAGGTTTCGTGTTGGCGTACCGGGGTGCCATGCGTGTTTGTAATGGTTCGAAATTCACTTTAAACCGTAGGTCCCGGATCTCACATGACTGTAGAGTGTAGCAGAGCTAAGTCAAAATTATACCTACAGGTTGAAAAATGAAATTTGTCGGAATGCATGATATTTTCAAAAGAAATTTACCTGATTGAATGATAATTGCAAAAAGAAATTGGTCTGAATGAAGGATATTTGCAAAAAGAAATTCGTCTTAATTATTAGAGTACAACTGAATCTATCATTTTATTTGCGTTAAAAATAAGATAGCAAATATAAAACTTTGATAAGTTTGGTTAAAATTATTTTTATATACATTCGATTTTATAAAGATATTTATGGTGACGCAGTAAAAGAATTCCACCAAATTTTAAAAATATTTAAGAACGAGAAAGAAAGTACTTTACTATACTTTACGAGATTTCTTTCTAAAGTCAATTTCGAAAAATCTATTCTGTTAAATTGAATACTGAAGACATCAAATAAAGTCGAATTTCCAAGCATCAAAAAGAAATGACTTAACAAAAATTAAAATAAAAAAAATTTAAAGCTTTTTGTATATCTTCAAATTTAGTCAAGCTCAAAATTGTAGAGTAATTTAAAAGCTGTGCAATTTTTTCTTATTCCAACTTTTTTTTTCCATCAACAAAAAAAAAAAATTATTTACTAGCAAGTATCTTAAATGGAGTTGTAAACATCTATGTGTATAAAGCACTGTAAGCAATGAAATATTAATGTTTTATTTAAGCACAAATCATGGAAAGAAAGTAGCAGTTTTTTAAAAAGTGGAAGAATTATTATTATTTTTTTTTTTATCGTTTAGTAGTGGGATAAAATATTCAATTTCCTGTTTACTTTCGCTTTGCATTTTCAGAAATAAATTTACGTTTTTCACTTTAGAATTTCTATGCCGCAATGATTGAGAATATCTAGAAGAAGGCCAGTAGAAAAAGAATAAAAAAAATTCCAGAACATTATTTTGAACAATAGCAGTGAAATTACATTCAGCAAATCGTTTATTCGAAGCTAATAATATTTCGTCTGATTTTCTGCCCAATTATGGTGCATAAGAAGTGAAGCGAAATGAGTTGGAAGAAAGTGAAGGAAACATTATAATTCTTTTTTTTTTTTTTTTTTCTATTATGATTATTGTGCTTGGAAAGTATTCCTTCTGATTATGGGATTTGTTCCAGTAACTTATTTTTTTAATGTTTGGAAACGATTACTTTTGAATGGAACATTTATGAAAGTGAAGGTCTTTAAATTTTGAAGACATGTTTGAAGAAAGTAATTTAAAAGATAAAAAAAAAACTTGAAACAAGGTAACTATTTAGATTGGTATCTCATTACTTTTTCGTCCTGATTAAATAATCTTTGATACTTTTCGGTTGCTTTCAATGCCATTTGCTTTTAAAATTGGTAATATAATTTTAAATACATTTGGTTTGTTTATGATTTTTATATACATAAAATTTTCGTTTTCAATTAGATTCAAATATTAGTTTAATATAAATCTTTGAATGAAATTGAATTTGACGAAAAATATAATGAATAAATTTAATGTAGTCAATTTTTATTGTAAATCGTCAGAAATTACTGAGAAATATTTTATGAGATTTTACAAAGTACGTTTTTCGTCAAACAGTGTGTCTTTATAACTGTATAACAAGTATCTGAATTGCAAAATAATAATTATTTTTATTTTGAATTATTTTAACCTTTTTGTACGGTTCAAACTTTCAAACTTTCTGGTCATTTTCGAGTAGATGTAGTATCAATAATTTTATTTACAATAAAAATAAGCTAGCAAATATAAAACTTTCCTAAGTTTGGTTAAAATTTCTTTGATATAAGACATCCGTTCTATTTAAAGATAATTATGACAAGGTGAAAAAAATTCCATCAAATTTGAAAATATTTTTACTAAAGTGAAAGAAAATACTTCATTAATACTTTGCACGAATTGCTTCTAAAATCAAGTTCGAAATTTATTCTGTTAAATTAAAGACAGGAGACATAAAATAAAGTCAAATTTCCAAACATCAAAGCGAAATGACATGTCAAAAATTAAAAAAAAAAAAAAAGATTATTTAATGCTTTTTTTGTATATCTTCAAATTAGTCAAGCTCAAAATTCCTAGAGTAATTTAAAAGCTGTAGAATTTTTCTTATTCTAAGTTTTATTTTCCCTCAAAAAAAAATTATTTAATAGCAAGTATCTTAAATGGAGTGGGAAACATTTATGTACATAAAGCACTGTAAGCAATGAAATATTAATGTTTTATTTAAGCACAAATCATGCAAAGAAAGTAGCAGTTTTTAAAAAAGCTAAAGAATTATTATTATTTTTTATCATTTGGTAATGGGATGAAAATACTCAATTTCCTGTTTACTTTCGCTTTGCATTTTAAGAAATAAATTTACGTTTTCCCATTAGAATTTCTATGACGCAATGATTGAGAACATTCTAGAAGGAGGCCATTGAAGAAGAATAGAAAAAAAATTACAGAACATTATTTTGAACAATACCAGTGAAATTACATTCATCAAATTGTTTATTCGAAGCGAATACTATTTCGTCTGATTTTCTGCCCAATTATGGTGCATAAGAAGTGAAGTGAAGCGGAATGAGATGGAAGAAAGTGAAGGAAAGATTATAATTCTTTTTTTCTATTAGATTATTGTGCTTGGAAAGTATTCCTTCTGATTATGGATTCGTTCCACTAACTACTATTTTTTTTAAGGTCTGGAAACGATTACTTTGAATGGAACATTTATGAAAGTGAAGATCGTTAAATTTTTAAAGACATGTTTGAAGAAAGTAATTTAAAAGATTAAAAAAAAAAAAACTGAAACAAGGTAACTATTTAGATTGGTAGACCATTACTTTTTCTTCGTGATTAAATAATATTTGATATTTAATCGGTATTATTTTTTCGGCTACTTTCAATGCCATTTACTTCTAAAATTCTGTCATATAATTTTAAATACATTTGGCTTATGTACGATTTTTATATGCATGAAATTTTTGTTTTTCAATAGATTGAAATATTACTTTAATAATTATTCATGTAAATCTCTAAATGAAATTGAATTTGAAAAAAATGTAATGAATGAATTTAGTGACGTCATGGTTTTTTTTTTTTTTTTTTTTTTGCTAATCGCGAGAAATTGCTAAGAAATATTTTACGGCGTTTTACAAAGGACATTTTTCGTCAAACAACATGTCTTTTTAGATGTGTAACAAATATCTCAATTACAATGTAATAACTCTTTAAATTTTGAATTATTTTAACCTTTTGATACGGTTCAGTTTCAAATTTTCTTCTCATTTCCGATGCAATTTAGCATCAATCATTTTATATAAATTAAAATTACGAAAGAATATATAGAACTTTATAATTTTGATTAAAATTGCTTTGATGAAATTTATCGTGACGCAGTAAAAAAATTCCATTAAATTTGAAAAAAACTTTTGCAAATGAGAAAAAGAAATTTCATTAATACTTTACATGAATTGTTTCTAAAATCCATTTCGAAAGCTTATCTGTTAAACTAAATACTTAAGACATCCGATAAAAATAAATTTTCAAGCATCAAAACGATTTGAGTTAAAAAAAAATTAAACCTTTTTGTATATCTTCAAATTAGTCGAGCACAAAATTCCTAGAGTAATTTAAAAACTGTCGAATTTTTCTTATTTAAACTTTTCTTTTCCATCAACAAAAAAAATTATTTAATAGCGAGTATCTTAAATGGTGTTGTAAACATTTGTGTACATAAAGCACTGTAAGCAATGAAATATTAATGTTTTATTTAAGCACAAATCATGCAAAGAAAGTAGTAGTTTTCAAAAAAGCAAAAGAATTATTATCATTTTATTTTTATCGTTTGGTAATGGGATGAAAATACTCAATTTCCTGTTTACTTTCGCTTTGGATTTTAAGAAATAAATTTACATTTTGCCATTAGAATTTCTATTCCGCAATGATTGAGAACATCGAGAAGAAGGGCGTTGCAGAAGAATAAAAAAAAATTCTAGAACATTATTTTGAACAATAGCAGTGAAATTACATTCAGCAAATCGTTTATTCCAAGCGAATAATATTTCGACTGTTATTCTGCCCTATTATGGTGCATAAGAAGTGAAGCGAAATGAGTTAGAAGAAAATGAAAGAAAGATTATAATTTTTTTCTTCTATTATGATTATTGTGCTTGGAAAGTATTCCTTCTGATTATGGATTCGTTCCAGTAACTATTATTTTTTTTAATGTTTGGAAACGATTACTTTGAATGGAACATTTATAAAAGTGAAGATCGTTAAATTTTTAAAGACATGTTTGAAGAAAGTAATTTAAAAGATAAAAAAGAAAAGCTGAATTAAGGTAACTATTTAAAATGGTATCTCATTACTTTTTCGTCCTGATTAAATAATCTTTGATACTTTTCGGTTACTTTCAATGTCATTTACTTCTAAATTTCTGTAATATAATATTAAATACATTTGGTTTATGTACATGAAATTTTCGTTTTCAATTAGATTGAAATATTAGTTTAATAAGTATTCATATAAATATTTGAATGAAATAGAATTTGAAGGAAAAAGTAATAAAGAATTTAATGTTGCCATTTTTAATACAAATCACAAGAAATTGCTAATAAATATTTTATGAGATTTCACAAACGACATTTTTCGACAAATATCCTGCCTTTATAAGTGTGTAGCAAGCATCTGAATTACAAAATAATAATTATTTCCATTTTGAATCATTTTAACTTTTTGATACGGTGAGTTTCAAACTTCTGGTCAATTTCGAGACAATTTAGTATCAGTCAGTTTATTTACATTAAAAATAAGATAGCAAATATAAAATTTTGGTTAAAATTACTTTGACGTATGTAAAATTATATACGAAAATTATGACGTATGTAAATATTTATGGTGACGCAGTAAAAAAATTCTACCAAATTTGAAAATTTTTTAGGTACGAGAAAGAAAATATTTCATCAATACTTTAAGCGAATTGTTTCTAAAATCGATTTCGAAATGTATCCTGTTAATTTGAAGATTGAAAACATCAAATAAATTCTAATTTGCGAACATCAAAACAAAATGACTTTACAAAAAATTAAAAATAAAGAAATATTTAAAGCATTCTGTAATATCTCCAAATTAGTCAAGCTCAAAATTCCTAGAGTAATTTAAAAGCTGTCGAATTTTTCTTTTTTTTTAAAAAAGACTTTTCTCTTTCATGAAAGAAAAAAAAGTTATTCAATAGCGAGTATCTTAAATGGAGTTGTAAACATTTATGAACATAAAGCACTGTAAGCAATGAAATATTAATGTTTTATTTAAGCACAAATCATGCCAAGAAAGCAGCAGTTTTAAAAAAAAAAAACGCACATTTTTTTTTTTTTTTATATGGTTTGGTAATCGGATGAAAATATTAAATTTCCTGTTTACTTTCGCTTTGCATTTTAAGAAATAAATTTACGTTTTCCCATTAGAATTTCTATGGCACAATGATTAAGAACAGCTAGAAGAAGGCTGTTGAAAAAGAATAAAAAAAAAATTCCAGAACATTATTTTGAACAATGGCAGTGAAATTACATTCAGCAAATCGTTTATTCGAAGCGAATAATATTTCGTCTGATTTTCTGCCCAATTATGGTGCATAAGAAGTGAAGCGAAATGAGTTGGAAGAAAGTATTGGAAAGATTATAATTCTTTTTTTTTCTATTATGATTATTGTGCTTGGAAAGTATTGCCTTCTGATTATGGGATTTGTTCCAGTAACTATTATTTTTTTAACGTTGGGAAACGATTACTTTTGAATGAAACATTTATGTAAGTGAAAATCGTTAAATTTTTAAAGACATGTTTGAAGAAAGTAATTTAAAAGAGAAAAAAAAACCTGAAACAAGGTAACTATTTCGATTGGTATCTCATTACTTTTTCTACATGAATAAATAATCTTTGATACATTTCGGTTACTTTCAATGTTATTTATCAGTAGTAGTATCAGTCAGTTTATTTACATTAAAAATAAGATAGCAAATATAAAACTTTGATCCATTTAGTTAAAATTACGTAGATATAAATCCTTCAAGTATTTTGAAGATATGTATGGTGACGTAATAAAAAAATCCATCAAATTTGTAAAACATTTTACTAAAGAGAAAGAAAATATTTCATTGATACTTTGCTCGAATTGCTTCTAAAACCACTCTCGAAATTTATTCTGCTAAATTGAAACTGAAGATATGAAATAAAGTCAAATTTTCAAACACCGAAACGAAATGAGTTAGCAAAAAATTAAGGAACAAAAATAAATATAAATTAAAAGCTTTTTTGTATATCTTCAAATTAGTCAAGCTCAAAATTCCTAGTGTAATTTAAAAGCTGTCGAATATTTCCTTTTTTAAATTTTTTAAAAAACTTTTATTTTCCATCAACAAAAAAATATTTAATAGCGAGTATCTTAAATGGAGTTATAAACATTTATGTACATAAAGCACTGTAAGCAATGAAATATTAATGTTTTATTTAAGCACAAATCATGCAAAGAAAGTAACAGTTTTTAAAAAGCGAAAGAATTATTATTTTTTTATCGTTTGTTAATGGGATGAAAATATTCAATTTCCTGTTTACTTTCGCTTTGCATTTTAAGAAATAAATTTACGTTTTCCCATTAGAATTTCTATGACACAATGATTGAGAACATCTAGAAGAAGGCCATTGAAGGAAAAGGATAAAAAAAAATTCCAGAACATTATTTTGAACAATAGCAGTGAAATTACATTCAGCAAATCGTTTATTCGATGCGAATAATATTTTGTCTGATTTTCTGCCCAATTATGGTGCATAAGAAGTGAAACGAAATGAGATGGAAGAAAGTGAAGGAAACATTATAATTCTTTTTTTTTCTATTATGATTATTGTGCTTGGAAAGTATTCCTTCTGATTATGGGATTTGTTCCAGTAACTATTGTTTTTATTAATTTTTGGAAACGATTCCTTTTGAATGGAACATTTATGAAAGTGAAGATCGTTAGAGTTTTAAAGACATGTTTGAAGAAAATAATTTAGAAGATTAAAAAAGCTGAAACAAGGTAACTATTTCGATTGGTATGTCATTACTTTTTCTTCATGATTAAATAATCTTTGATACTTTTCGTTTACATTCAATTTCCTTTACTTTAAAAATTTTGTAATATAATTTTAAATGCATTTCGTTTGTGTATGATTTTTATGTACATAAAATTTTTGTTTTCAATTTGATTCAAATATTAGTTTAATAAGTATTGATAAAATCATTGACTAAAATAGAATTAGAAGGAAAAACTGATAAATGAATTTAGAGATGCCATTTTTAATGCAAATCGCAAGAAATTGCTATTAAATATTCTTTTGAATTGTTACAATTGGCCGTTTCTTGATAACAAATATTTGAGGGACTGAATAGCCGAGTATCTGGTGCTCGGTGCTACTAGTTTCGGGTGCGATTCCCGGCTGGATGTATATAGTGGTTCGGAATCTACTTTAAACAGTAGGTCTCGGTTTCATAGGACCGTAGAGCATCACGGAGCCAAGTCAGACTTCCAGCAATCCAACACAATAGAAACTGGCCTCTTTCCCTTCAACTGTGATTCCATATGGGTTCGTGGGCTTGGTCTAGATATCTACCAAGTGGAATAAGCAACAACAACAAATATTTGAATTACAAAATAATAATTCTTTCCATTTTGAGTTATTTTAATCTTTGATATGGTGCAGTTTCAAACTTTGACAACAGAAACTACAGTTTGCAGAACTATTTACAGAAACTTTGAAACTACAGTTTAAAAATTTTCGAAACGATTTAGTGCCAATGAACTAAAATTCGAAAAAAACCCCTTCTGTATTGGAGTTTAACATTGCATGCAGTTTAACAATTTCGAAGATTTTATTGATTTTAATTTATTAAAACCACTTCATTCTGCCACTACAATATTTTTCAAGTAATCACCCTACACAAAAGGATACATTTCCTATGTAAAGTGTGTGTGGTTAAAATTCCTCTTTCGCTTATATGTCACTAAAGTTTCAGGAGTAGGCTTAAATATGCCTTGAATATATATACACTCAAGAGCAAAAACATTATGACCACCTGCCAATAACGAGTTTGCCCACCTTTGGCGCACAACACAGCTTCAAACCGCCTTGGCATGGATGCCACAAGTCCTTGGTAGATGTCTGGAGACAGATTGTACCAGATGTTTAAGCAACGGTCAAGCAAATCCGAGATATTGCGAATTGGTGGTCTTTGAATTCTGAGCTGCCGTCCCAGGAAATTCCTAATGTGTTCTATCGAATTGGAATCCGGCGAGTTAGGCGGCCAGGACATTAACTGGAATTCAGCATCATGTTCCTGGAACCACTCCATCACAATTTTAGCCTTGTGACAAGGGGCGTTGTCCTGTTGGAGCATACCATTTCCAGCTGGAAAAACAGAGGCCATGTAAGGGTGCAACTGGTCCGCAATTATGTTCAGATACCCTGTAGCCTTCATGGTCTGCTCTACCACAACCACGGGTCCCAGAGACACCCAAGAAAACGTCCCCTAAAACATAATACCTCCACCACTGGCCTGTGTATGACCTACTGTACATTGAGGGAGCAACTGTTCGCCTGGAAGACGGCGTATCCTGACGCGGCCGTCGGCGTGATGAATGATAAACCGTGATTCATTTGACCAGGGAATGATGATGGGGATTTGATGTTCCCGGGCCCAGCGCAGGCGCAGCTGGCGATGACGCTTGGTCAGCAAAAGCACACGAGTGGGACGTTTGCTGCGTAGCCCCATATCCAACAGTGTGCTCCGATGCTTTCCTACTTGGCGCCCTGCATTGTACTGGGCTGTCAGCTGAGCCACTGTCTGGCTCCGGTTTTGCTTCACCATGCGAGACGGTCTCCGACGACCTTTTTCTTTGATAGCGTGTGGACGTCCAACACCATGTCGTCTACTGCTGGTTTTATCGTCATTCATCCACTTTGAATAAGTACTAACAACTGTAGATCGCGAACAACCCACGAGACGTGCAGTTTCGGAAATACTTGTTCCGAGCCTTCGAGCCATTACAATCTGCCCTCTATCAAAGTCGCTTAGATCCGCAGCCTTTCCCATCACACACAGAAGTAAGTGAAAGAATGATTCTTCAGACTCTGCAGCAGCAGTTAAATACCACTTCCACCTGATCACGTGCCTTCACGTCATCCAGGCGAGTTCATTGCATAATGTAGGGGTGGCCATAATGTTTTGGCTCTTGAGTGTATATGAATATTGGATATGCACTCAATAACATTAAAAATATTGTAAAAAAATGAATAACGAAAAATTATGAGTTAATAAAAGTATCAACAACTTGTAAGTATCCAGACGAAATATACAAAAGAAATGGCAACAGAAATTGATAGTTAGTTTAAATAGTTAATTCCAAGATTGATAATTATTTAGCAGATCCTATTGGCCATTCTACATGTCGAGGCATTAATGATCAATCAGTTTATATTAGTAAGAGCAGAAAGCTTTATAATTCTTGTTGGAGTGAAAATTTCCTGTCTGTTAACTAATCGACAGGTTCAAAATTGGGCAAACGTCTGCATGTCATTCATGACGCTGAATGAGTTAAATATATATATTTTATGGTTTGGTTTGTCGTTGTATGGTGATTTTTTTGCACAATTTAGGCTAATTAGAGTACGATCTATAGTTTAACGTGGATTTCGAACCGCTGAGGCATCCATGCCACCTCCAGGATTCGAAACTGAAGCCTGTGGTACGAAAGGTCTGAGTACATTTTGTTGAAATTGGACAAATTAACTTATTTTTTCGGAAAGATTTGCTTAGTTGAGATATAAATTTATTGTGAAGAAATATATGCAAAGATCTCGCCTATTTTTATTAAATCTATTTTATTTTTAAACTAGTGCATGATTGGATTTATGATTAATATTTATGGAGAATGCTTTTAAAAAGCAAAACGTTGGATTTATTTACATAATCCGAAATGTAGAGACAACATAAAATGGATATTTATAAATTTTAAGAGTTTTAAAAATGTAATAAAATTTTGAATTTTTTCTAATTAAAGATTTTTTAAATTTTTACATTATTTCTGGTTAAAGACTGCATGAAATTACAAGAATATAAATGTAAAAACTTTCCTTTCTAAATTAATTAATTAAAATGCATTTCTTACACAGTGGATAATATTATTTGAAACATATTTTACCTTTTAATAAGTGCACATGCAAGAAGTTTTAAATTTTAATCATGCTATTTTAATCCAATATGAATAGTATTAGAACTCAAAGTTATTATTTTTTCGAGTGTTATATTTCTTTGGACTCTGAGAGTGTATATGCAGGATGCTTATCGATAAATTAATCTATTGAGAACCATCTAGAGCAGACTTTGATCAGTGAATTTACAAGAATATGGATACAGGCTATTCGAAACCCCCAGAAAAGTAATTGCCAAGAAAAGAAATTAACTTAAAATAACTAATATGAGCAGTATTTAAGCGCACTACTGCAATATGTACTCATATAATGACCGATATTGCTACAAAATTGACATTTAAATATTTACTTTTTGTCTCTCAGTTATCGACTATGTCGGATCTCTGTAAACTAACTCTTTCATTGAAAATTACTTTAAAATAACTGTTAGGAGCTGTCTTTATGCACAAATAAGAACTATGTAGTTCTTAAAGGACCAACATGGAGGACAACTGACATTTTTTTCATTTATTAACACTTTTTATCACTTATCGACAACATTGAATCTTATTAAGATAACTCTCACTCACTAGCCTTATCTGAGATTAAAAACATCAAATTAGGATTCTACAAAATTTATATATTATTTTTCTCGGCGTACGAGTACTTAAACTATTTCGAATTTTCTCACAACCAAATAGTACTTTTCCATTCCTCAAAATCGTACGAAAGGCATGCAAAGATCCCACCCTCGTCAAACGGAATCCCGGCGATCACTATTAAGTCCTTCTAAATCTCATTTAATAGGCTCGTGGCAAAGGGACCTTTGGCTCCTCTGCATGCGAAATCAAATTTGTCGTTTGCTCGGCACCCGGGCTTCCCCAAATAAACATTTAATGAATACCTGCATGGAGAAAAGGGGGCATTAATGATTCAGAGCCCATGCCGCCCATGATCATAATCACGATTCGAATGGCACTCGACAAAACACTCCCTTCCATCGGGAAGGAATGCGAGGAATTCATAATGAGATACTAATGATTCCTTCCAGGAGACGTGGTGAGCTGCAGCCCCTTTTTTTTAATGACGTTGGATACTTGTGACAAATTATTCTAAAGAGGTAGAAGGTAAGAGGACACGGGAAAATAGAATTACCGGGATAAAAAGGATTCTTTAAAGAACTTTTTTTTTATTGCTAGTGTAAAATTTGGGTAAGTCACTAGGGTCCAGTTTTACTCTAATGGATTCTTGATGTTGAAGTAGGTAATAGTAGAAAGGGTGTAACGCATTCGTCATGCAATTTTGAAATGCTGTTTTTTTGTTGTTGTTGTTGTTATACTATTTTAAGCATGTAATGTCTAATATGAATTTGATGATTTTCTTGAATTCTCTAATTATAATATGGCGCGCATAAATAATTCTTTCATTTCCATTAAAAAAATAAATTAAAATATCTGTTAAAAGCATTAGTTAAGCGGAATAGAGCAATATGTACTCCTGAAATGATCAATATGCAGGACAAGTGATATTTTAAACATTTATTAACACCAATTTGTGTAACTTATTTTAATATGATCCAATGTACTCGATAACTATTTTACTTTCCTTAAAAAATCAGTTTAAAATATCCATTACGAGCAATATTTAACCACAATAAAGCAATGTGTACTTCTGAAATGACCAATATATAAAACAATTGACTTATAAAAATTTAATAAATAATTAAAATGTAATTTAACAAAATGTAACGTAACGTAATGTAACTTTCTGTAACTTTTTTTTAAGAAGATCCAATGTAGCATATAGCTAACTATTACACTTATCAGTATTTAAGTGCAATATGCATTTTTGGCTTAGTATTGATCCATGTGTTAGTTATCGACTGCATTGGATCTTATTAAAATAATCCTTTCACTTACTTGCCTTATTTGTGATTAAAATTTACCTAATTAGGATTCTACAAAATTTATAAATTATTTTTCTTGTCGTACTTAAACTACTTTATTTCAAATTTTCTTGCAACCAAACAGCGCTTTTCCATTCCCCGAAATCGTACGGAAAGCATTCAAAGATCCCACCCTCTTCCAACAGAATCCCGGCGATCACCATCAAGTCCCTCTAAATCTCATTTAATAGGTTTTTACCCTGGGCTCCTCTGCACGCGAAATCAAATTTGTCGTTTCTCGGCGCCCGGGCTTCCCCAAATAAATATTTAATGAATACCTGCATGGGGAAAAGGGGGCATAAATGATTCAGAGCCCATGCCGCCCATGATCATAATCACGATTCGAATGGCACTCGACAAAACACTCCCTTCCATGGGAAGGAATGCGAGGAATTCATAATGAGATACTAATGGTTCCTTCCAGCAGACGTGGTGAGTTACACCCCTTTTTTTCATGACGTTGGATACTTGTGACAAATTATTCTAAAGAGGTAGAAGGTAAGAGGACACGGGGAAATTGAATTACCTTGATAAAAAGGATTCCTTAAGATACTTAACTTTTTTTTTGCTACTGTAAAATTCGGTTAAGTCACTAGGGTCCAGTTTTACTCTAATGGACTAATGGATTCTTGATGTTGAAGTTCGTAACAGTAGAAAGGGTGTAACGGATTCGTCATGTAAATTTGAAATGCTGGTTTTTTTTGTTGTACTATTTTGAGCATGTAATGTCTAATATGAATTTGATGAATTACTTGAATTCTTTAATTATAGAGTCTCACGCATAAATAATTCTTTAATTTCCAGTAAAAAAAATAATTTAAAATGTCTGTTAGGAGCATAAGTTAAGCAGAATAGAGCAATATGTACTCTTGAAATGACGAACACGCCGGTCAATTGACGCTTTACGCATTTATAAACACTTTTTTTCACGTAATCCAATGTAGTCGATAAATAAATTATCTCCTTCACTTTCACTTAAAAATTAATTTAAAATATCTGTTAGGAACAATATTTAAGCGCAGTAGAACAATTTTTACTCATGAAATTAACAATAAGCAAAACAATTGACATTTTAATCATTTATTAACTATTTTTGCAATATATTTTAGGAAGATCCGTTGTAGACGGTAACTAACACTTAGCAGCATTTAAGCACAATATGCATTTTTTGCTTAGTTTTGTTCCATGTGTTAGTTATCCACTACATTGGATCTTATTGAAATGAATCCTTCACTTACTTTCCTTATCGGAGAATAAAAATATCTAATTAAGATTATACAAAATTTAAAAATTATTTTTCTTGGTGAACTTAAACTATTTCAAATTTTCCATCAACCAAACAGTGCTTTTCCATTCCCCGAAATCAAACGAAAGGCATGAAAAGATCCCACCCTCGTCCAACAGAATCCCGGCGATCACTATTAAAGCCCCTTTAAATCTCATTTAATAGGTTCGTGGCAAAGGGACCCTTGGCTCCCGTGCACGCGAAATCAAGTTTGTCGTCCGCTCGGCACCCGCGATTCCCCAAATAAACATTTAATGAATACCTGCATGGGGAAAAGGGGGCATTAATGATTCAGAGCCCATGCCATCATAATCACGATTCGAATGGCACTCGACACAACACCCCCTTCCACGGGACGGAATGCGAGGAATTCATAATGAGATACTAATGGTTCCTTCCAGGAGACGTGGTGAGCTGCACCCCCCTTATTTTATGACGTTGGATACTTGTGACAAATTATTCTAAAGAGGTAGAAGGTAAAAGGACACGGGAAAATAGAATTACCGGGATAAAAGGATTCTTTAAAGTATTTTCTTTTTTTTTTTTCTTCTTGATAGCGTAAAATTTGGGTAAGTCACTAGGGTCCAGTTTTACTCTAATGTACTCATAGATTCTTGATGTTGAAGTTCGTAACAGTAGAAAAGGGTGTGACGGAGTCGTCATGTAATTTTAAAAATGTTTTTTTTGTTGTGCAATTGTAAGCATGTAATGTCTAATATAATTTGCTGAATTACTTGTATTCTGTACTTGTAGTATAGCACGTAAAGATTTATTCTGTGTAATGCAACTTATCGGCCTATACTAGATCTATAACGACTTCAAGAAGAGGATCCCTTTCAGGTTCATGGGAACGCTTTACTTTTTATTTACAAGCACTATATATATATATATATACAAATAATGAACTCTGGATTTTTAAACAAAAAAATAAAAATGATCTATTGAGAACCATCAAGAGCAGACAATGATCCGTGAGTTTACATGGAATTTGATAGAGCCTATTCAAAACAATCAGAAATGTTGCAAAGAAAAAAATTAATTAAAAATCTGCTAGATGTAGATTTTAACGCACTAAAGGAATATGCACTCCTGTATGATCAGTAGCATAATTGGCAAGGGCATGATTGCTGAGTGGCTGGCGCGCGGTAACACAGTTTTCAGGTTCCATTCTATGCCATGGATGTTTGTAGGGGTTCGGAATCCTCTGTAGGCCTGTAGGTCCTAGTATCATATGACAGTATATCGTCCCAGAATCTAATCAGATTTCGGGCCAACATCATTCCCAAACTTCATAGGGCAACTCAGCTCCAGCCACAGTGATGTGGTATGATGTAGTAGTAGCAGAATTCGCATTTTAAACATTTTTTTTCTCTTAGTTATCGACCACACTGGATCTTATTGAAATAACTCTTTCCCTAAAAATTAATTTAAAATAACTGTTAGGAGCGATATTTAAGCGCAGTACAACAATATGTACTCCTGAAATGACCAATGTGAAAAACAATCGACATTTTAAACTTTTATTAACAATTTTGTCACTTTTTAAAATAAAATCCGATGTAGTTTATAAGTATGTTTCAAAAAATGTTAATAAATGTTTAAAATGTCATTTTTGCTGCATATTGACCATTTCAGAAGTAATATTGCTCCATTGCGCTTAAATACTGCTCCTAACAGCTATTTTAAATTACATTTTTTAGTGAAAGGAAAAGATTTATTTTAATAAAATCCAATATAGTAGATAGCTAACCCTTACACTTCCACAAAAAAATAATTAAAAATATCGGTTCAACGCAATAGAGCATTATGTACTCTTGAAATGAGCAATATGCAGAACAATTGACATTTTAAAAATTTACTTTTCGGCCCTTAGTTATCGACTACAGTGGATCTTAACAAAATAACACTTTCACTTGCTTCCTTTATCTGAGATTAAAAATATCTGACTAAGGTTCTACAAAATTTATAAATTATTTTTTCTTGCTGTACGAGAACTTAAACTATTTCAAATTATCTCCATAACCAAACAGTGCGTTTACATTCACCGAAATCATACAAAAGGCATGCAAAGATCCCACCCTCGTCCAACAGAATCCCGGCGATCACTATTAAGTCCCTCTAAATCTCATTTAATAGGTTCGTGGCAAAAGGATCCGTGGCTCCTCTGCACGCGAAATCGAATTTGTCGTTTGCTCGGCACCCGGGCTTCCCCAAATAAACATTTAATGAATACCTTGCATGGGGAAAAGGGGGCATTAATGATTCAGAGCCCATGCCGCCCATGATCATAATTACGATTCGAACGGCACTCGACACAACACTCCCTTCCATGGGAAGGAATGCGAGGAATTCATAATGAGATACTAATTGTTCCTTCCAGGAGACGTGGTGAGCTGCACCCCCTTTTTTATGACGTTAGATACTTGTGACAAATTATTCTAAAGAGGTAGAAGGTAAGAGGACACGGGGAAATAGAATTACCGGGATAAAAAGGATTCGTTAAAGTATTTTCCTTTTTTTTTTTTTTTCTTCTTGATAGTGTAAAATTTGGGTAAGTCACTGGGGTACAGTTTTACTCTAATGGACTAATGGATTCTTGATGTTGAAGTCGGTAACAGTAGAAAGGGTGTAACTGATTCGTCATGTAATTTTAAACAGTTTTTTTTTTTGGTTGTACTATTTTATGCATGTAATGTCTAATATGAATTTGATGAATCACTTGAATTCTTTAATTATAGTATAGCACGTAAAGATTTATTCTATGTTGTATAATTCCCGGCATATATTAGACCTATAACAGCTTCAAGAAGAGGACCAGGTTCAAGAGAACACTTATTGAAAAACTATATAGTATACTATACTTTACGAGAAATACTATTTTATTGTTGTACTATTTTGAGCATGTAATGTCTAATATGAATTTGATGAATTATTTGAATTCTCTAATTATAGAGTCTCACGCATAAATAATTCTTTAATTTCCAGTAAAAAAAATAATTTAAAATGTCTGTTAGGAGCATAAGTTAAGCAGAATAGAGCAATATGTACTCTTGAAATGACAAACACGCCTGTCAATTGACGCTTTATGCATTTATAAACACTTTTTTTCACGTAATCCAATGTAGTCGATAAATAAATTATCTCCTTCACTTTCATTAATAATTAATTTAAAATATCTGTTAGGAACAATATTTAAGCGCAGTAGAACAATTTTTACTCATGAAATGAACAATAAGCAAAACAATTGACATTTTAATCATTTATTAACTGTTTTTGCAACTTATTTTAGGAAGATCCATTGTAGACGGTAACTAACACTTAGCAGCATTTAAGCGCGATATGCGTTTTTTGCTTAGTTTTGTTCCATATGTTAGTTATCCACTAAATTGGATCTTATTGAAATGAATCTTTCACTTACTTGCCTTATCTGAGAATAAAAATACCCAATTAAGATTATACAAAACTTAAAAATTATTTTTCTTGGCGAACTTAAACTATTTCAAATTTTTCATCAACCAAACAGTGCTTTTCCATTCCCCGAAATCAAACGAAAGGCATGCAAAGATCCCACCCTCGTCCAACAGAATCCCGCCAATCACTTTTAAGTCCCTCTAAATCTCATTTAATAGTTTCGTCGCAAAGGGACCCTCGGCTCCTCTGCACGCGAAATCAAGTTTGTCGTTTGCTCGGCACCCGGGCTTCCCCAAATAAACATTTAATGAATACCTGCATGGAGAAAAGGGGGCATTAATGATTCAGAGCCCATGCCGCCCGTGATCATAATCACGATTCGAATGGCACTCGACACAACACCCCCTTCCATGGGACGGAATGCGAGGAATTCATAATGAGATACTAATGGTTCCTTCCAGGAGACGTTGTGAGGTGCACCGCCCTTTTTATTTTGACGTTGGATACTTGTGACAAATTATTCTAAAGAGGTAGAAGGTAAGAGGACACTGGAAAATAGAATTACCGGGTTAAAAAGGATTTTTTCAACTATTTTTCATTCTTTTTTATTTTTCTGCTAGTGTAAAATTTGGGGAAGTCACAAGGGTCCAGTATTACTCTAATGGATTCTTGATGTTGTAGTTGGTAACAGTAGAAAGGGTGTAACTGTCCCGTCATGTAATTTTGAACAGTTTTTTTTTTTTTTTTTTTTTTTTTTTTTTTTGTCGTACTATTTTAAGCATGTAATTTCTAATATGAATTTGATGAATTACTTGAATTCTTTAATTATAGTATAGCACGTAAAGAGTTATTCAGTGTAGGGTAATTCAAGGCATATATTAGACATATAACAGCTTCAAGAAGAGGACCAGGTTCATGGGAACACTTATTGAAAGCACTATATACTATACTATAAATGAACAATATTTGAATAATTGTACTATTTTGAGCATGTTATGTCTAATATGAATTTGATGAATTATTTGAATTCTGTAATTATAGAGTCTCACGCATAAATAATTCTTCAATTTCCAGTAAAAAAATTAATTTAAAATATCTGTTAGGAACAATATTTAAGTGCACTGGAACAATATGTACTCATGAAATGAACAATATACAAAACAATTAACATTTTAATCATTTATTAACTATTTTTGCAACTTATTTTAGGAAGATCCATTGCTGCACAATTTAACTTTTAAAACATTTAAGCGCGATATGCGTTTTTTCTTTTTGTCACTTAATTATAGACTACATTGAATCTTATTAAAATCACTATTTCACTTACTTGCCTTAAATGAGATTAAAAATATCTAATCAGGATTCTACTAAATTTTTAAATTATTTTTCTTCGCGTACTTAAAAACAATTTCAAATTTTCTCACAACCAAAGAGTGCATTTCCATTCCCCGAAATCGAACGAAAGACATGCAAAAATTCCACCCTCCTCAAACAGAATCCCGGCGATCACTATTAAGTCCCTCTAAATCTCATTTAATAGGCTCGTGGCAAAGGGACCCTTGGTTGCTCTGCACGTGAAATCAAATTTGTCGTTCGCTCGGCACCCGGGCTTCCACCAAATAAACATTTAATGAATACCTTGCATGGAGGAAAGGGGGCATTAATGATTCAGAGCCCATGCCGCCCATGATCATAATCACGATTCGAATGGCACTCGACACAACACCCCCTTCCATGGGAAGGAATGCGAGGAATTCATAATGAGATACTAATGGTTCCTTCCAGGAGACGTGGTGAGCTGCACCCCCCTTTTTATTATGACGTTGGATACTTGTGACAAATTATTCTAAAGAGGTAGAAGGTAAGAGGACACGGGAAAATTGAATTACCGGGATAAATTGGATTCTTTAAAATGTTTTTCCTTTTCTTTTTGCAAGTAAAAATTTCGGTAAGTAACTAGGGTCTAGGTTTACTCTAATGGACTAATGATTCTTGATGTTGAAGTTGGTAACAGTAGAAACGGTGTAACGGATTCGTCATGTAATTTTGAACTGTTTTTTTTTTTGTACTATGTTAAGCATGTAATGTCTAATATGAATTTGAGGAATTACTTGAATTCTGTAATTATAGTATCGCACGTAAAGATTTATTCTGTGTGGTGTAACTTCTCGACCTATATTAGACTTTTAACGGTTTCAAGAACAGGACCACTTTCAGGTACATGTGAACACTTTAAATTTTATATACAAGTATATATGCAAATAATGAACTCTAAATTATTATACAAAGAAATAATAATTTAAAAATATAAATTTTACCACAAATGCACGATTAAATTACAGATACAGTTCACTCCAAATTCAGAGATTTGAAGAGTTCTGAATCTACATTGAATCTAATTGTCTGAATTGTCTATCTATTAAAAGATGTATTAAAGCTCAGTAGAGCAATATGCACTCCTGAAATGACCAATATGCAGCACAATTCACATTTTAAGCATTTATTAACACTTTTAGTCACTTAGTTATCGACTATATTAGCTTTTATTAAAATAACTCTTTCACTTGCACTGAAAATTCATTTAGAAGATCTATTAGGAGCAGTATTTTAGCACAATGCAGCAATTAATTCGGAAATAACCAATATAAAGTACAATTGACATTTTAAATATATATTAACATTTTTTCATAGTTTTGTTCCATGTGTTAATTATCGACTTGGTCGGATCGTATTAAAATAACTATCTCACTTACTTGCCTTATCTAAGTTTAAAAATATCTAATTACTCGTAGGATTCTACAAAATATGTATATATAATTTTTTTGGCGTTCTTTAAACTATTTCAAATTTTCTCCACAACCAAACAATACTTTTCCATTCCCCGAAATCGAACGAAAGGCATGCAAAGATCCCACCCTCCTCAAACAGAATCCCGGCGATCACTATCAAGTCCCTCTAAATCTCATTTAATAGGTTCGCGGCAAAGGGACCCTTGGCTCCTCTGCATTCGAAATCAAATTTGTCGTTTGCTCGGCACCCGGGCTTCCCCAAATAAACATTTAATGAGTACCTGCATGGAGAAAGGGGGCATTAATGATTCAGAACCCATGCCGCCCATGATCATAATTACGATTCGAACGGCACTCGACACGACACCCCCTTCCATGGGAAGGAATGCGTGGAATTCATAATGAGATACTAATGGTTCCTTCCAGGAGACGTGGTGAGCTGCACCCCTCTTTTTAATGACGTCGGATACTTGTGACAAATTATTCTAAAGAGGTAGAAGGTAAGAGGACACGGGAAAATAGAATTACCGGGATAAAAAGGATTTTTTAAAATATTTTCCTTTCCTTTTTTTTTTTTTTTTTTTTTTTTTTTTTTTGATGTTAGTGTAAAATTTGGGTAAGTCACTAGGGTCAGTTTTACTCTAATGGACTAATGGATTCTTGATGTTGAAGTTGGTAACAGTAGAAAGGGTGTAACGGATTCGTCATGTAGTTTTGAAATGATCTTTTTTTTTTGTTGTTCTTTTACTATTTTAAGCATGTAATGTCTAATATGAATTTGATGAATTGCCTGAATTCTGTAATTATAGTATCGCGCGAAAAGATTTATTATGCGTAGTGTAATTTATCCGCCTATGTTAGACCGATAACGGCTACAACAAGAAGACTATTTTCAAGTTCATGGAATACTTAAATTTTTATTTACAAACACTAACAAATAATGAACTGTGGATTAATATACACAGAAAAAAAATTAAAAAAAATTTCATCAGAAATGCACTATTAAATCTCAAGTACAGTTCACTCCAAATTCGGAGATATTCAGAGTTCTCGAGTCTGCGTCGAATATAATTGAATGGTCTGCGCAAATTTTAATTGTCACACGGCGTGATACACGAAATCACAAGACAGCAATATGTACTCCAGAAATAACCAATATGCAGGACAATTAATACTTTAAACATTTATTAACACTTTCTGCAACTTAGATATCGCCTAATTTCGATCTAATTAAACTAACTCTTTCACTTTCACTGAAAAATCAATTTAAAATATATATTTGGAGCAGTATGTCAGGGCAATATGCATTCCTGAAATGAACATTATGCACTCCTGAAATGAACAATGTATAGCACAATTGACACTTTAAACATTTATTAACACTTGTTGTAACTTGTTTTAATAAGACCCAATGTAGGCGATAATTCTTTCAATTTCACTAAAAAATTAATTAAAAATATCTGCTAGAAACCGTATTTAAGCGCAATATACCAATAACTAATCCTGGAAAGACTAAAATGCAGATCAATTGACATTTTAGTCATGTACTATATTAACATTTTTTGCTCAGTTTTGTGTTAGTTGTCGACTACATTGGATCTTATTAAGATAATTCTATCCCTTACTTGCCTTATCTAACATTTAAAATATTTAATTAGGATTCCACAAAACTTATAAATTATTTTTCTTGGCGTACGACTATTTAAACTATCTGAAAATTTTCAACAACCAAATACTGCTTTTCCATTCCTGGAAATAGTACGAAAGGCATGCATGAATCCAACCTCGTCCAACAGAATCCCGGCGATCACTATTAAGTCCCTCTAAATCTCTTTTAATAGGTTCGTGGCAAAGGGACCCTGGGCTCCTCTGCACTCGAAATCAAATTTGTCGTTTGCTCGGCACCCGGGCTTCCCCCAAATAAACATTTAATGAATACCTGCATGGAGAAAAGGGGGCATTAATGATTCAGAGCCCATGCCGCCCATGATCATAATTACGATTCGAATGGCACTCGACACAACACCCCTTCCATGGGAAGGAATGCGAGGAATTCATAATGAGATACTAATGGTTCCTTCCAGGAGACGTGGTGAGCTGCACCCCCACTTTTTTTATGACGTTGGATACTTGTGACAAATTATTCTAAAGAGGTAGAAGGTAAGAAGGCACGGGAAAATAGAATTACCGGGATAAAAAGGATTCTTTAAAATATTTTTCCTTTTTTTTTTTTTTTTTATTGCTAGTGTAAAATTTGGGTAAATCACTAGGGTCAGTTCTACTCTAATGGACTAATGGATTCTTGATGTTGAAGTCGATTACAGTAGAAAGGGTGTAACGGATTCGTCATGTAATTTTCAAATGCTGTTTTTTTGTTGTACTATTTTAAGCATGTAATGTCTAATAAGAATTTGATGAATTACTTGTAGTCAGTAATTATAGTATCGCACGTAAAGATTTATTCTGTTTAATTCTCGACCTATATTAGACCCACAACGGCTTCAAGAAGAGGAACACTTTTAGGTTCATGGAAAAGTTTTAATTTTATGTACAAACACTATATATATATATATATATATGTATATACAAATAATAAACTTTGAATTGTTATACAAAGAAATAACAATTTAAAAATATAAATTTTATCACAAGTGCACGATTAAATGACGTCCAGTTCACTCCAAATTGAGATTTTACGTCGACAATCGAGTCAAATAATCGAGTCTACGTCGAAACCAATTGCCTGGTTTGCGGCAGACCGTAATTATCACACGGCATGACACACGAAATTACAAGGGGTTAACTTTGAAAAACAGTCGGAAACTCCGGTCTATTGTGTTACTTCAGAGAAAAAAAGAAGAACTCTCTCTTTTGAGGGTGACTCGTCGCAAAAACTCCTCTTTTGACGAAAAAAACAACAACAACACTTTTTAAGATAAACTTTTAGAGGATGGGGTTGGGCAGCTTATCTCCCTTTTCATTGGAGTAGACATTTCTCAGCTCGTGGTCTATTACCAATCACAATAGTACAACTCGTAGTATGTTGTATTCAATTTGTAGTTGTTTCGACCTGTAAAGATTGCACAAACATTCGCTAAGTTCGTGAATCTCATTATACATGATACCGAGTATCTGCCATCGGATTTGAGTGACAGGTTGTTCTCATAAGAACAAAAAACTAATTGCATGTGATATATCTACCCACAATACTGCTTGTCTGCTGTCAAGTCCGAATGAGGGGTTATTATATACTTGTAAAATATAATTTCTCTCCCAATGAAATGCCAAAACTCTTCCAGTAAAAAAAAAAAAAAAAAAATGCTACAGTAGGTACAACTTTATGGCCCCGACATTGCTTATGAACAGGTATGTGAAATAGTCCATAATAAGTATCCTTAATTCTTATGTGAAATCACTAACACCATCATATAATAGTTTTGTTGCATAATTATCATTATGGTAGATAAGTAATAGATTTATCACAGACCAGAATGTACAAAAATAGGACTATTGTATTGCAATCATTTGAATACCACCGCAGTTTGGAACAAACATTCTTAGAAATGATGTTTTTGGGGGTTTTCACTGTCTCATTATCTTCCTTAAAAATGATAAAAGGGACTGCAATCATTTCAGCAACCGCGGGGTTTTTGGATCAACATTCTTATCGAATTTTAAAATGATCTTTCACAGCTCAGAAGACAAATGTTCTGACCTCCAGGCTGCTCAATATTTCTAGTTAAATATCTGTAATTTACCGAGTATTTGACAGTAGCAGTATATAGCAGTTTGAGTAATTTACTAGGATATTTTTCACAAACCCCAATTCTCTGCTCGAAAGAAATAGACCCCACCGTACAAAAGACGCGAATTTTCCAAACAGAAAGTGTCTTTAAGCAAAGACGTTCTCCCGAATTATCACTATTAACCCGAAATTACCACTGCACTGCTGAAATTTAAATAATAAAAAAAATTCTAAAATTAATTACCAGTATAGACCTTATGTTAAAATATATAGACCTTATGTTATGTTTTTTATATATGATTTTAGTACATAATATCACTTTTTCTAACCCTGTAAGATCAGTGTCATCGCCAGGGCAACTATATCTGGTGTGTTGTAAATCGCAGTTCTGAAAAGTCATAGTCATCTTTATTTATAGCCATTTTATTTTATTATAGTCATCTCTATTATTAATAATTATAATAATATTGAAATGGTCATTAAAATAAATCATATTTACAGTTCTATTTATAGTAATTTTCAGGTCATCGTTAAAACAGTAATAACTATTGACAGGATTAGTTTCTTTGGATTTATCAACTTGCACTTCGAAAACCTGCAGAATAAAACCTTTTCTGATTCATTTAAAGATGAAATCGGGTTTTTTAATAACCAAATTGCGCATATATTGCACATCTTACAGTCCAGGTTTAAACCTGGACTGCATATTTCTTTTAAAATAATTTAATGTTTCATTATACGTAGTTATTTTCCTATCGTGCGACTTGTTATAGGCTTGTAAGATGTATCTTAACATTTAAGTTTTGTGGCGTTGTACATCCTGTTTCCTTTCCCGTGCTGCATGTAGTCAGGAGATATAATTCCAATAGACTATATGAAGTTTCACCCTCCTCTGAATTTGTTGTATTTAGAGTTCTTTGTGTTGGATTGGTTTATGAAAGGAGATGGGGACATGTCATCAATAGATAACACACACATTATATATATCTAATTTTTAAACAGTAAAAACTAGAGACGAGACTTTTGAACCCTTTACTTTTAAGACTTTTAAACAGTTGATAGCCATTTCCTTAACTGACATAAAAACATGGGAATAGAAATTTTGGAGATGTGATGAAAGTTCTGCCATTCACCTATAAATTTTACCAATTTTTAATAAATTTCAGAAATAGACCCTTTATTATTTTTTATGATTCCTAGTTAAGTTAGAATGACTCATAAGACCAATGACTCATATATTGTAGAAATATATAAGACCAATAACTCTTATTTTGTAGAAAGTATAAGACCAATGGCTCTAATTTTGTAGAAAAGTATAAGACCAATGGCTGGCATTTATTAGATATATGGATATCTGCATAAAACCAATGCCTCACATTTGCTTGTTACACTCTCGTAAAAATACAATTCACTGGAAAAAAAAAAATTTTATTTTACATAAGGATTAATGGTTGATTTGACATTTAACTTGTTTATTCAAAAGCATAATATACGAAACTCAATTGCTTTTTTAAAAAAGAATAATACATATTCTGAAATTAGTGTATGGTAAATAATGGTTATATAAAAAAATTATAATAATTTGTTAAAATTTAATTAAATTGAAATCTGAATTACTTTTACCTTTTCTCAAGAGTTGAATAATGCGTTTAAAAAACAATTGAAATCAAATTGTATAATTGAAATTGTGAGTTAAAACATCAAGATTACTTTTTGTTAAAATGTCCTTTCATAAAAAAAAAGTTAAAATTCTGTTATAAAGCAGTTTTTGCTAAATGAAAAATATATTCAATTGACTTAAACTGATTATGAAATATGTATTTTTAATAATGAGTTAAATGATTTATTGAAAAAAATATATTTGAACAATATTTCTATCATGAAGAATTTTATTCTCCTGATTGCAAATATTTTTAAAATTGAAATGAATGTACAATTTCAATATTTCGCTGGATATTCCCTTTGATTCTATTATTTTCAACTCCAACAAACATCAAATAATCTTCAACAAAGTAAATAACACGTGCAAATTTTGTCAGCAAGAGATAAAAAAAATAACTAAAAAAAAAAAGCAAATGCATAAAAAGAAGTTAACCGGATAACTTATCAACGCAAACAAACGAAACACTTCTAAAAGAATTTCTATTTTTTATTTTATTTCATTCTCTCTTTCAAATGGAACAAAAAAAAATTCGAAAACAAGACCTAACCAAGTGTCTCATTGCAGCTGCGACAAGCTATGGTCCAATAACAGGCACTTGAGCTCCGTGTGCCTGGCTAGAACACGACATTTTGTCGGCCCAAACAATAACAAAGAGCTCTTAACGTCTGCAATAACGACGACCAGTTGGAATCGAACGAATTATTGCTACTGGATTCTTTTTCTTTGGATTCTTCTTCCCCCCTCCCCAACACCCTTGATATTTTTTTTTCTTCTTTTTTGAATGTTTCAAAAATCTTATTGTCTCCTTTTTTATTCAGATATCTTGTTCTTGCTGTTTTGGCACATAAAAATATATAGTTCTTTTATGAAATAAATAGTTTAAATACCAGAGTTTTTAGTTGGGATTTTGTGTTAAATTTAAGATTTTATTAAATATATCGTATTAAATGTTGCTAATATATTATTAAATGTATATTTTTGTGATTGATTGTTTTAAGTCAGTGGTCTCCAATTTTCAATTCGCTGGCCAAAATTGTTTTATGGTGACAGGCCAAACATACCATACATCTGACCTGATGAGATAGTTTTAAGTTATCAATAAAATTTATTTAGCTAAGAAGTCATGAATAAGTTAGCTGATAAGTCATAAATAAATTTTATGTATGTTTTACATTGATTTATATATACTTCTAAAATGTATTTAACATGAGAAACAAAAACCGTCGAAAAGTCTTCAAGAAATAATTATCCGTAAAATATATTTGTTAATATTGATATTTAACAGTTGAGTGATTTTTTAATGTATCTAGTAAATGTCAGAAAGAAAAATATTAAATTGAAATTGTTCAACTGAAATTGTTAACTGTTCAATTGCATGTTATATATATTTCTTTTCATACACCTGAATCTTATCTTCGACTTCAAAATTTGAAGATTTTAGTTTTATACTCTTTTTTTTGCTAGTGCACGATATTTTTATAGTATGCATTCGTAAGATGCGTACAGCTTGTACAACGAATTAAAAAGTACAAATGTATTTTTTAATTTGTTATTTCTTCCACCATATTGATGATTCACACTGAAATATATGCATATTTTATGACATAAAATTTTTTTTTCTATTATATGTATAAACATTTTTCAGTGATATATGAACATTTCGTTATTACATAAGAACATTTTTCTATTATGTATATGACATCTTTGTATAATATAATATTTAAAAATATATGTCATCCTGTTAGTTGAAATCCAAATAATATATTAAAAATTTATTTAAAAAGAAGAACAAAAATAAATTAACTTTAGAAGGTTCCCTTATTGTTACACATATTAATTAGCGATGCTCTTTTTTTTTAAACAAAAAATTTTCAGCAAATTTTCAAAGTCCCGCTTCAAATTCAAATAACCATAAACTTTAATAATCAGGCTTAGGTCCTTTAATTGATTCCAATTTACAAGTGGGAAAAATTGGATCTCTATGAACGATAATTGAAAGAATGATTATCCTTCGAAAAATTAATGACTACGTCTACGTTTCTTGAGGAATGCTGGAAGATAAAAAAAAAATCAAGGTTCATTATAGAGGCACTGTACTTGATAAAACCAGAATTAATGAGTCGTAAAAAACGGTGCTTTTATTAAGAATAAGGGGCATTTATCAATGGAGTAATTATTCTTCTCTTACTAAACCTACAGATTTATTTTTAGGCCGCTTTATTAAGCACAAATTAAGGCATTTATTATCAACGTATTTTCAGTTTTGATTTTTTTTTTTTTATTATTCTTTGTTAAAGAAAAATTAATTGAAGGATTTTTGGTGATAGAGTAAGGTATTGGTGCGTGACAGAGAAAGTTAAATAAAGTGAATTAAGTAATATTCAGGAAAAATAATTTTTCTATGTAACTATTTATGGGAATTATGTAATTGGAAAACGAGTAAATTTTAAGGAAAACGATGTTTTGCTTAAGACTTAAAAGAGTAAAAGATTTGGTTATACAAGTTTTAAATTAATTTTAACAAGAAATTTTTATGCAGAGCCAATAATTTCTGATAAAATCTCAATTTCTTAACTACATGAAATAAATAAAAATTAGGTTAATATTATTTTTTTTTTTTTTCAATAAATAATTTTATATTAAAAAAATGATTAATAAATTTATAAACATTGCCAATATAACGTGATATTGCTGTTTTTAACACAAAATGAATTATTTATATATGCAGCAGTGTGATAATATAATAGTTTTTGTCAAACGTAAAGTAACGTTAGTAGTTTTTTGTCAAACGTAAACATAAAGTAGTTTTGTCAAACGTAAACATAAACTAGTTTTGTAAAACGTAATCCTAAAGTAATTTATGTCAAACATAAACATAAAGTAGTTTTGTCAAACGTAAACATAAACTAGTTTTGTAAAACGTAAACATAAACTAGTTTTGTCAAACGTAAACATAAACTAGTTTTGTAAAACGTAATCCTAAATTAATTTGTATCAAACATAAGCGTAAAGTAGTTTTTGTCAAATGTAAACGTAAAGCAGTTTTTATCAAACATAAAATAACGTAAGTAGTTTTGTCAAACGTAAAAAAGTAATTTTTTTTTCAATTTAGAAAAAAAGTCATAATTCTTCATTATCTAATTCATTCTTTCTTAAGATTTTATTATTTTCCTAAAATTATTATTACTTTATTATTATTATTTTTCAATTAGAACCAAATTAATCAGTTAACTCTAATATTAACCCCAATAATAGTGACCCCTCGTTTTCATTGAAACCAAGTTAATTATTTACCGGAAAAGGCACATCGAAGAATAAAATACATGAAGTTTAGTTCATGTATTTTATTCCTTGTATTCTTTTATTCTATTTTGTTTATGTAGTTCTTAAATTATCTATTAAATAGAAATTTAATACATAATTTAAGAACTAACAATTTTGAATTTGATACAGTGAAAGAATAAATATGCAATACAAAACGATAACCAAATTATCATTCTTATAGAACAAAAGTATTCTTTTTTTCTTTTCTTCTGACTCCCCTCTCACGGATTTCATTCTGTTAATAGAGCGTGGAAAGGTGTTCCGGTACCATTTACTCCAACTCATATTCATTTCTTTCGCAGACAGTTAGCTTAATGTAGCGTGAGACTGTTAAAAAGATTTCCGCCGTGATCATTAAAGAAGAGAACAAATGTTTGAGGCTGTCAGAATTGCAGGAGTGAAGAAGAATTCCGTTTTCTGAGGAAAGGAGTTGATGATTTGGAAAAGAGAAGTCGAACAGGATTAAATATCGCATTTTTATTAGAAATGAGGCAGCAACAGATAGGCTGTCACGGCATTTGCTTTATTTTTATTATATTTTTAAAAAAAAATTTGCATTTGTTTTTAATGCATCTCGTGAGAAATATTCAAATGAAATGAAAAATTCTGACGCCCCATTGGCTGTCGTAAGGATTCTAATTAGCTATTAGAAAAGTTGAGCCTGAAATAAGTTAAAATTCAGTGTAAATAGGTTGCACATGATATTTCAAAAATGAATATTTAATTTCCATGCTGAAATATAAAACTATATTTGTCAATATATTAGGATATTGCTTTTTTACATTAATATTAATGTAAAAAAAGCCATACTTACTTACGTTTTTACTTTAGTAGTTTATATAGTATTTTTATATGGTTTTTATTTTTTATTTATTGGTTTTTTTAGAAGTTTACATAATATTTTTGCATTTTACATTTTTTTTTTACTTTATTAGTTTACATAGTATTTTTTTACATGTTTATTTTTTACTTTAGCAGCTTACATAGTATTTTTTGCATGCTTATTTTTTTTTACTTCAGTAGTTTACATAGTCCTTTTACATGTTTACTTTAGTAGTTTATATAGTATTTTTACATGCTTATTTTTTTATTTCAGTACTTTACAAAGTATTTTTACATGTTTATTTTTTTACTTTAGTATTTATATACTAAATACTTAAAATTCTTCCAACATTTCCATACTAAATTTGTTGACTACTTTATACAGAAAAGGCTACGTTGCGCCATTGCAAATCAGATACATATGGCATCTGGAGTTTTTGCTACTTTAATTTAGTTCTTCAGAAATTTCTTTATCAATTAATATTTTGTTAGATCAGAAGTATTCAATTTTTTTGGCAAAAAAAGTTCATTAATAGTCGAAGCGTATATTATGATATTAAATTCTGATGATGAATCACATTAAAAGTCATTAATGTAAAAACAAAATGAATATTTAATTTATTGGGATAAGAAACAACAACAACATATTTTTTAAGAAGTAGTTTATGTAGTATTTTATATTTTGAAAGAATTTATTAATGTAAAAACACCATATTTACTTTATTTATTTTAGTAGTTTACGTAGTATTTTATATGTTTATTTTTTTTACTACATTTCTTCCAATATTTCCATTAAATTTAGTTCACTACTTTATACACAAAATGCTCCGTTGCGCCATTGTAAATCGGTACATATTACATCTTGAGGTTTTGTTCCTTGCATTTAATTCTTCAGAAACTGCTTTATCAATTAATATTTTGTTAAAAATATTTATTTTTGCAAAGGGTTCATTAACAGGAGAGTATATGATGATATTAATTGAATGAATTACTTTGGTATTAATGTAAAAAAGCCAAACTTACTTATTTGTTTACTTAATTTACATAGTATTATTACACGTATATATTACTTACAATACTTACGTTTCTTCCAATATTTCCATATTAAATTTGTTGACTACTTTATACAGAAAATCATGCATTATGCCGTTGCAAATCGGTACATATGACATTTGGAAGTTTCGCTTTTTTCCTATAATTGTTCAGAAACTATTTTATCAATTAATATTTTGTTAAATTTTTTTAAAGAGCTCCTTAATAAGATCTTATATAAAATAAGTAATATTAATTGAATGAATTAAAATTAATGTTTACAAATATTAGTTATGTAAACTAAAATTGATAAATTATTATTAATTGAATAAATTAATATTAAATAAAAATTAAACTATAATAATATATAAACTATAATTAAATTGACATTTTACAGTGAGTTTTTATTAAATATGGTATTACAATGAAATTAATAGCTACTCAGATGATTAAATTAAAATTTTAAATTTAAATTAATTTATTAAAATATGTTCAAAATCTGACACATTTTAATGTTTTGAGTAAAAGATTTTGATAGTTTTAAAGATAGTTGATTGACTTAACGATTTTTTTGTCATTAAAAGAAATGACTTTGCAAGAAACATTAATTAAAATACTTTTGACATTGGAAAAAAAAAATCTTAAGTATAAATCTTAAAATAGTGATTATTAAAAATATATAAGCAAGGCTGAAAATTAACTTTTCCAAAAAATTGGATAAATAAGAGATTTATATATTGAATTAATCCTTTTTACATAATAATATAATAAGAGTACCATTTTTGCAAAAAAATCAGAACTATTAATCTTAAAATAACTATTAAAAATATGCCAATTGGAAAAGTCGAAAAGTGACATTTCCAAAAATATGGCATATATGTAAGAGATTTATATGTTGAATTAATTGCTTTTACATAATAATATAATAAGGGTACCATCCTTTGCAAAAAAATTGAAACACTTAAAAAATTTGAATAAAAAAAAAGTGGATAAAAACTGAAGGGCAATATATGATATAACTGTACATCAGCAATGTAAGCAGCTTAGCAGTTTAATTGCTTTTTTTTTTTTTTTTTGCGAGCTTTCAAATAGTAACAAATAAAACACCATTCAGTTTATCTGCAAATGATCCAACAAATTCATCTTCTGTTTTTGTGCACCATATCTAAGATTTATGAAGTACCATTTCTTCATTTATCAACGACCCTTCGTTAGCAAAATAACATCTTCAGCAACTTCCATCAAAGACTTTTTAAAGAGAAGAACGGCTGCTAAACCTCAGCACTTTTAATCATCCTACCAACAAGACTCGTTAATAACTTTGCTGCCATCTTTCACCTTCCACCAGAGAAGAAGACAGTCTGGAAGATGTGACACGTACTCATAGGAACACTCATAAAAAAAAAAAAAAAAAAAAAAGAATATAGGACACAAAAAGTAGGACTCGCTGAAGGCGAAAACCTGTCTTTATCTGACAACTAGAGAGTGATTAGTGAGTGGACGGATGTGTTTGGACAAAGGGGGCCAAAATCCACAATGAGTCATTTAGCAAATGTTTCCTCTTCGTGGTAAAGGATGAAAAAAAAAGAACAAAAAAAATGGGGGGTGGAATAAAAAAAGAAGGTGGATGGTAGTAGCATCAGTAGAGAAAAAAATGTTCTTCCACCAGAAACAAATGCTTCCTAACGTACTAGAGAAAGAGTAGTCTTCTTTGGCAGGATGGTCCACATTCTCTTGTCAGGCCATTGATCAAGGGGGGCCTTCCTTTTGCTGCAGCCCTGGCCACTTATTTACCAGCAGACGATGTGGGGATGGGGGTGGACCAGTCATGTTTCTTTGGGGCGCCACACGCGGAGGATTCGGTCATTGTTTTTGTCTTCCCGAATAGACGCTGTTCATCATGTGAAAGGATGGACTCTGGTTCAAAGAGACTCTTTTGTTTTCAATGACCCCTCCTTCAGGGCATAGTGGTTCTGGATGGCACCTTCCATGATGAGCCATTTTGTTTTAGTTTGGGAAATAGGTGTTGGGTCACAAAGGTAAATTTGGATACTTATTTAATAAAAAAAGATCATGAAACAAACTTACTCTTCGAATTTTGAAGAATTTATCAGAAGAAATTATTTGAATTTCAAAGAATTTATCAGAAGAAATTATTTGAATTTGATGGGACATTGTTTTAATAGATAAATGTAAGTCATACAGTTATTTAATATTTTAGCTAAGGGTAAATTTTGTTGATTAAATTATTTAACACATTTTTCTTATTTTGGAATTCCTAACTTTTCTTTAAGAACTAATTACTTATGAGTTACTTAGAGAACAAAATATAAAATTTATTATCATATCAAAATATAAAAAGAGATTGTGGGGCCTGATGAATGAGTGAGTAGCTCTCGGTGCCACAGGTTTCGGGTTCGGTGTCATGGATGTTTGTAATAGTACTGAAATCATTTTAAGACGTAAGTCCCGGTCAAGCACGACTTTTGGCAGTAGGCTGACAACCCTATCCCTTAAAAAGTCAGAATTCGACCTACAGGTGCTCCATCATAACAGAATCTGCCCCTTCTTCCATGAGACCACATGGGATTAGTCTATATGTTGCTGTCTACCAAGTAGGATAAGAAACAACAACCAAAGAATTGTAATTGTTAAGGAACAAAAAACACACTTTGAAAACAAAACAAAATTAAATTTAAAAACATTTTATCTATCCCATTAACTTTCTGTTTAAAATGTTATTGCTCAAAGAATGCTGTTTTATCAGGTGTAATTACTGTTATAATTTTTTTTAAAAGTTGATAAAAACGAAACTTATGTTTAATAATAATATATTATTTATGCAAATATTTATTATTTTAATTTATTGTTTGATGTTAAAATATATGCCATTATTTATCCGGGTAATAGTATATATCTTTTTTTTTTTTTTTTTTTTTTTGTATGCAGGAATTTAATTTCGATTGATGTCAAAAACGGAGAAAGCCTTCGTTTCTTAATCTACTTTTTTATTTATTTGTTTGTTTAAAAGTGCAAAACTCTGCCGTTTTCTACGGCTAAAATAATAGTTTTGACTGACTAAAATAGTAAAGGCAAATAAAATGTCACTTTTCAACTTTCGAAATTTAATTTTGCATTTGGGTTAAAAAACGGTTTAGGATTATTGTTAAAATATTCTAAAATGTTTGCTTCGAAAAAATAAAATAGTAAAAATGCTTATTGGATTATCAGATCGTAATAAGATTGCTTTCTGTCATAATATTTACAAATCAATATATCATCTTACGTGAAAAGAAATTTCACTAAAGCAAGCATACCAACAATGAACAATATGATAAAAACATAAAATAATTTAAATAATTGTCATCTGAAGTGATATGAAGTTTTTTCGAATTAATTTTATTCCTAGTTTTGTCTTTCTATACGTCGGTCCCATTCTTATAGAGTTAACAAGATTTCACAAACATTTGTTATTGATGATTTATGTTCAATATTACTGATAATGACTCTAAAATAGTTGATATATTCAGTTTTATTTTTTATTACAGTAAAAACTTATTTAAGAAATTTTGAATTTTTGCCCTTTTTCTAAATAAAATCTCTCTAATCAAAAACAAATTCAGCAAATCAAAGTAAGTTTATTCGTTTGTTATCTAGATGCAAAGAAATTGTTAACTCAGATACCTAAAATTACTTATGCTGATAACATAAAAACTACCTATACGTCCATAAGCACTCAAACAGAGAATTCATTACATATATACACAAAAAAAATCTAAGCAAGCATCAAATGTATCTATATCAGCATTTACTACTTATAATACATCACTCAATAAGTGCCCGGTCTAGTTAAGAAACACAATTTTTTTTTTTAGAAATTCAAATTTATTCGACAACATACTCTCCTTCAAAAATGATACATTCATTCCAGCTGTCCTCTACTTTTTTGATGTCTTTTTTTAGAACGATTTGTCTTTGCTCTCAAAATAGCTCAATTTCGGTAATTACTTCTTCATGGAGCCAAATTTCTTTCCCTGGGGCATCTTTTAGATGTGTAAAAAGCCAATAGTCACCGGGGGGCTAGAATTGGAGAGTATGGTGGGTGGAAGAGCAATTCGAAGCGTAATTCATTCAATTTAACCACAGTTTTCATTGACTTGTGACATGGGCATTGTGTTGGTGAAGCATCCTTTTTTTTTCTATACCCAATCTATTCAATAATGACATGTTATATTCACTATTGATAGTTTTATCTTTCTCTAAATAGTCGGTGGGCAAAATATCATGCATGACCCAAAATAAGGATGTCATAAGATTGCCCGCTGATTTCTGTCCTTTGGATGGATTTCACAGGCTGATGTCCACTCAGCTAACGATCATTTTGATTCAGGTATGTAGTAGGAGATCCACATTTCATCCATTGTCACATACCAACTCAAGAAATCCTTTTTATCATGCTTGAACTGCTCCAAACAGCCCTCTGAATCGTTGACACATTGTTCTTTTCGGACCTCTGTGAACAAACACGGCACCCACTTCGAAAGCAACTTAAGCATACTAATTTTTTGTGTAAAATTGTAAACGCACTATCATCTGATATCTTTAAGGTATCGGCTATCTCATGCAACTTCATTCGAAACTATTTTGTGGGATTTTTTTTTATGTTTTCAGAAATAACTGCTGATTTTGGGCTTTCAGCCTCAACAGCTTTATATGGCACCCTTTAAATTTAGCATATCAGTCAATAATAGTTGATTTATCTTGTGCAAAATCTCCATAATTCTTATCAAGCCATTGTTTGGCTTCGTCAATATTTTTTCCCATCAAAAAACAATGTTTAATCAATACATGAAATTCTTTTTCATCCATTCTTTTGAAAATTGCCAAACTAGTGTCACTAAAATCGTTTCAACCTGTAAACTAATTATGAGAATATCATGAAATTTTGACACTTATCGTTTGAAGGATGCTACTATCCAAATACCACATGAGTTTGTCTACAGTGTTGCCATATACACTGAAGTGACAAAAGTCATGGGATACCTCTTAATATCGTGTCGGCCCTCCTTTCGCCCGGCGAAGTGCAGCAACTCGACGTGGCATGGACTCAACAAGTCGTTGGAAGTCTTCTGCAGGAATATTGAGCCATGCTGTCTCGATAGACGTCCATAATTGTGAAAGCGTTGATGGTGCAGGATTTTGGGCACGAACAGACCTCTCGATGATGTCCCATAAATGCTCGATGGGATTCATGTCGGGCGATCTAGGTGGCCAGATCATTCGTTGGAATTGTCCAGAATGTTCTTCAAACCAATCGCGAACAGTTGTGGCCCGGTGACATGGCGCATTGTCATCCATAAAAATCCCATCGTTGTTTGGGTACATGAAGTCCATGAATGGCTGCAAGGGATCTCCAAGTAGCTGAACATAAGCATTTCCAGTCAATGTTCGGTCCAGTCGCCCCAGAGGACCAAGTCCATACCATGAAAAAACAGCCCACACCATTACGGAGCCACCACCAGCTTGAACAGTGCCTTGCTGACAGTTTGGGTCCATGGCTTCGTGGGGTCTGCGCCACCCTCGAACCCTACCATCAGCTCTTACCAACTGAAATCGTGACTCATCGGACCAGGCCACGGTTTTCCATTCATCTAGAGACCAACCGATATGCTCACGTGCCCACGAGAGTCACTGCAAGCGATGTCGTTGTGTCAGTAAAGGCACTCGAGTCGGTCTTCTGCTGGAATAGCCCAAGAAAGCCAAATTTCTCCGCACAGTTCTAACAGACAAGTCCCTTGTAGGTCCCACATTGAATTCTACGGTTATTTGACGCAGTGTTGCTTGTCTGTTAGAATTTACGACTCTTTGCAGACGTCGCCGGTCTCGGTCGTTAAGTGCAGGCGGTCGACCACTGTGCTGTCCATGGTGGGATGTTATGCCTGAAATTTCATACTCTCGGCACACTCTTGATACAGTGGATCTGGGAATGTTGAATTTCCTAACGATTTCCGAAATGGCATGACCCATGCGTCTACCTCCAACTAACATTCCGCGTTCAAAGTCTGTTAATTCCCGTCGTGCGGTCATCATCACGTCAAAACCTCTTCACATGAATAACTTGAACAGAAATGAAAGCTCTGCGTAGAATACCTGTTCTACGCGATGCTACTGCCATCTGAAAATTTGCATATTGCTATCCCATGACTTTTGTCACTTCAGTGTATGTGTCCGAAAACTTATTGAGTGATGTGTTAAAGCTAATGCATATATTTTACTATTTACTTCAACTCCTCTAGATCCCAAATCTTCTAATTCTAATCCAGATTTCATATCCACTGTCAAATCGCACACCAAATCCTCTCAAGATCTGTTCGACAGTATCTTTAAAATGATCTTTTTGCAAACCTTCAGGATAACACATGAATTAACCTTTGTCTTCAACTGCATCATAATAAAAATAAATGTAAATTTTCAAAAGATAATAAATCGGAAACATTGAAAAAATCTAATATTAACAAATTGTAATCTTAGATTCCAATATTCTAATCTTATTAGTTTCATCTGTAGAATTTACAGTATTAAAATAAATGACTCATCTAATCTTGTAGACATATGGACTATGATAAAAAAAGACATGGTTTTAGATTAATTAATTTTAAATTTGTTTAAATTTCCTTTAGCTGATTCTTCTTATTTACGATTTTTATTTGATTTAAATATCGTTTCTTAGAACTAGTTTAATATATTGTATCGTTATTTGTACTTTATAAATAATTTTTTTGGTGGTTGTTGGTTTAATTTCGTCTTAATGAAAAACAAAACAGAGTTTGGTGCAGCTTGGTCGAAACTCTCCACTCCTGTTCCATTAAATCACACTAACCAAACAAATATCCATAAAACAATACAGAAGAAGCGACAGCGGAAATTGACTCTGAACTTTATAGTTAATTTCCCTGACTGACCACCCCCATCAATTTTTGATGTCGAGGAATGGACGAGTCGTCGGAGTATAATTATCTCTAGAGTTGTAAGCCTAAAACAGAGCGACCAACTACGCTTCTATAAATCTACTAATTTCTGAAACAAATACCGCAACGTACGCAACTGGTTAATTGGAACTTTATTTTTACACTAACTTGCGTGCGTTATAATTGGTGGCAAATCATAATTATCATTATCATAATTTCAGGCAGAACTATTCATATATTCCCAGATAAATATGGCATGTACACTTATTTTTAGAAAAATAATTTAAAAATAACATTACTTTCTTTTTATATTTATTGATGCACTTGGCACAGATAAAAGTACTTACTGCTGTAAAGTTGCATAAATATATGTTTCAAACTATTTAAGGTAATAATTTCATTTGTAAAAAAAAATGTATTTTCATGTTCATGTTTCATGTTCATAAAAAAAATGTAATCACTTTCCAACTTGCTAAATGATCGTTACCAATTCAAGTAAAACGAATTTTTTTACTTCTTTAATAATATACAATTTAAGAAATTAACTTTGTTACAAAATAAAATTAGGGGAATAAATTCAAGAAAGCATTTTAATACTAAGCAAACAATATGCAAATTATTTACAATAAAACATTTCAAAAAGATTTTGAATTAAAACTAACTTAAGTTTATCTAAAAATTTCAGTTAGAAATTAAAGCTTCTATAATCCAAGAAAGAAATATTCTTAGAAAACAGAAATTAGTTAATTTTTAATTAAAGGAAAATTCACAGACTTAACTTAACTAAAATAAATTTAATTTAATTATTTAATTATACAGTTTATAAAAGAAATCTAAAGAAGAATAAAGAAGAAAAAAAAATAGTCTCAAATGAAAACTATTCCATTAATTACTAAACTATTTACACGAGATAATAGAATACCCGTTTAAATCTACACTGGGTATTTTTAAAACTTTATTTTCATTGCAGTAGAATCCGTTGAAATTCTGGGTTCATTAAGATATTTAATCCTTAACTCGAAACCTCTTGGAAAATGCTGCTTAAAATATTTCTTTCAACGCCCGTATCTGTTAATTAAAATGTCTATGTTGTTAAATAAACACTTGCAAATAATTATCGCTTTCAGTTTCGCCTGTCTTTCTAGGGAGGGTTTGCAACAACAACAAGGAAAAGATTCATGTGCTGGTTACTTAAAAGTAATTTATGTGCCAGCGTAATCTGTATAAATATTTTACTGATGAAAAGAGAAGGAACTTTACTTTAGCTTTTCGCACGGTTAAATGATTCGAGGGGATTTAAGGTAAACAATGGATTACCGGAATATATTAGCGCTGTTTTTTCTTTTGGAAGAAATGTCAGTGTGCTTCCATGATTATTGTCAAACATTTGTTTATTTGGATTTGAGCAGATGGTTGGTAATATGTGTTTAATTATGTGTTCATATACGGCTGCAGTTAATCTCGCAGCTGTGGGTTTGAATAAACATGTTGATCAAGCAGAATTTAAGTTTTTTTAAAGAATTAGATGTGATAAATATTTGTGATTTTTCGTTTGTTGACATTAAAGAGTTTTTAAACAACATTGCATTGTCTCTGAATGATTTTGATTTTTTTTTTCTAAAAATTAATATTTTCTGCTTTTAAGTTTAACTTTCGTATGAATCTTATCAAAAATTTAAATATATGAAAATCTTAAAGAATTGGATATGGTAAATTATTTTTACAGGATTGCAGTATAGGATTATGACTTAGTTATGGGGATGGGTTATTTATTAGGTCACTTAAAAGTAATTTATGTGCCAGCGTAATCTGTATAAATATTTTACTGATGAAAAGAGAAGGAACTTTACTTAGCTTTTCGCACGGTTAAGTGATTCGAGGGGATTTAAGGTAAACAATGGATTACCAGAATATATTTGCGCTGTTTTTTTCTTTTGGTGGAAATGTCAGTGTGCCTCCATGATTATTGTGAAACATTTGTTTATTTGGATTTGAGCAGATGGTTGGTAATATGTGTTTAATTATGTGTTCATATACGGTTGCAGTTAATCGCGCAGCTGTGGGTTTGGATAAACATGTTGATCAAAAGTTTTTAAAGCATTAGATGGGATAAATGCTTGTGATTTTTGTTTGTTGACATTAAAGCGTTTTAAAACAACATTGCATTGTGTCTGAATTATTTTGATTTTTTTTTTATAAAAATTAATATTTTCTGCTTTTAAAATTAGCTTTCGTATGGATCTTATCAAAAATTTAAATACATGAAAAATCTAAAGGAATTAGAAATGGTAAATTATTTTTATTGGATTACAGTATGGGATTATGGATTCTATTATGGATTATTATTATATGGATTATGGATTATATATATATATGTTGGGGTACGGATTAGTTATGTGGATGGATTTTATATTAGGTTACTTACAAGTAGTGTAATCTTTATAAATCTGTATAAATATTTTATTCATGAAAACAGAAAGAACTTTACTTTAGCATTTCGCACAGTTAAATGATTCGAGGAGATTTAAGGTAAACAATGGATTACCGGAATATATTAGCGTTTTTTTTTTTTCCGTTTGGTGGAAATGTCAGTGTAACTCCATAATTATTGTCAAACATTTGTTTACTTGGATTTGAGCAGATGGTTGGTAATATGTGTTTAATTATGTGTTCATATACGGTTGCAGTTCATCTCGCAGCTGTGGGTTTGGATAAACATGTTGATCAAACAGAATTTAAGTTTTTAAAGCATTTAGATGTGATAAATATTTGTGATTTTCGTCTGTTGACATTAAAGAGTTTTTAAACACAGTTATACTTTAAAATAATATGGCATTGTGTCTGAATTATTTTGATTTTTTTTATATAAAAATTAATATTTTCTGCTTTTAAGATTAACTTTAGTATGAATCTTACCAAAAATTTAAATATATTGAAAAATCTTAAGGAATTAGAAATGGTAAATTAATTTTTATAGTATTGCAGTATAGGATTAAGGATATGTTAGGGGTTGGGTTGTATATTAGATTGTATTGATATATTACATATTAGTTATTGTGATTTGTATTGGTGCGAAGCAGCCGCTAGATATATTAGTTATTAAGAGATGGATTAGTTATTATAGAAAAAAATTAAATTTTAAAAGCGATAAATGTTAGGAAAATAATAAAATTTACCACCTGAAGCATTGAATTCATATAGTTATACGAAATAATGTAAACGTATAAAATAATAATATATTTGTCCAATAAAAATATATTATACCGATGAACCTATTATTCTTATTATTCCTTTTCCTATTACTATGATTTTATCATACTTTTTATGAGCATAATCAAGCTAATTTATATACATGTGCAAAATCAAACAACTTATATGCGCGATAAATATTAGGGAAATTATAAAATTTATCACCAGAAACATTAAAATACACATAGTTATACGAAATAATGTATACGTATAAAATAAAAATATATTTATCCATTAAAAATATAATATTTTTATTAAGATCTATGTATATATTATCCTTATTATTCCCTTTCCTATTACTATAAATATGTTATTCATGTTGTGAACATGATCAAGCTCGATTGTATGCACTTGCAAAACCAAACAACTTATTCTCAGGAAGCTAGTGTTTAAACCCCTTCAGGCACTTGGTATTAGAATGCTATAGCTATTGCAAATGTATTCAATTTAACAGAAGTGTAGCCTAGGGAATGTTAGATATTTTAATTAAGGCTATTATCAACATAAACTTCATTAAAATATTCTACCATTACAATTGTCAGTTATAATCAAGCTATATTTCTGAAATATTGATGCAAACGTTCATAACGTATCTTATATGAATAAGTTCCTTATTTGTGAAACTGTAAGCATTTATACCAAATTCTCCTCTAATAAATTTTGACTTAATGTAAATCTTTCCTGTGGCTGCAATGTAATGGCCAATAGGTAGAAAAGACAGTATGAAATTAAAATACAATTAAATGCAGTATATGTAGTACCATATTGCAATAATATATTTTTAAATGATAAAAACCTCTTAATTTTTTTCAGAATTAAAATATTATTTTGATTCAAATATTAAACAATTTTTAATAAATATTATTTTAATTTTCATTTACTTCTTATTCAAAAAAACTCAATAATAAAGTTTTTTTGTGTCATTCGTAGGGGCTATAATACGTAATATTTTAAATGCTATTCTTTAAATGAAATATTTCAGCTATTAATTTCATACATTCCTCTCTAATTTATATAGATTTTTATTATGAATGAATAAATTAAAAAATAAAAATTCTCTGCTAGCCTATGATTCAAATTCAAAAAAAAAAATCATTTCTTCATTACACAATCATAAATGGCTTACATTTGCAGTTCTAAAAGGGTTAAGCCCAATTTTAAATATATATATATATTTTTAATAAAATGTTTCAGTCATTCAATCATCATTAATTTATATAGATTTTTATCACGAATGAATAACTTGAAAATATAAAATTTAGCTTCTAGCTTATGATGCGGAATATAAAAAAATCCTTCTTTATTATACAATTATAAATGGTTTCCTTTACAGTTTTAGATAGGTAAAATCTAATTTTAAATAATTTTTAATGAAATGTTTCAGCCTTCTTTATAAAAATGTTTCATACTTACTATTAATTTAAATGCATTTCACTAATTTAATAGATTTTATCCCGAACGAGCAAGTTGAAAACATAAAAATTCTCTGTTAGCTTGTGATTCAAAATTTAAAATAAAAATCCTTTCTTTATTATACAATTATAAATGACTTATTTTTACATTTATATAATTATTAACTTTACAATAATTTTTGTACATGAAATGTTTCAGCCTTCTTTACTAAAAATGTTTCACTACTTACTAGAAAGGTTTCAGTAATGCATTCATCACTAATTTATATAGATTTTATCCTGAACGAACAAGTTAAAAACATAAAAATTCTCTGTTAGCTTGTGATTCAAAATTTAAAATAAAAATACTTTCTTTATTATACAATTATAAATGGCTTATTTTTACATTTATATAATTATTAACTTTACAATAATTTTTGTACATGAAATGTTTCAGCCTTCTTTACTAAGTTGTATAGATTTTACCATGAATGAATGAATTAAAAATATAAAATTATCTGCTTGCTTATGAATCAGATTATAAAAAAATCATTTCTTTGTTATACAATCATAAATGTCTTACCTTTACATTTATGGATGAGTAAAATGAATTTATGTGTGCATTCAATATTATTATAGCATAATCATTTTCTGCATATATTTCCCATAAAAATCTTCTTAATAAAAATTTAATTCAACAAAGAAAATAATACCAAATAAATTTTTCTTTCAGACACGCACAGATTGATATCTCAAATTTCTATTCCTAGAATTCCTAGACTGTCTCAATTTTTATTTTCCCACACACACAAAAATTTTTTTTTACTTAAAAACAAAATAAATTCTTAAATCCATCTACAATAAAAAAGACCGAGGAGAAGAAAAAAAAATTATTTCCTTTCTTTTTAAAACTGAAGAAATCTTCCAAAAGTCAAAACTTGGTCTGGCTCCATGGAGCGCAAAGCTTCGCCCTGAAGAATGCTCCAATAGGAGATTTTGACGTGGATGGGACATTTCGGTTAAAGTTATGGTAGCCCGAAAACCTATTTTTGACGCGTTATATATCATGCTCAATATTTTTCTCGAGGGTCTATTCCACGCACCCTGGGTGTCAGGCAGGGACTTATTTCCAGGGCAGGATCTCGTGCTGTCACTTTTTCACAATCCCCCCCTTCTTTGCATGGCGGCGTCTCATAGATATTTCTTCCTTCTTCTTGTAAGGTGGATGTCACGCCACGCTTTTTCGAACAACATGTTTGTCTGTGTATTAGTTATTCGGAATTCTTTTATACAAAGTATTAAAATATTTAAGAATAGAATGTCGAGTTCTGTCAGAACTGCTTCAAATTTATTTGGGTGTGATTTTTTTCCGTTTTCTTTCCTTTTTTATGTAATGTTATGTCATATATAAAAACTGAATGTTGTGTATATAAAGTCGAACAACAGTTGTGCCCTCGTTAGAAAAATAATAACTTTAAGTTACAATAAGAAGAGGTCAAAGTTTTAATAAAATTAATTATAAAAATTAAATAAAAATAATTAAAATAATTAAATAAAACTGTAATTTATAAAAAGAATTGCAAATAATTGATATAATAACATATTCCAGCAGTTTTAATACTTCATAGCAATTTTGATTGGTCTATTAACATTTTATAATAATATTTTCTTAGTTTTAAGTATTTATAACATTGTTTCTACAGTGTTAATGATTTAAAACATATTTTTCATATTGTTCATATGACAATGTATTTTGCAGTGCTCCTGTAAAAATGTGTTTTGCAGTGTTCCTGTAACAATGTGTTTTGCAGTGTTCATGTAACAATGTGTTTTGCACTGTTCATGTAACAATGTATCTTGCAGTGTTCATGCAACAATGCGTCTTGCAGTATCCATGCAGCAATGTGTCTTGCAGTATTCATGTAACAATGTGTTTTGCACTGTTCATGTAACAATGTATCTTGCAGTGTTCATGCAACAATGCGTCTTGCAGTATCCATGCAGCAATGTGTCTTGCAGTATTCCTGCAACAATAACATATGACACGCAGTATTTATGTATAACAAAGTGTTCCTTAGTATTCATCTATAACAATGACTTTCGCGTTGGCGCGTTATGTATCATGTTCAATATTTTTTTCGAGGGTCTATTCCACACACCCTGGGTGTCAGGCAGGGACTTATTTCCAGGGCAGAATCTCGTGCTGTCACTTTGCCACAATTCTTTGCATGGCAGCGTCTCGTGGATATTTCTTCCTCCCTCTTGTAAGATGGATGTCACTCCACGCTTTTTGGAAGAGCATGTTTGTCTCATCCGGGATTCTTTTATGCGTAGTATTAAAATATTTAAGAATAGAATGTCGAGTTTTGTCACAACTGTTTCAAATTTATTTGGGTGGGATTTTTTTCGTTTCCTTTTTCTTCTTTTTAATATATTATATGTAATATATACGAACTGAATGTTATCCATATAAAGTTGAACAATAGTTGGACACTCGTTAGAAAAAAAAAAATAATTTTAAATTATAATACTCAGAGATTAAAAGGTTAATAAAATTAATTATTGTAATTATAAAAAGTGAAATAAAATTAATTATTTCATTTCGATTAATAAAAATTGTAATTTATAAAAGGAATTCACAGTTATACAATATAATTGATATATTAGCATATTCCAGCTGTTTTAATACTTCATAGCAATTTTATTGGTCTATTAACAATTTATAATATTTTCTTAGTTTTAAGTATTTATAATATTGTTTCCACAGTGTTAATGATTTATAACGTATTTTTCATTGTTCATATAACAATGTGTTTTGCAGTGTTCATGTAACAGTGTGTTCTGCCGTGTTCATTTAACAATGTATTTTGTCGTGTTCATGTAACAATGTGTCTTGCAGTATTCATGTAACAATGTATTTTGCAGTATTCATGTAACAATGCATTTTGCTGTGTTCATGCAACAATGGGTCTCGCAGTATTTATGTACAACAATGTGTCTCGCGTCATTCATTTATAACATTAACATGAATTTAAAGCCATTTCCATTTTTAAGTTGTGAAATTACTTAACGTAGATTAAATACAGAAATAATCCTATTAAAATTATTTTATTCATTTTAAATTCATTCCAAAATTTTTAATTAAAATTTCTTTGTGGATAATTATTTAAATTTCTTTAAATCTTCTGTTAAAAGGTTTTCAATTTTTCAGGTCTAAATTTTCAATCTTTTATAACAGCCTGATAACAAAGCTTCTTTTTGGCTGCTTAAATCGAATTTTTTTCGAAAACAATTAGTTAAACCGTTTAATTATTAGCTTAAGAAAAAAGTCTAACAATTTTTAACTACATATAGTTCAATGTTTCATTTCCCTTTTTAAATTCAAGTAATTAAATTTTCGGATAGTATCAGTCGACAAATTTTTTTCTCCAAGAATTTCTTTTGTAACTAATGTAAGAAAAGAGATTTCTTTTGAAAAAGTAATTTAAAATTGATTAGTTAGCTTTCAATGTTTGGATAGCTGTTTAAAAGTGGGTTTCACAAAATTTTCTTAACAAATTGGTTTATTTTACATTTCAAAAGATTTTTTTAAAGATATGTTAATTTATAATGGTACATGATTATAACATTTTAGTGTTTTGTTGAATTGGAAAAGGAATTATAACAAAAAATTATTTTTAAATTGTAAATTAAAGTTGAACTTATATTTCAATTTTCTGAACGAAATAAGTTTTACATTTTCAGAAAAATTTTAATAAAATATTGTCACTTAGTCATGTTATTTATTTCAAAGATTTCTGGAAAATCAACAAAATTTAATTTTTTCATCATTTTCATTAAAGTTATCATTTGTAATGTTGTAAACATCATTAATATTTTTTATATTTGGAAAATTGTACGTATAAAATTTTCGTTCATTTTTTATAACGACAGTCACAAAGTATTATTTATAATTGTAATTAGCAAACATAATTTTTCTATATTTACTTAAATGTAGTAATATAAATTTGCGTCAGTAAATGGGCAAGTAATTCGTAATTATACTAAATTTTTACTTCCGATAATGTATAAAACATTCAGTTATAACTATTTTATACATATGCACATGGATGTAATCGAACTAATGTTATATTATTACCATATAAAGGAAATCGTGGTACAGATAAAGAGCTTGTAAGTATGAGTATGAAGAAATAGGATTATATCACCACTTGGTTTTGTGCTGCCTTTATTAACTTGAAAATCGAGTAGACTCGGTTAAAGGTAATCAGTTAGTAGCAGATGATTAGCTGCAGATTTTTCCCATTTTCTCCAATACTTTAAGAGGGCCTGATGGTCAGTTGCTTAACGCTCTGGTCGTTGGTACTACAGGCTTCAGGTTCGAATCCTGGTGGCATGGATGGCATGGATGTTAGTTTGTGGGTTGGAATCCACGTTAAGCTGTAGGACTCTGTCTAATTAGCATGAAAAAGAATGACCGTAGAACGACTAACCAAACCACTATTATAGGAAAATTTAGGTTGTATTCTTAAATTTTTGCACATAGTTAAATTAATTGATTAATGATGAATATCATAATTAATTTCTATGATGTAAATAATTCTGACGCTCGGTGTCACAAATTTCAGGTTCGAGTACCGGTCATGCCATGGATGTTTGTAGTGGTTCGGAATACACTTTAAACCATAGATTCTGGTATAATATGACAGTAGAGCTTTGCATGTAGGGCTGACAACCCTTACCCAGTTAAAAGAAAACATCTCCTGTCCCGAAATCTGCCAGTAGGCTGACGGCCTTGGCTCCCCATGGGGCTGTTGCGCTAAGGGAAAATAATAATAATAATAATAATAAGATTAAATAATTTATTTATATTTAAATTTATTACAAATATAATGTTTTCCTGTATTATCTTTTACACATCATGTAATTTTCGTTTTTAATTTCCTAAATACATCAAGGTGTAATATGTAATGTATGTGTAATAATATTCCATTTGGCAATTTTTGATGTTTTTCATTTTTTTATTTTTTTATTCCATTTTTCTAAGAACTTGATCCAAAGAATTTGTTTCGAACACAGAAATAAACAAAACCTTACTAAAAAGGGGGCTTCTTTTTCTTCCTCCACCCCTTGGTTTCAACCCTTCACATTCAAACCCTCCGGGACATCATAGCATTAAGCCTAATTTATCCCGCCCTAATCTTCCGGATCTGTATATTTCAACATTCACCTTGGAATACCAAAGCCCGCGGAAAAGCCCCGGATAAGATTGATCATATAACTGTAACCGCCATTACAGAAAGAATCTCCAGAGAATATACGCTGGTTAGCTGCTAAGCCCCTTTGGCATTAATATTCATGTCGAAAAGAAGGTCGCTGGTATGTGCTTAGATATTTGTTTTTCCAAAATTAACCTCTTTTTTATATAAATTTTGCAGATACTGGACATTATTCCATAGAATATTTTGTTTTCGTAAATTTTATTGATGCTTAAGTATAAATAAATTCTTCAGACTTTGCAGGTAATGAATGTTACTACATAAATATGTTTTTAATTAACTCATAGAACGATATGTAGTCAGAAGATTAGATTCTTGATATCATGATTAGATACTTATCATGATTAAATAAATGATTAGATCATGATTAGATATAATTTTTAGATCATGATTAAATATAATGTTTAGATCATGATTAAATATAATGTTTAGATCATGTTGAGATATAATGTTTAGATCATGTTGAGATATAATGTTTAGATCATGTTGAGATATAATGTTTAGATCATGTTGAGATATAATGTTTAGATCATGTTGACATATAATGTTTAGATCATGTTGACATATAATGTTTAGATCATGTTGACATATAACGTTTAGATCATGTTGACATATAATGTTTAGATCATGTTGACATATAACGTTTAGATCATGTTGACATATAACGTTTAGATCATGATTAGATATAATGTTCAGATCATGATTAAATATAATGTTTAGATCATGTTGAGATATAATGTTTAGATCATGTTGAGATATAATGTTTAGATCATGTTGAGATATATGTTTAGATCATGTTGAGATATAATGTTTAGATCATGTTGAGATATAATGTTTAGATCATGTTGAGATATAATGTTTAGATCATGTTGAGATATAATGCTTAGATCATGTTGACATATAATGTTTAGATCATGTTGACATATAACGTTTAGATCATGTTGACATATAACGTTTAGATCATGATTAGATATAATGTTCAGATCATGATTAGATATAATATTCAGATTATGATTAACTATAATGTTTAGATCATGTTGAGATATAATGTTTAGATCCTGTTGATATATAATGTTTAGATCATGTTGATATATAATGTTTAGATCATGTTGAGATATAATGTTTAGATCATGTTGAGATATAATGCTTAGATCATGTTGAGATATAATGTTTATATCATGTTGAGATACAATGTTTAGATCATGTTGAGATATAATGCTTAGATCATGTTGAGATATAATGTTTAGATCATGTTGAGATATAATGTTTAGATCATGTTGAGATATAATGCTTAGATCATGGTGACATGTAATGTTTAGATCATGTTGACATATAACGTTTAGATCATGTTGACATGTAATGCTTAGATCATGATTAGATATAATGTTCAGATCATGATTAAATATAACATTCAGATCATGATTAGATACTTGAATATCATGTTTCTTATTTTTAATTAATTCTTTAAAATCTTAAAAAAATTCTCAGAAAATGTAAGTGGTACTTTCTTGTATGTTCCTGAGTGACTAATAATATGACTTTTAAGTTAGTTTAGTTTTAGTAAGTTTAGTTTAGTAATTTAGTTTGTTTAGTTTGTTTAATGTATTTACCTTTTAGTTAGTTTTAATTTTAAGTTAGGATTTTTATTTAATCATGTAGTAATATAATTGAATTTATATTAGTCATTTAACAAAGAGTATGAGAGTCAAATATTGAAATATCATCTCCTGAATATTTAAATAGATAGCAAGCTAGTAGAATCGATTACCTTGAAATGAAAAGAAATCAATTCATCATTAACATGTTGTCAGATGCATGAATGAAGTGTTCCTTTTATAAAAAATAAAAAAAATAAAAAATTGGAAAATTTTCAAACACTGTAAATAACACTTTTTTGTATAATGCATAATGGACAATAATAAGATCATTAACATTAAATAAATATATTTTTTTAATTTAGGATGTTTCGAATCATAACACTATACGATCTCATTTAATTTAATCATTTAACAGAGATTACGTGTGTTAGCATCAAACATTGGAATGACATCTTGTGAATATTTGCATAGATAGTAAAGTAGTAAACTCGATTATATTGAAAAGAAACAACTAACCATTACCTCAATTATAGTGTAAGGAAAACAACAAATCGTTATAGTAATAGTATTCAAAGGACAAAATCATTAGCACTAATCATTAGAAAAGTAATGCCATACATGAGTATCATGTTCTTTTTATTAAACGCTTTGGAAAATTTTCCAAAACTACAAATAACACTTTCTTGTATAATACAGAGTGAACAATAAAAAGATCTTTAACATTAAATAACTATATTTTTTAATTTAAGATGTTTTGTATTATAACATTACTATACAATCCCATTTAATTTAGACATTTAACAAAGAGTATGAGTATGAGTATGAGTATCAGAAGTTGGAATATCGTCTCTTGAATATTTCCATGGATAGTAAAGTGGTAGAATCAATTATATTGAAGTGAAAGCAACTAATCATTAATATGTAACCAGATACATGAGTATTTTGTTCCTTTTATTAAAAATTTTAGAAAATTTTCAAACTGTAAATAATACGTTCTTGTAGAATGCAAAGCGAACAACAATAAGACCATTAACGTTAAAAGAATATTTTTTATAACATACAACAGAAGCAAAACATACAGAAAGAAAACATGGTATAACATACCTAAGAAAAACATATACTCTAGAGTATAGCATACATAACAACAAGAACATACACTTTAAGAGTATAGCATACATAACAACAAGAACATACACTTTAGAGTATAACATACATAACAAAAACATACACTTTAGCGATTAATATACATAACAACAAAAACATACTCTCTATAGTGTATTTGACATTAGGAAATATTTTAAACTAATATCCTAACAATGTAATTTAATCTCCAAACAATGGCCTTTCATCTCTAAAAGATGTGACAATTCTACGCGACTATTCCTATGGCTAATGGAATAGAACACATAATCCTATGCAACAGACATTATTTCAGAATGAATGATCAAACTCAGTTTATTTCTCTTTTATAATCATTATGCGATAGTTCAGAAACTTAAATCAAGTTAACCTAGCTGATTTTGGGATGAAGTGAGTGCATTTTCTGAAGGTTTAAACATCGTTATTAAGTATTCTTGGGAATCTGTTTGTGAGAGGAAAATAAATTAGAAATTTACAAACTTTTTGAGAAAAGGTTAACTTTGTGAAAGAATTTGAAGAAAAAAAAAGAACTCGTACAGAATTCCCTTTGAATTTTTGTCATCGACTGTGTCCATAGGACACAGATAAAAAGTTCCCGACTAAGAACAGTAAGAACCGAATTAGTGAAGCAGAGTTATATTATCCTACGAAGGCAGGATTTCGAGAGGAGGCCCCCTGACTCGTATTTTAGGATTTGAATGGGATTTTTATTGAATCCACTCCCTACGTCTGGAGACATAAAGTTAAATTCTGTTTTCTACTCGAGGACTTCGCTTCAATACCTTCATTTCCTGCCCTCTGCGTAGAGATTGGATTTTCCCCGACTTTCCTTCTCGTGCCAGGGTGCCCTTGCAAAAGGTATATTTGCTTTTTTTTTACCACTTCTTTTTCAGTTGCACTTCTGAAAAAATACTACTCTTGCTAGCATCTTTCTTTCTGTTCAATTCTTTTTCTACAGGAACTTCACGTACAATGTTCCTTTTAAAAAAAAAAATAATAAATAAAAAGTATTTTTAAACACCCTCTCTTGCAGAAGGTACTGGAACTTCAGCCTTCCTGCAATATTCAGTGTGGGGAACTCCCCATCCAATTGTCGCTGTCATGGACATTTTTTGCTTATTTCTATTTGAAAACTTACTCGCATTCGCTGACTTTGTCTGTCGATATTCTTACTTCAAGTTTCCTGGAAGAGGGTTTGACCTACACTGCCGTTCCAGAAGCAGCTTTTCTTCTAATCTTGAACCTCTTGCTCCAAGTCTTGTAGAGTGCAGTAGGAAAATGATACTAGAAAGTTTTATTTTCTTACATTTCCTCGAAAATCGCGCAGTTTCTTTAAAGTCTCATGGCGCTTACATAACAGCGCTATTCAGATAATTATTGTTATATTCGTCTTACTCCTCATTCTTACACCTTGAATTTATTGAACCGCCTATATCCTATCCTTATGTACCTTCTTCATGGTGGATTTACAAAATTTAGCCCATACTATTCCCAAAATTGGCAATGGACTCAGCCTCTATTATTCATATTAGTTAGACACATTAATATGAATGTGAAATGTTGGCGTAGGGCTCAAAACCTATCCCGTAAAAAGAAAACATTTTCTGTTTCAAAATCTGCCTGTAGGTAGACATCTTTGGCCCACCATGGGGTTGTTGCGAAAATGATGAAGAAGAAGAATATAATAAATTTGATTTCAAAAATTGTCATCATAATTTTTTCCTTATTTTCTGTTTTTGTAAATGTTTATTTGAGCATTGTATCCTTCTTTCAAATACAAAATAATCGCATAAATTAATCAATTTCAAGACGTTCAGATTTTTCATGTAAATTTGCAATCATATTAAATGTTACAAATCATTTTAAAGTTAACCAAACACAACTGCACGTTATACATTTAAACTTTATAGCACAAATTTAGAAAAATAAAAGTATATTTCAATAAAACTTGGTGTTCTATTTTATTATTAATTTAAATATATCTATCAAAAATATTTTATATATAATTTAAGTAAATATATTGTAAAACCATCAAGTGAGATTGAATTTCTAAATAACGGAACATAACATGGTTTACAACTAGAATAACCTGCAAACGATTCGAAGGGCTATTAATTCTTTAAGTGCGATGAATCTTTTATTGCATCCAGTATTTTAGAAAATAGATTTACTTCAATATAGTCTTTTCTGGTAGGCGCTGAACTTATCTTAGGTAAACACTGGAAAAAAAGCACATTCAACAATATTATTCCAAACAGGCTTCCTCAGAAAATGACCCTATCTAAAAAAAGTAAACTATTTTATAAATGTTGAAAAATTTAAAACTCCTTCAGTCAGGCAGATAAATAAATATGGGAAGGAAAATACTTTTCTCAAGCTCTCGGGCTTTGGTTTCGAATCTATCCAACTGATGCATATAAATGTATGGATTTCGATATGTTTCCTGGTCAAATTTTACAAATCAAATGGAATCTACTGTTATATTGAACAAAGACCAAAATACATAGGGCACAAAAAAGAATCAGCAAACAGAAAAAAAGTTTCCGGTTTTCTCCGCATAGCTTTCGTTAAATTATAGCTCCATAAGTTCAGATTTGTCTTCTGTTTGTTCTGTGGTTTGCAAGGACTTCGTGTGGAAATATTTTTTTGCTGCTTTCCTTGAGGTCGAAATGGATTTGGAAACAAGGGGACTGAATTGGAATGTGTATTGTATGAGGTTGAAACAAAGCGGACGGAAAAATGTTTGCTTTTCCATTATTTTAGGATCTATTGTTTTTAGAGGGCATTTCAATGGTCACTTGCTTTATATTTCGAAGGATTGTATTTAATAAATGTATTCTGTAAAATATATGTTATGAAAAGTTTAATTCGATTATCGCTATAACAGTTTAGACGTGATCGTTAAAATTTTATAAATTATGTCTCACAGTTTGGACTGATGGTGCACAAGTTTCGGGTTTGATTACCGGTGGTACCATGGTTGTTTGTAGGGGTTCGGAGTCCACTTTAAGCAGTAGGTCTCGATCTAATATTACTATACAGCATTGGGACTAGAACTTACAATCCTATCTCATTAAGAAAAATCATCACCTGTCTCAAAATCTGCCAGTAGGCAGACAGTATGTGCCCACCATTCAAACGGAATGATAATCAATTAGTCAGCGCTTTTGCCATTCGTACCACGAGCTTCAGGTTCAAATCCTGGTGGTATGTGAGTTGCTCGGAATCCACTTTAAACTGTAGGTCCCAGTTTAATTTAGCGTAAAGGTTGCAGGCAATGACCGAAGAGCGACAAACCAAACCACCAATGAAGGAGAATAAAATATGTTTGATTCAAAAAATTGTCAACATTTTTTTTCTTCTTGATTTTCTGAATTTGTAAACATTTATCTGAATTTTGAATCCTGCTTTCCAATACAGAATAATACAATAAGTTTATCCATTCTAAAGATCATCAAATTTCTCATTTAAATTTTCAATCCTATTGAATGCTTCAAATCATCTTAAAATTAATCAAACGCAACGACATTTTATGTACTTAACTTTTTAGCATAGATTTAGTAAATAAACATCTATTTCAATGAAACGTTTGTCCACTTTTATGATTAATTTAAGTATATATATAAAATATTTTATCTGAAGATTAAGTTTCTATATTGCAAATTCATCCAATGAGATTTAATTGCTAAATGTTGCCAAGAATAATCATTTCAAACGTATAAAAGATGTGCTCCTTTTTTGTTGAGGGGTGATGAACCTTTTATTTGATCCCATATTTTAGGAAATAGATTTACTTCAATATCGCCTTTTCTGGTGGGCGTGGAACTTATCTTAGGAAAACACTTGAAATAGAAGCGCATTCAACAATAATATTCCAAAGAGGCTTACTCAGGAAATGACCCTTTATAAAAAAAAAAAGTAAACGATTTTATAAATGTAGAAAAATTGAAAACTCCTTCGGTCAGGCAGATAAATAAATAAATAAATATGGGCAGAAAAATACTTTTCTCAAGCTCTCGGGCTTCGGTTTCGAATCTATCCAACTGATGCATATAAATGTATGGATTTCGATATGTTTCCGGGTCAAATTTTACAAATCAAGCGGAATCTACTGTTATATACCAAAATACCATGGGGCACAAAAAAAGAATCAGCAAAACAGAAGATAGAAGAGGAACAAAAAAAAAAAAATGTTCCTGTTTTCTCCGCATAGCTTTTGTTAAATTATAGTTCCATAAGTTCAGATTTGTCTTCTGTGTGTTCTGTGGTTTGCAAGGACTTCGAGTGGAAATATTCCTTTGCTGGTTTTCTTGAGGTCGAAATGGATTTGGAATTTGTATTGCATGAGGTTCAAACAAAGCGGACGGAAAATTTTTTTGCTTTTCCATTACTTTTAGGATGTATTATTTTTATTGGGCCTTTCAATGGTCACTTGCTTTATATTTCAAGGGATTGTATATAATAAATGTATTGTATAAAATATATGGCATTGTACGATTAATATAATTATTCCTATAACAATTTAGGGATAAGAGTGAAATCTATATAAATTATCCCTCAATTTTAAAGTAGCTGATATTTGTGTGGGGCATGATGGCTTAGTATCTGGCACTTGATACCACAGTTGTCAGGTTCGAATCCTGGCAGTGTCGTGGATGTTTGTGAGTTGTTTAGAATCCACGTTATACTGCAGGTCCCGGTCTAATTAGCTCAAAGTGTGCACAAATTAACTGTAGAGCGACAAAAAATTCCAATCCAATCATCGCCGAGTAACTAATTCTTTGACGCTGGGAGCTACAGGTTTCGGGTTCGAATCCCAACCGTGCCATGTTTATTTGTAGTTGTTTGTTATCCTCTTTAAACCGTAGGTCCCGTCTAATATGAATGTAGAATATTGGACGTGTGCTGACAACCCTACCCCGTAAAAATCATTAGTCCCAAAATTTACCAGTAGGTAGACGTTCTTGGCCTTCAATGGGGCTGTTGCGCCAATGAAGAAGAATATAATAAGTTTAATTCAAAATTTTCATCATTATTTTCTTCTTGATTTTCTGTATTTGTATACATTTATCTAACCTTTGGACACTTCTTTTCCATACAGAATAGTAAGATAGTTTTACATTTCATGTAAATTTGCAAATAAACTGAATGCTACTAATCATTTTAAAGTTAACCTTAATTAAAGAAAATTTTGAATTAAACTTATTATATTCTTCTTCATTGGCGCAACAGCCCCATTGTAGGCCGAGAACGTGCAAACACTACTGCACGTTAAAAATTTAAACTTTATAGCGCAAATTTAGAAAAATAAAAGTATATTTCAATAAAACTTGTGTCCTATTTTATTATTATTTTAAATATATTTATAAAGTATATAATTTTTAAATATATTGTAGAACCATCAAGTGAGATTGAATTTCTAAATACTACTGAATAAACATGTGAATAATTCTAAAGGCTATGAATTTTAATGCATCCTGTATTGTAGAAAAAAAATTTACTTCAATATTGTCTTTTCTGATAGGCGTTGAACTTATCTTTTGGAAATGCAAGTGCATTCAACAATATTATTCCAAACAGGCTTTCTCAAGGAATGACCCTTTCTAACCAAAAGTAAACAATTTCATAAAATTGAAAATTGAAAACTCCTTCAGTCAGACAGATAAATAAATAAATAAAAAAATAAATAAATATGGGAAGAAAATACTTTTCTCAAGCTCTCGGACTCTATCCCACTGATGCATATAAATATATATGGATTCCGATATGTTTCCGGGTCAAATTTTACAAATCAAGCGGAATACACTGTTATATTGAACAAAGAACAAAATACCATAGGGTACAAAAAAAGAATCAGTAAACAGAATATGGGGTGGAACAAAAAATATATTTCCGGTTTTTTCCACATAGTTTTCGTTAAATTGTAGTTCCATAAGTTCAGATTTGTCTTCTGTTTGTTTTGCGGTTTGAAAGGACTTCGAGTGGAAATATTCCTTTGCTGGTTTCCTTGAGGTCGAAATGAATTTGGAAACAAGGGGACTGAATTGGAATTTGTATTGTATGAGGTTCAAACAAAGCGAACGGAAAAATGTTTGCTTTTCCATTACTTTCAGGATGTATTATTTTTAGTGGTCATTCCAATGGTCAGTTTCTTTGTATATTTCAAAGATTGTATTTAGTAAATGTATTGTATAAAATATATGGTATAGGAAGATTAATGCAATTATTTTTGTAACAATTTAAACATGAAATTGAAAATTATATAAATTATCTCTCACACTAAAGCTTCATGGTTGATTGACTAACTATTTGGGGCTCCGTGCCAGAGTTTTGGGTTCTAATATGGGCGGTGCCATGGTCATTTGTAATGTTTCGAAATCCTCTTTAAACCGAAGGTACCTTCTAATATGACTGTGGAACGTTGGGAATACGATGGGAACCCTATCATTTAAAAATAAAACATCTTCTGCGTGACAAAATCTGCCAGTAGACAAACGGCCTTTGGCACACCATGAGCCTGTTGCTCTAATGAAAAAGTATATAAATTTGATTCAAAAAATTGTCATCATTATTTTCTTCTTGATTCGTAAACATTTGTATGATCTTTGAACCCTGCTTTGCAAAATAGCCAGTAATAGAACAATATTATTAACTAAATATTCTAAAGATCGTCAGTTTCTTCATGTAAATTTGCAATCCTATTGAATGTTATAAGTTATTTTAAGTTACTCAAACACAACGACATATTATACAATTATATTTTTCGGCATAAATTAAATGAATAAATATATATTTCAATAAAACTTATTTTATATATTATTATTAATTTAAATATATCTATCAAAAGTTTTATATATGATTTTAAGTAAAGATATTGTAGAATGATCAAGCGAGATTTAATTTCTAAATTTTACCAGAATACTGTTTGTTTAAGGAAGAGGAATCTTTTATTACATCATATATTTTAGGAAACAGATTTAGTTCAATATCGCCGTTTCTGGTGGGTGCTGAATTTATCTGAGAGATACACTGGAAATAAATACGCATTCAACAATATCATTTCACACTGGCTTTCTCAACGAATGATCCTTTTTAAAAAAAGTAAATGATTTTAAAAATGTTGAAAAATTGAAAACTCCTTTTCTCAAGCTCTCGGGCTCTGGTTTCGAATCTATCCAATTGATGCATATAAATATATATGGATTTCGATATGTTTTCGGATCAAATTTTACAAATCAAGCGGAACCCACTGTAATATTGAAGAAAGACCAAAATACCATAGGGCACCCCCAAAAAAAAAAAAATCAGCAAACAGAATACGAGGGGGGGAGAAAAACTGTTCCGGTTTTCTCCGCATAGCTTTCGTTAAACTGTAGTTCCATAAGTCCAGATTTGTCTTCTGTTTGTTCTGTGTTTTGCGAGGACTTCGTGTGGAAATATTTCTTTGCTGGTTTCCTTGAGGTCGAAATGGATTTGGAAACAAGGGGACTGAATTAGAATGTGTATTGTACGAGGTTCAAACAAAGCGGAGTGAAAAATGTTTGCTTTTCCATTATTTTTGGATGTATTATTTTTAGTGGGTATTTCAATGGTCACTTGCTTTATGTTTCAAAGGATTGTATTTAATAAATACATTGTACGAAATATAGAATAGACGGCCGTACCAAGCTGAATATACCGGTTCTCGTTAGATCACCGAAGTTAAGCATCATTGGGCGCGGTCAGTACTTGGGTGGGTGACCACCTGGGAACACTGCGTGCCGTTGGCAAATTTGGGACCTGAATGGCCGAGTGTCTAGCGCTCTGGCGCTCGGTGCCACAGGTTTCGGGTTCGAATCCCGGCGGTGCCATGGATGTTTGTAGTGGTTCGGAATCCACTTTAAGCCGTAGGTCCCGGTCTTCTATGACTGTAAGAGCGTCACGGAGCAAAAGTCAGGCTTCTACCTACGGGTGCTCCATCACAACAGAAGCTGCTTCCTTCCCCTTCAATCATGAGTCCATATAGGCTCGTGGGATTGGCCAGCCAAGTGGGATAGGAAACAACAACAACATAGAATAGAATGTATTGTATAAAATATATGTCATTGTAAGTTTAATGCAATTATTTACATAACAATTTAGATATGAGGGTGAAATTATATAAACCAACTTTCACATTCAGAGTAGCTGATATTTGTGTGGGGCCTGATGGTCTATTGGCTAACACTCTGGCTTTGATACCACAGGCTTCAGTTTCGAATCTTAACGGAGGCATTGGTGTTGTTAGTGGTTCGGAATCCCCGTTAAACTGTAGGTCCCGATCTAACTAACCCAATCTGTGCATCCAATGACCGTAGAGTGACAGAACCGACCAAATCAATCATGGCTACGTAACTAGTGCTTCGACGCTCGGTGCGACTGGTTTCGGTTCGAGTCCCGGTCATGCCATGTACGTTTATAGTGGTTCGAAATCCTCTTTAAACCGTAGGTCACAGTCTAATATGGCTGTAGGTCTAACAACTCTATCATTTAAAGAGAAACATCTCCTGCCCGAAATTTTGCCAGTAGACAGACTTCCTTGGCCCACTATGGAAATGTTGCGTCAATGAAGAAGAATGTAAAAAGGATTGATAGAAAAAATTGTCATCACTATCTTCTCCTTGATTTTCCGTATTTATAAACATTTACCTAACCTTAGAACACTGCTTTATAACACAAAATTGCAATGTAACTTCACCATTTCTAAAGATCTTCAGATTTTTCATTCAAATTTGCAATCATGTTGAATATTATAACTTATAATCAAATACAAAGACATGTTATACATTTAAACATTTATAGCAAAATTTAGTGAATAAATATATCTTTCCATGAAACTTGTTTTCCATTTTATTATTTACTTAATTTTTTTTGTAAAACATTTTATAAATAAATTTCAGTGAATATATATCAATCATTTTTATTATTAAGTGAGATTGAAATTTCTAAATGTTACCAAAAATAATCATATGAAAGATATTTTTTTTCTTTAAGAAGATGATGAATCTTTTATTGCATCTTATATTTTAGGAAATTTATTTACTTCAAAATGCCTTTTCTGGTATTGTTGAACTTATTTACAAAAACACTTTTGGAAAAAAAGCACATTCAACAATATTATTCCAAACAAACTTTCTCAGGGAATGTCTCTTTCTAACAAAAGGTAAACGACTTTATAAATGTTGAAAAATTGAAAATTCCTTCAGTCCGGCAGATAAATAAATAAATACGGGAAGTAAAATACTTTTCTCTAGCTTTCGGGCTCTGGCTTTGAATCTATCCAACTGATGCATATAAATGTATTAATTTTGATATGTTTCCGGGTCAGATTTTACAAATCAAGCGGAATCTCCTGTTATATTGAACAAAGTCCAAAATACCATAGGGCACAAAAAAAAAAGAATCAGCCAACAGAAGATAGGCAGGAACAAAAAAAAATGTCCCGGTTTTCTCCGCACAGCTTTCGTGAAATTATAGTTCCATAAGTTCAGATTTGCCTTCTGTGTGTTCTGCAGTTTGCAAGGACTTCGTGTGGAATACATTTCTTTGCTGGTTTTCTTGAGGTTGAAATGTATTTGGAAACAAGGGGACTGAATGGAATTTGTATTGCATGAGATTCAGACAAAGAGGACAGAAAAATATTTGCTTTTCCATTACTTTTAGGATGTGATATTTACAGTGGGCATTCCAATGGTCACTTGCTTTATATTTCAAAGGATTGTATATAATAAATGTATTCTGCAAAATATATGCTATGAAAAGATTAATACGATTATCCCTGCAACAATTTAGATGTGATCGTGAAAGTTATATAAATTATCTATCACGTTTGAGGCCTGACGGGCGAGTGAATACAGCTGTTGCGCTCGGTGCCACATGTATCGGGTAAGAGTTCCAGTTATGCCATGGAATTTGCACTATTTCGGAATCCTCTTTAAATCTTAGGTTCATTTAATATGACTGTGAAACGTTGGACGTAGGACTGAAATCTTCCCCGTAAAATGAAAACATGTTCTGTCTCAAATTCTACCAGTTGGCGGACATCCTTGCTCCCCATAGGGTTGTTGCACCAATGATGAAGAACCAAAATATAATAAGTTTGATTAAAAAAATTTTCCTTATTATTTTCTTCTTGATTTTTTGTATTTCTAAACATTCATCTGACCTTTGAAACCAGTTTTCAATATACAATAGTAATATAACATAATTAATTCTAAAGATCTTCATATTTTTCATGTAAATTAGTAATCATATTTAATGTTATAAATCATTTTGAAGTTAAACACAATGACATGCTATACATTTAATTATTTTAGCATACATTTAGTAAATAAATATATAATTCAACAGAAACTTGTATTCTATTTTATTTTTTTATCTTAATATATCTATAAAATGCTTCACATAAACTTTAAATAAAGATATTGTGTGAATTATAAAGCCAGAATGAATTTCTAAATGTTACCAAGAATAATCATGTAAAAGTTGTGCTCTTTTTTCTTTAAGGGTCGATGAACCTTTTATTGCATTCCATACTTCAGGAAATAGATTTACTACAATATTTTCTTTTCTGGTAGGCGTGGAACTTATTTTACAAAAACAGTGGAAGTAGAAGTGCATTCAACAATATTATTTCAAACATGCTTACTTAGGGAATGACCCTTTCTAACAAAACGTAAACGATTTTATAAATGTTGAAAAATTGAAAACTCCTTCAGTCGGGCTGATAAATAAATATGGGAAGGAAAATACTTTTCTCAAACTCTCGGGCTTTGGTTTCGAATCTATCCAACTGATGCATATAAATATATATGGATTTCGATATGTATCCGGGTAAAATTTTACAAATCAAGCGGAATCTACTGTTATAGTGAACAAAGACCAAAATACCATAGGGCACAAAAAAGAATCAGCAAAATAGAACATGGGGAGGAGGAAAAAGTGCTCCGGTTTTCTCCGCATAGCTTTCGTTAAATTGTAGTTCCATAAGTTCAGATTTGTCTTCTGTTTGTTCTGTGGTTTGCAAGGACTTCGAGTGGAAATGTATTTTTTTGCTGGTTTTCCTTGAGGTCGAAATGGATTTGGAGACAAGGGGACTGAATTGGAATTTGTATTGCATGAGGTTCAAAAAAACGCGGACGGAAAAATTTTTGCTCTTCCATTATTTTTGGATGTATTATTTTTAGTGGACAATTTAATGCGTTATATTTCAAAAGACTGTACATAATATATTACATAAAATAAATTATATTGTATTGTCAGTTTAATAAAATTATTCCTATAACAATTTACATGTGATCATGAAAATTATATAAATTCTCTCTTACAATGGGGCCTGATGACAGAGAGACTAGAGATCGGTGTCACAGGTTTCGAGTCCCGGCGATGTAATGAATGATTTTAGTGATTCAAAATTCACTCTAAACCGTAGGTCATTGTATGATATGTCTGTACAGCGCAGGGCTGTCAACCTATCCATAAAAAAAGCTCCTATCTCGAAACCTGTCTGCAGGCAGATGTTAGGAGCCCGCCAAACAAAGAACAGCCTAATGGCCAATTGGGTAGATCTCCGGCCGTTGGTACTAGAAACTTCAGATTCAAAACTTAGTGGTTTGTTAAAGGTTCGGAATCCACGTTAAATTGTAAGTTCCATTCTAATTAGCTAAACGTGTGCATAAACTGACCGTATGGTGACAAACCAAACCACCAATGATGGAGAATGTAATAACTTTGATCAAAATAACTGTCACCATTGTTTTTTTCTTGATTTTTTTGTATTTGTAAACATTTACCTGACCTATGAACTCTGCTTTCCAATACGAAATTGTAGTATAATTTTATTTTTCATGTAAATTTGCAATCATATTAAATACTACAAAATATTTTAAAGTTAATCAAACACCACGACACGTTTTACATTTAAATTTTAATAAATAAATCCATCAAGTTAGACTGAATTTTAAATTCGACAAGAATAATTGATTTAATCATGTAAAAAATGTGCTTCCTTTCTCAAACAATATTTATTCCAAACAGGCTTTCTCCAAGAATGACCCTTTCTAACAAATAGCAAACGATTTTATAAATGTTGAAAATTGAAAACTCCTTCGGTCGGGCAGATAAAGAAATAAACAAATATGGGCAGAAAAATACTTTTCTCGAGCTCTCGGTCTTTGGTTCCGAATTTATCCAACTGATGCATATAAATGTATGGATTTCGATATGTTTCCGGGTCAAATTTTACAAATCAAGCGGAATCTACTGTTATATTGAACAAAGACCAAAATACCATAGGGCACAAAAAGAATCAACAAACAGAAAAAAATGGTCCGGTTTTCTCCGCATAGCTTTCGTTAAATTACATTTCCATAAGTTCAGATTTGTCTTCTGTTTGTTCTGTGGTTTGCAAGGACTTCGTGTGTGAAATATTTTTTGCTGCTTTCCTTGAGGTCGAAATGGATTTGGAAACAAGGGGACTGAATTGGAATTTGTATTGTATGAGGTTGAAACAAAGCTGACGGAAAAATGTTTGCTTTTCCATTACTTTGGATGTATTATTTTTAGTGGACATTTCAATGGTCACTTGCTTTATATTTCAAAGGATTGTATATAATAAATGTATTGTATAAAATACATGGTATGATATGATTTATACAATTATACCTGTAACAATTTAGATGTGATAGTTAAAATTATATAAGTTATCCCTTACATTGGGGCCTGATGGCCGAGTGATTAGCTCTCTTGCGCTCGGTGCCAGAGATTTCGGGTTCGAGTCCTGGCGATGGAATGGGAAAATGTAGTGGTTCGGAATCCATTTTAAACAATAGGTCCCGGTATAATATGACTGTTGGACGTAGGGACGGCAGCCCCACTCTCTAAAAAAGAAGACATCTTCTGACACGAAACTACCAGTAGGCAGACGGTCTTGGCCCACTATGGACTATAGTGGCAAGGAGTTAGTTAGTTAATAGTAATTTATTCTTGTGTAAAACAGGTTTGGTGTCAGATACTCGGTGCCACAAGGTTCGAGTCCCAGCGGTGCCATGTATATCATTAGTGGATCGGAGTCCCTTTAACCCTTTAAACAGTGGGTTCCGGTCTAATATGACTATAGAGCAGACAATCCCACGCCATTATTAAAAGCATCACCAGTCTCGAAATCTGCCAATAGGCATAAGTTCTGGGCACACCAATCAAGAAACGCCCTGATCGCCAATTGGCTTACGCTTTGGCCGTTAGTACCACAGGCGCCAGGTTCGATTTCTGTCGGGTTGTAGTATTGCGGAATCCACGATAAATCCACAAAAGTATGCATAAAATGGCAGTAGAGCGACAAACCAAACCACCAATGAAGGAGATTAAAATAAGTTTGATTCCAAAAATTGTCACCATTGTTTTCTTCTTGTTTTTCTGTATTTGTAAACCTTAACTTTGAACCCTATTTTCCAGTACAGAATAGTTACATAATTTCATTTTAATTTGTAAAACCATACGAATCAATTTGCAATCATTTGCAACTTTCAAATGTTACGAAACATTTTAAAGTTAATCCAACACATCGGCACATTATACATCTAAACTTTTTTAACACATATTTAGTGAATAACTATAGATTTCAATACAATTTGTGTTCTATTTTATTATTTATATAAATATATCTATAAAATGATTTATATTTATCTCAGGAAAAGATATTGTAGACTCATCAGGTGAGATTGAATTTCTAAATGTTACCAGAACGATCATGTAAAAGATGTGTTATTTGTTTAAAGGCGATGAATCTTTTATCGCATCCTATATTTTAGGGAATAGATTTATTCAATATTGCATTTTCTGGTGGACGTTGAACTTATCTCACAAAAACACTGGAAATAAAAGCGCATTCAACAATATTATTCCAAACTGGCTTTCTCATGGAATGACACTTTCTGAAAAAAAAGTATACGATTTTATAAATGCTGAAAAATTGAAAACTCTTTCAATCAGGCAGATAGATTGATAAATATATGTGGGAAAGGAAATACTTTTGATATTAGGGTATTTTTCGATATTTGCTATTAAAAATAACAAAACGTACAAAAGTGATATACTTTTATTATAAATATATACTTATAATACTATTTTAAAAAAATCAGAAAAACAAATATTATGAATTAGAAATTTGTGCAGAAACGTTTCTAAATAGTCTTTATAGCTAACAAAATTATATTCTAACAATTATTTTTCCTTTTACAGATGGCGTGTTTCATTTTTTATTGATATAAAAGCTTTTTCTGTTATGTTTGCTGTAGAAAATCGAAATAGAATTATCTGATTCCATTTTTATAGATACCATTTGAAATTGACTGGATTCGTTAGTGATGACTTATATTTTCCTTAAAATTGCGAATTTATTAAATTTTGAATTTTTTTTGAATGAGGTATTTAACAAAAATGAAAACTGCTAATAAAAAAAAATGTATGTATATTGTTGAATATAAGTGGGTTTATTTTTCCCTTTATGCATTCTACGAAGAGCCCACCAACGAAAATAAGGAGTACTTTTAGGAGAAACTTCCTTGATTTGTGTGTCAAAGGGCAGAGCAATAGTAAAACTTCCATCAGGAAGACTAAATATAGATGATAGATGCTTTTTCGTTATCGCCTCGTTTCTTTAAGCTTTGACAGCGACCGATGACGCCAGTGGATTCCAAGCTGAATAAACTTACATGCTGATACTACAACTACACTACACTACACTACACTACACTACACTACACCACACCGCCTAGAGCTGAGTTGGCAATACACAGTTTGGGAATAATGCGGGTGAGAAGTCTGACTGGACGCTGTGACGCTCTACAAACATATGAGACCGGGGACCGACGCAATAATGTGGATACCGAATCACTACAAAAATCCATGACACTGCCGGGACTCGAAACCGAAACCTGTGCCACAGAGCGCTAGACATTTGTCTATTCAGACCCAATCCTACTTACTATCACTAAGCACTGAATAGACATATTAAAACAGTCCTCATCATCATTGATTCAACAGCCCCAATTATGTCTCTTCTACTTCTTCATTGGTGCAAATGCCCCATGGTGGGCAAAGCACGGCTGCCTGTAGGCAGATTTCGAGACAGGAGTTTCTTTTATGAGGTAGGGTTATCAGACCTACGACCAACACTCTACAGTCATATTAGAATGGTACAACGATTTAAAGTAAATTCTGAACCACATTAACATCCATGGCAGAGGCGGTATTTAAACCCGAAACCTGGGGCACCGTCCACAAAAGGGCTAGACACTCGACCCTCAGGTCCCATATTATAATACTAAGCTCATTTAAATCGTGTCAACAACAATAGCAATTTACTATTCAATGGATACATCAATTTTGCAGAACTGAAATTTCACCCTTCTACAGAAACATAACATTATTTCATTAAACAATGGTAAGCAACATAAACCTCATTTCTATTTCACATTAGCACAATAACAACATAGCGTGACTAATTGGACAAATACTTTATTAAAGCGACAGCCCGGTATGCTGATCATTCCACGTCAACTACTTTACCGTAATTGTGTATTTTCCTATTTTGTGCTGCGTGTGTTCCCGGTATTTATTTCGCCCCCATCCCCAAATTCATTTATACAAGACAGAGCCGGTCCAAACCCAATCACGAATTCCAGTCGGTAACTGAATTATAGAAAGCCTCCATTTACCCAAACAATGTCCTCTGCCCGAATCGGAGAATGGGACGCATATATATTCTCCACGTTATTACGTGCTCTCCTAATTATTATTGCTTTGCAGGAAGGACAACCTTAATGCAACCCAGAGAATTACTGACGTCTCTGATGTCTATTAACTGTTAGTAATGAGAAAGTTCACTAACGTGGCCATTTGTTCAGTTCTGCCTCGGACACCCATTACTTGACATTGCAATTGGAATCAGACTACGGAGTGCTCTTTGGGAACTCGTACCATCCCTGGTGTCAGGTTCTGGGCATAATATCGCCATTGTCCTGCGCTAAGAATTTATAATAAGTCACTGCCAATGCTTTTGGGATAATTTAGATATCGCATTTTATGAGGTTAGTAGCAATGTAGCAAATGAGCAGATTAACTCATGTGCCTCTGAATAATGAGAGGTATTTGTTAGTGTCGAAATGGATGGACTGATTTGAATCAGGATTCTTAATGACTTGATTCAGGATTTGTTGATTAATAATCAGAAAGTTGAATTCTTGTTTCAAAAGTAAATCATATTATATCAGCCCTTAGTGTTTTTCAACGGTTTATACTTGTTTTTGATCCAATATTTTTGGTTCATCATGAACTATTTTAGAAAATTGATTCATTTAGTAATTTATATGAATTATATAGAAAACAAGGACCTGATGGCCGAGTGAGTGTTTCTATGGTGCTCACTGCCATAGGTTTTGGGTTCGAGTTCCGGAGCTGCGGAGGATGTTGTAGTGGTTCGGAAACCGCCTTAAACTGTAGGTTCCGGTCTGTTTAGCTCTCGTGTAAACAAGATAACAGTAGAGAGACTACCCAAGCCAATCTTTAAGCAGTGACTGTGACAGATCCCTTCAGGGGATTTGAACCTGAATTATACTACATGATAGTTATATGTAACCCCTAGGCATCGAATATACATATTATAAGCCCCAAGGTGGACCAATGGCGTATAACTGTGGGTAGTTTGCCAGGCAGGATGTTTTTTCTTTTTTTACGACGGAGGGTTGTCAGCCTTACGGTGAATGCTCTACAGTCATATTAGCCCGGTACCTACTGTTTAAAATGCATTCTGAACCACAACAAATTCCGTAGCAGAGCTGACACTCGAATCCGAAACCTGGGTCATAGAGCTCAAGAGCGCTAGTCACTCGGCCATCAGTCCCCATTATATAATACTAATATCATTTAAATGGTATCGAAAACAATAAGAATTTGCTATTAAATAGATACATCAATATTACGGAAATAAAAGTTAACCCTTCTATTTAAACATAATATTATTTCATTAAACAATGGTAAGCTTCATAAACCTCGTCCCTATTTTACATTAGCACAGTAGCAACAAAGAGTGACTAATTGGACAAATTCTTTATTAAAGCGACAGCCCGGTATGCTAATCATTCCACTTCAACTACTTTACCGTAATTGTGTATTTTCCTATTTTGTGCTGCGTGTGTTCCCGGTATTTATTTCGCTCTCATTCCCAATTTCATTTATACAAGACAGAGCCGGTCCAAACCCAATCACGAATTCCAGTCGGTAACTGAATTAGAGAAAGCCTACATTTACCCGAACAATGTCCTCTGCCCGATTCAGAGAAGAGGACGCATATATATCCGCCACGTTATTACGTGCTCTCCTAATTATTATTGCTTTGCAGGAAGGACAACCGTAATGCAACCCAGAGATTTACTGACGTCTCTTATGTCTATTAACTGTTAGTAATGAGAAAGTTCACTAACGTGGCCATTTGTTCAGTTCTGCCTGGGACACCCAGTACTGGACTTTGCTATAGGAATTGGACTAAGGAGTGCTCTTTGGCAACTCGTACCATCCCCGGTGTCAGGTTCTGTTCATAATATCGCCGTTGTCCTGTGCTAAGAACTTGTAACAAGTCTGTGTCAATGCTTTTGGGATAATTTAGATATCGTACAGGATGAGGTTAGTCGCGATGTAGCAAATTAACAGACTATCTCATATGCCTCTGAATAATGAAAGATATTTGTTAATGCCAAAATAGATGGAAATGACTGGAATGAGGTATCTTAATGACTTGATTTATGGTTTGCCGAATAATAGTATTCAAAAAGTTAAATTCTTGTTTCAAAAGTTTTACTTTAGCAATTAGTGTTTTACATCGGTTTATCTAACTTCTTTTCGATTCAATATTTTTGGTCATCATGAATTATTTTATAAAATTGATTCAGGCAGCAATTTATCTGAAGTAGATGGTAAACAAAGGACCTGATGGCCGAGTGACTATCGCATAGCGCTCAGTGCCTCAGGTTTCGGGTTTGAATCCCGGCTCTGCCATGAATGTTTGTAGTGGCTCGAAATCTACTTTAAAATGAAGGTCGCGGTCTGTTTATGCACAAGGTAACAGTAGAGCGACAACCGATATTTAAGCATTTACTGCGGCAGATCTTTCCAGTTAATTAGCACCTGAATTAAGCTACATGTACAATCGATACAATCGTATCGAACACAATCGTTATATATAATCCCTAGACATCGAATATACATATACAAGGGCGTCTACTCGTTGGCAGATTTAAAGATATGATATTTTTCTGCCTTACGCGCAAGTCTCTGCAGTCATATTAGCCAGGTACCAACTGTCTAAAGTGCATTCCGAATCACAACAAATTCCATAGCACCGCTGAGACTCCAATCCGAAACCTGTCTCACGGAGCACAAGAGCGCTAGTCACTCGGCCATTAGTCCCCATTTAATACTAATCTCATTAAAATCGTATCGAACACAATAACAATTTATTTTTAAATAGAAACATCAATATTACGGAACTGAAATTCCATCCTTCTACTGAAACATAATATTATTTCATTAAACAATGGTAAGCACCATGACCCTCATCCCTATTTTACATTAGCACAGTAACAACAAAGCGTGATTAATTGGACAAATATTTTATTAAAGCGACAGCCCGGTGTGCTAATCATTCCACGTCAACTACTTTACCGTAATTGTGTATTTTCCTATTTTGTGCTGCGTGTGTTTCCGGTATTTATTGCGCCCCCATCCCCAAATTCATTTGTACAAGACAGAGCCGGTCCAAACCCAATCACTAATTCCAGTCTGTAACTGAATTATAGAAAGCCTCCATTTACCCAAACAATGTCCTCTGCCAGAATCGGAGAAAGGGACGCATATATATTCGCCACGTTATTACGTGCTCTCCTAATTATTATTGCTTTGCAGGAAGGACAACCTTAATGCAACCCAGAGAATTGCTGACGTCTCTGATGTCTATTAACTGTTAGTAATGAGAAAGTTCACTAACGTAGCCATTTGTTCGGTTCTGCCTTGGATGCCCATTATTTGACTTTGCTATTGGAATTGGACTACGGAGTGCTCTTTGGCAACTCGTACCATCCCTGGCGTCAGGTTCTGGGCATAATATCGCCGTTGTCCTGAGCTAAGAGCTTATAATAAGTATGTGTCAATGCTGTTGGGATAATTTAGATATCGCATTGGATGAGGTTAGTAGCGATACAGCAAATGAACAGATTATCTCGTATGCCTCTGAATAATGAAGGTATTTGTTGGTGTCGAAATGGATATAATGATTTGAATGAGGATTCTAAATGTGTTGATTCATGATTTACAGATTAATAATTATGAAGTTGAATTCTTGTTTCATAACATCCATTGATTATGTAAGCAATGTTTTATATTGGTATATGTAACGTCCTTTTGATTCAATATTTTATGTTCATTATGAAATATTTTATAAAATTGATTCATGTAGTAACTTATGTGAAGTAGATGATAAACAAGGATCTGATGTCCGAGTGACTAGTTCTACAGCGCTCAGGGCTACAGGTTTCGGGTTCGAGTTCCGGCACTGTCGTGGATGTTTGCAGTGGTTCGAGATCCGCTTTAAACTGAAGGTTCCTGTCTCTGTTGCCCTCGTGTGCACAGGATAACAGTAGAGCGACAACCAATCTAATCTTTAAGCAGGGACTGCGACAGATACTTCCAGGGGTTTCGAACCTGAATTATCCTACATGCTAGCTACATGTTACCCCTAGACGTCGAATATGCATTTTATAATGCTCATCATCATCATTGTCTTAATAGTCCCAAGGTGGACTGAGGGCGTCTACATGTTGGCAGATTTCAAGACAGGAGGGGTTTTCTTGTTTCGTCGTAGGGTTGTCAACCTAACGCTGAATGGTCTACAGTCATGTTAGTCAGGTATCTACTTTTTAAAGTGCATTCCGAACCACAACAAATTCCATAGCAGCACTGATACTCGAAACTGAAACCTGTGTAATCGAGCACCGGTGCGATAGTCACTCGGCCATCAGTCCCCATATTATAATACTAATCTCACTTAAGTCGTATCGAACACAATAACAATTTACTATTAAATAGATACATCAATATTACGCAACTGAAAGTCCATCCTTCTACTGAAACATAATATTATTTCTTTAAACAATGGTAAGCACCATAAACATCATTCCTATTTCACATTAGTACAGTAACAACAAAGCGTGACTAATTGGACAAATACTTTATTAAAGCGACAGCCCGGTATGCTAATAATTCCACGTCAACTACTTTATCGTAATTGTGTATTTTCCTATTTTGTGCTGCGTGTGTTTCCGGTATTTATTGCGCCCCCATCCCCAAATTCATTTATACAAGACAGAGCCGGTCCAAACCCAATCACGAATTCCAGTCTGTAACTGAATTATAGAAAGCCTCCATTTACCCAAACAATGTCCTCTGACCGAATCGGAGAAAGGGACGTATATATATCCGCCACTTTATTACGTGCTCTCCTAATTATTATTGCTTTGCAGGAAGGACAACCTTAATGCAACCGAGAGAATTACTGACGTCTCTGATGTCTATTAATTGTTAGTAATGAGAAAGTTCCCTAACGTGGCCATTTTTTCAGTTCTGCCTTCGATACCCATTACTTGACTTTGCAATTGGAATTGGACTACGGAGTGTTCTTTGGCAACTCGTACCATGTCAGGTTGTGATCAGGGAGTTTTTTTTGCATACCGTAAAGTTAGTTACCGTAGGACGTCCGTTAGCATTTTTTCTCCCTAGTGCGCGTGCTCAGTTTCCTATGAGCATGCGCGCTAGAGAAAATGCTAACGGACGTCCTACGGTAACTAACTTACGGTATGCAAAAACTCCCTAATATCACCATTGTTCTGCGCTAAAGACTTATAATAAGTCTGTGTCAATGCTTTTGGGATAGTTTAGATATCGCATTGGATGAGGTTAGTAGCGATGTAGCAAATGAACAGATTATTTGATATGCCTCTGAATAATGAAAGGTATAAGTGTTAAAATGGATACAATGATTGGAAAGATTAACTATTATCAATGAGAAAGTTCACTAACGTGGCCATTTGTTCGGTTCTGCCTCTGCCTTAAAGACGTGATTCATGATTTGCTGGTTAATAATCATAAAGTTGAATCCTTGTTTCAAGAGTTAATAATATTATATCAGCACTAAGAGTTTTACATCGGTATGTCTAATTTCTTTTTGATCCAATATTTCTTGTTCATCATGAATTATTTTAAAATATTAATTCCTTCAGCAATTTATATGAAGTAGATGTTAAATATCGGTCTAATGGCCAAGTGACTAGAGCTACTACTGATACTACTGATTTCGTTATCGGTACCATAGATGTTTCAAATAGTTCGGAATTCACTTTAAACTGTAGGTCCCGGTCGATTTTTCCCTCGTGTGAAGAATATAACCATAAAGAGGCAAGCCAAACTAATCTTTAAACAATGACTGCGATAAACCCCTCCTGTGCATTCGAACCTGAATTATCCTACATGGTAGCTACATGTTACCCCTAGTCATCGAATACACAAATTATAATATATATCATCATCATTATTTTAACATCCCCAAGATGGGACAAGGGCGTATCCTGTGGGCGGGTTTTCAGACAGGAAAAGATTTCGTTTTAAGACGTAGGGTTATCTGCCTTACTCTGAATGGTCTACAGTCATATAAGTCAGGTACCTACTGTTTAAAGTACATTCCGTACCCCAACAAAATCCCTAGCACCGCAGAGACGTGAATCCGAAACCTGTGTCACCGATCTCCGGAAAGGTAGTCAGTCGGCCATCATTGTAATACTAATCTCATTTAAATCGCACCGAGCCCAATAACAATTTACTAATAAATCGATACAACAATATTACGGAAATGAAAGTCCATCCTTCGACTGAAACATAATATTATTCCACTAAACAATGATAAGCACCATAAACCTCATCCCTATTTTACATCAGCACAGTAACAACAAAGCGTGACTAATTGGACAAATACTATATTAAAGCGACAGCCCGGTATGCTAATCCTTCCACGTCAACTACTTTACCGTAATTGTGTATTTTCCTATTTTGTGCTGCGTGTGCTCCCGGTATTTATTTCGCCCCCATCCCCAAATTCATTTATACAAGACAGAACCGGTCCAAACCCAATCACGAATTCCAGTCGGTAACTGAATTATAGAAAGCTTCCATTTACCCAAACAATGTCCTCTGCCCGAATCGGAGAATGGGACGCATATATATCCGCTACGTTATTACGGGCTTTCCTAATTATTATTGCTTTGCAGGAAGGACAACCTTAATGCAACCGAGAGAATTACTGACGTCTCAGATATCTATTAACTGTTAGTAATGAGAAAGTTCACTAACGTGGCCATTTGTTCGGTTCTGCCTCGGACACCCATTACTAGACTTTGCTATTGGAATTGGACTACGGACTGCTTTTGGGCTACTAGTACCATCCCTGGTGTCAGGTTCTGGGCATAATATCGCCGTTGTCCTGCGCTAAGAACTAATAATAAGTATGTGTCAATGCTTTCGGGATAGTTTAGATATCGCACTGGCTGAAGTTAGTAGCTATGTAGCAAATGAACAGATTCACTCATGTGCCTCTGTATAATGAAAGGTATTCGTTAGCGTCGAAATGGATGTAAATGACTTGAATCAGGATTCTTAATAACTTGATTCATGATTTGTTGATTTATAATCATGTTATTTTCATTTTTGTTTCATAAGATCTATTGATTATATAAGCAATGTTTTATATTGGTAAATCTCACTTTTTTTTAATCAGATATTTTATGTTTATCAGGAATTATTTTAAAAAAATTATTCATGTCGCAATTTATGTGTAGTAGATAGTTACTCGGCCATAAGGTCCCTGTTTACCATCTTTATGGCGGTTAGTGCCACAGGTTTCGGGTTCGAGTCCCGGCGCTTCCATGAGTTTCTGTAGTGGTTCGGAATCCCCTTTAAAATGAATGTCCGGTCTGTTTAACCATCGTGTACACAATATAACAATAAAGCGACAGCCAAACCAACCTTTTTTTAAAGAGAGACTGCAACAAATCCCTCCAGTGGATTCGAACACAAATTATTCTACATGCTAGCTACATATTACCTCTAAACATCGAATATGCATATCATTTCAATTGTCCTAATCATTGGCTCAACAGCCCGAATGTGGGCCATGGACGTCTACCTGTTGGCAGATTTCAAGTCAGGAGATGCTTTCTTTTTACGACGTAGGATGTTCAGCCTTATTTAAAATGCTCTACAGTCATATTAGCCCGGTACCGACTGTTTAAAGTGCAGTCCGAACCACAACAAATTCCATAGCACCGCTGAGACTTGAATCTGAAATGTGGGTCACCGATTTCAGGAGCGCTAGTCACTCGGCCATCAGTCCCCATATTATAATACTTATCTAATTTAACCCAATAACAATTTACTAATAAATAGATACATCAATATTATGGAACAGAAAGTCCACCCTTCTACTGAAACATAATAATATTCCATTAAACAATGGTAAGCAACATAAACCTCATCCCTATTTCACATTAGCACAATAACAACATAGCGTGACTAATTGGACAAATACTTTATTAAAGCGACAGCCCGGTATGCTGATCATTCCACGTCAACTACTTTACCGTAATTGTGTATTTTCCTATTTTGTGCTGCGTGTGTTCCCGGTATTTATTTCGCCCCCATCCCCAAATTCATTTATACAAGACAGAGCCGGTCCAAACCCAATCACGAATTCCAGTCGGTAACTGAATTATAGAAAGCCTCCATTTACCCAAACAATGTCCTCTGCCCGAATCGGAGAATGGGACGCATATATATTCTCCACGTTATTACGTGCTCTCCTAATTATTATTGCTTTGCAGGAAGGACTTAATGCAACCCAGAGAATTACTGACGTCTCTGATGTCTATTAACTGTTAGTAATGGAAAGTTCACTAACGTGGCCATTTGTTCAGTTCTGCCTCGGACACCCATTACTTGACTTTGCTATTGGAATTGGACTACGGAGTGCTTTTGGGCTACTAGTACCATCTCTGGTGTCAGGTTCTCGGCATTATATCGCCGTTGTCCTGCCCTAAGAACTAATAATAAGTATGTGTCAATGCTTTCAGGATAGTTTAGATATCGCATTGGATGAATTTAGTATCTATGTAGCAAATGAACAGATTCACTCATGTGCCTCTGTATAATGAAAGGTATTCGTTAGCGTCGAAATGGATATAAATGACTTGAATCAGGATTCTTAATAACTTGATTCATGATTTGTTGATTTATAATCATGTTATTTTCATTTTTGTTTCATAAGATCTATTGATTATATAAGCAATGTTTTACATTGGTAAATCTCACTTCTTTTTGATCAGATATTTTATGTTTATCAGGAATTATTTTAAAAAAATGATTCATGTAGCAATTTATGTGTAGTAGACAGTTACTCGGCCATAAGACCCCTGTTTACCATCTCTATGGCGATTAGTGCCACAGGTTTCGGGTTCGATTCCCGGCGCTTCCATGAGTTTCTGTAGTGGTTCGGAATCCACTTTAAAATAAATGTCCGGTCTGTTTAACCATCGTGTACACAATATAACAATAAAGCGAGAGCCAAACCAACCTTTTTTTAAAGAGAGACTGCAACAATTCCTCCAGTGGATTCGAACACGAACTATTCTACATGCTAGCTACATATTACCTCTAAACATCGAATATGCATATTATTTCAATTGTCCTAATCATTGGCTCAACAGCCCGAATGTGGGCCATGGACGTCTACTTGTAGGCATATTTCCAGTCAGGAGATGTTTTCTTTTTACGACGTAGGATTGTCAGCCTTAATTACAATGCTCTACAGTCATATTCGCCCGATACCGACTGTTTAAAGTGCAGTCCGAACCACAACAAATTCCATAGCACCGCTAAAACTCGAATTTGAAATGTGTGTCACCGATTTCAGGAGCGCTACTCACTCGGCCATCAGTCCCCATATTATAATACTTATCTAATTTAACCCAATAACAATTTACTAATAAATAGATACATCAATATTATGGAACAGAAAGTCCACCCTTCTACTGAAACATAATAATATTTCATTAAACACTGGTAAGCAACATAAACCTCATCCCTATTTCACATTAGCACAATAACAATATAGCGTGACTAATTGGACAAATACTTTATTAAAGCGACAGCCCGGTATGCTGATCATTCCACGTCAACTACTTTACCGTAATTGTGTATTTTCCTATTTTGTGCTGCGTGTGTTCCCGGTATTTATTTCGCCCCCATCCCCAAATTCATTTATACAAGACAGATCCGGTCCAAACCCAATCACGAATTCCAGTCGGTAACTGAATTATAGAAAGCCTCCATTTACCCAAACAAAGTCCTCTGCCCGAATCGGAGAAAGGGACGCATCTATATTCGACACGTTATTACGTGTTTTCCTAATTATTATTGCTTTGCAGGAAGGACAACCTTAATGCAACCCAGAGAATTACTGACGTCTCTGATGTCTATTAACTGTTAGTAATGAGAAAGTTCACTAACGTGGCCATTTGTTCAGTTCAGCCTCGGACACCCATTACTTGACATTGCAATTGGAATTGGACTACGGAGTGCTCTTTGGGAACTCGTACCATCCCTGGTGTCAGGTTCTGGGCATAATATCGCCATTGTCCTGCGCTAAGAATTTATAATAAGTCACTGCCAATGCTTTTGGGATAATTTAGATATCGCATTTTATGAGGTTAGTAGCGATGTAGCAAATGAACAGATTAACTCATGTGCCTCTGAATAATGAAAGGTATTTGTTAGTGTCCAAATGGATGGACTGATTTGAATCAGGATTCTTAATGACTTGATTCAGGATTTGTTGATTAATAATCAGAAAGTTGAATTCTTGTTTCAAAAGTAAATCATATTATATCAGCCCTTAGTGTTTTTAAACGGTTTATATAACTTGTTTTTGATCCAATATTTTTGGTTCATCATGAACTATTTTAGAAAATTGATTCATTTAGTAATTTATATGAATTATATAGAAAACAAGGACCTGATGGCCGAGTGAGTGTTTCTATGGTGCTCACTGCCATAGGTTTTGGGTTCGAGTTCCGGAGCTGCGGAGGATGTTGTAGTGGTTCGGAAACCGCTTTAAACTGTAGGTTCCGGTCTGTTTAGCTCTCGTGTAAACAAGATAACAGTAGAGAGACTACCCAAGCCAATCTTTAAGCAGTGACTGCGACAGATCCCTGCAAGGGATTCGAACCTGAATTATACTACATGACAGTTATATGTAACCCCTAGGCATCGAATATACATATTATAAGCCCCAAGGTAGACCAAGGGCGTCTAACTGTGGGCAGTTTGCCAGACTGGAGATGTTTTCTTTTTTTTATGACGTAGGGTTGTCAGCCTTACCGTCAATGCTCTACAGTCATATTAGCCCGGTATCTACTCTTTAAAATGCATTCCGAACCGCAACAAACTCCGTAGCACCGCTGACACTCGAATCCGAAACCTGGGTCATAGAGCTGAAGAGCGCTAGTCACTCGGCCATCAGTCCCCATTATATAATACTAATATCATTTGAATGGTATCGAAAACAATAACAATTTACTATTAAACAGATACATCAATATTACGGAAATAAAAGTTAACCCTTCTATTTAAACCTAATATTATTTCATTAAACAATGGTAAGCATCATAAACCTCGTGCCTCTTTTACTTTAGCACAGTAGCAACAAAGAGTGACTAATTGGACAAAATTTTTATTAAAGCGACAGCCCGGTATGCTAATCATTCCACTTCAACTACTTTGCCGTAATTGTGTATTTTCCTATTTTGTGCTGCGTGTGTTCCCGGTATTTATTTCGCCCCCATCCCCAAATTCATGTACACCAGATAGAGCTGGTCCAAACCCAATCACGAATTCCAGTCGGTAACTGAATTATAGAAAGCCTCCATTTACCCAAACAATGTCCTCTGCCCGATTCAGAGAAGAGGACGCATATATATATCCGCCAAGTTATTACGTGCTTTCCTAATTATTATTGCTTTGCAGGAAGGACAACCGTAATGCAATCCGGAGAATTACTGACGTCTCTGATGTCTATTAACTGTCAGTAATGAGAAAGTTCCCTAACGTGGCCATTTGTTCAGTTCTGCCTCAGACACGCATTACTTGACTTTGCTATTGGAATTGCACTACGGAGTACTCTTTGGCAACTCGTACCAGCCCTGGTGTCAGGTTCTGGTCATAATACCGCCATTGTCCTGCACTAAGAACTTGTAATAAGTCTGTATCAATAATTTGGGTTCGTTTAGATATCGCATTGGATGAGGTTAGTAGCGATGTAGCAAATGAAGTGATTATCTCGTATGCCTCTGAATAATTAAAGGTATTGGTTAGTGTCGAAATGGATAAAAGGATTTGAATGAGGATTCTAATTGTCTTGATTTATGATTTGCAGATTAATAATTATGAAGTTGAATTCTTGTTTCATAAGATCCATTGATTATGTAAGCATTGTTTTATATTGGTATATATAACGCCTTTTGATCCAATATTTTATGTTCATCATGAAATATTTTATAAAATTGATTCATGTAGTAACTTACGTGAAGTACATGATAAGAAAGGATCTGACGTCCGATTGACTAGTTCAACGGCGCTCAGGGCCACAGGTTTCGGGTTCGAGTTCCAGCACTGCCGTGGATGTTTTAGTGGTTCGAGATCCGCTTTAAACTGTAGGTCCTGGTCTGTATAGTCCTCGTGTGCACAGGATAACAGTAGAGCGACAAACAAATCTAATCTTTAAGCAGGGACTGCAACAGATACTTCCAGGGGATTCGAACCTGAATTATCTAACAAGCTAACTACATGTTACCCCCAGACATCGAATATGCCTTTTATAATGCTCATCATCATCATTGTCTCAATAGCCCCGAGGTGGGCCGAGGGCGTCTACATGTTGGCAGATTTAAAGACAGGGGAGGTTTTCCTTTTTAGCCGTAGGGTTATCATCCTAACGCTCAATGGTCTACAGTCATATTAGTCAGATATCTACTATTCAAAGTATTTTTCGAACCACAAGAAATTCCATAGAACCGATGAGACTCGAAACCGAAACCTGTGTCACCCTGGTCTGGAGCGCTAGTCACTCGGCCATCATTCCCCATATTATAATACTAATATCACTAAAGTCATATCGAACACAATAACAATTTACCATTAAATAGATACATCTATATTACGGAGCTGAAAGTCCACCCTTTATACTAAAACATAATATTATTTCATTTAACAATGGTAAGCACCATAAACCTCATCCTTATTTTACATTAGCACAGTAACAACAAAGAGTGACTAATTGGACAAATTCTTTATTAAAGCGACAGCCCGGTATGCTGATCATTCCACGTCAACTACTTTACCGTAATTGTGTATTTTCCTATTTTGTGCTGCGTGTGTTCCCGGTATTTATTTCGCCCTCATCCCCAAATTCATTTATACCAAATAGAGCCGGTCCAAACCCAATCACGAATTCCAGTCGGTAACTGAATTATAGAAAGACACCATTTACCCAAACAAAGTCCTCTGCTCGAATCGGAGAAAGGAATACATATATATTCGCCACGTTATTACGTGCTTTCCTAATTATTATTGCTTTGCAGGAAGGACACCCTTAATGCAACCGAGAGAATTACTGACGTCTCTGATGTCTATTAACTGTTAGTAATGAGAAAGTTCCCTAACGTGGCCATTTGTTCAGTTCTGCCTCGGACACCCATTACTTGACATTGCAATTGGAATTGCACTACGGAGTGCTCTTTGGGAACTCGTACCATCCCTGGTGTCAGGTTCTGGGCATAATATCGCCGTTGTCCTGCGCTAAGAATTTATAATAAGTCTGTGTCAATGCTTTTGGGATTGTTTAGATATAGCAGTGGATGAGGTTAGTAGCGATGTAGCAAATGAAGAGATTATCTCGTATGCCTCTGAATAATGAAACGTATTTGTGAGTGTTGAAATGGATAAAATGATTTAAAATGATAAAATGAATCTAAAGTATCGTACATGCTGGCTACATGTTATCCCTAGGCATCGAATATGCACATTATAATACTGTTCATCATCATTGGCTCAACAGCCCCAAGGTGGGCAAAGGGCGTCTACCTGTTGGCAGATTTAAAGACAGGAGAGGTTTTCTTTTCACGTCGTAGGGTTGTCAGCCTAACGCTCAATGGTCTACAGTCATATTAGCATTCCGAACCACAACAAATTCCATAGCACCACTGAGACTCGAAACGGAAACCTGTGTCACAGAGCTCCGGAGCACTAGTCACTCGACCATCAGTCCCCATATTATAATTCTAATCTCATTTAAATCATATCGAACACAATAGCAATTTACTATTAAATAGACACATTAATATTACTGTACTGAAAGTCCATCCTTCTACTGAAACACTTCTATTTCATTAAGCTATAATAACCATCATCCCTATTTTACAATAGCACAGTAACAACAAAGCGTGACTAATTGGACAAATACATCATTAAAGCGACAACCCGGTATGCTAATCATTCCACGTCAACTACTTTACCGTAATTGTGTATTTTCCTATTTTGTGCTGCGTGTGTTCCCGATATTTATTTCGCCCATATCCCCAAATTCATTTGTACAAGACAGAGCCGATCCAAACCCAATCACGAATTCCAGTTGGTAACTGAATTATAGAAAGCCTCCATTTACCCAAACAATGTCCTTTGCCCGAATCGGAGAATCGGACGCATATATATTCGCCACGTTGTTACGGGCTTTCCTAATTATTATTGCTTTGCAGGAAGGACAACCTTAATGCAATGGAGAGAATTACTGACGTCTCTGATGTCTATTAACTGTTAATAATGAGAAAGTTCACTAGTGTGGCCATTTGTTCAGTTCTGCCTTGGACACCCATTACTTGACTTTGCTATTAGAATTGCACTATGGAGTGCTCTTTGGCAACTCTTACCATCCCTGGTGTCAGATTCGGGGCATAATATCGCTGTTGTCCTGCGCTAAGAACTTATAATAAGTCTGTGTCAATGCTTTTGGGATAGTTTAGATATCGCATTGGATGAGGTTAGTAGCGATGTAGCAAATGAAGAGATTATCTCATATGCCTCTGAATAATGAAGGTATTCGTTAGTGTCGAAATGGATATAAATGACTTGAATCATTATTCTTAATAACTTGATTCAGGATCTGTTGATTAATAATCATGAATTTGCATTTTTGTTTCATTAAATCCATTGATTATATAAGCAATGTTTTATATTGTTAAATCTAACTTCTTTTTGATCAGATATTTTATGTTTATCATGAATTATTTTATAAAATTGATTCCTTCAACAATTTATGCGAAGTAGATGAAATTATTCATTTAAAATTCATATTCGTTTAAAATTCTGACTAAATTATGGTGGCATTGAAAACTTATTCTAAATATATACTATTGGTTTTGATAATATATTTGATAAGTTTTTAATCAATGCAAGTCGTTTGTATAAATTGTTAACTGTTTTTTCAGAAACTGTAAGCTTGCTAACCATTAACATTGGAGAAACCAGTGTATTAATGCTTATATCTTGTATCATTGTAAAATTGTAAGGAAATGTCCTCACCAATAGTAAAAGCATAATTTTTTTATTTGACATTTCATAACAAGAGTAATTAGAAAACAAATAAAACTAATACATAAATCTAACAAAAGAAACTAAAAGGAAAAAACTAACAAAACTAATCAATGAAACCAACATATAAAGTTAACAAAGAAAACTAACAAATAAAATCCTTTAAAAGCACAATTAGAAACTTAAATGAAAAGTTATTTTAATTTAATAGATTAAATGAAGCCTTAGTTGGCATTTCCAATAAACATTTGTTAACCAATTTTACTTTTTATCGTAAACTGCCTACAGCACAGCGTATAGTCAGTTTTTTTTTTCCAATGGCAGATTATGAACAGTTACAGCAAAAACATACAGCAACAACAAAAAAATACAACAAAACATGCTGAAACAGAGTTCATTAATCAAACAATAATGCCAAGTTGCTGATCTTTTAGCCACTAAAAAGTGTTACCAGGTACACCACGGGGAGGTAGATCTTCTGCGCACCCAGTCAGTTTGTATGACTCTGGAAATCCATTTTTGGATGAATACATTAAAATGGAAAAATTATTAAACAAATAATTATATATTTTTTCTTTATTGCTAAGCCTACTTATAATTATTTCACAGTTTTTCTGTAAAACCAAAACATACCGACTTGAGGTTATTTTAATCCTACGTTAAGCATGTGTGCACAAAAATGTTAAATTTAAGTTTTGAGATGATCTCCACTTTTGGTTCAGCTTTAAAAGTTTCTAGATAAAAAGAATAAATACGAAAATTTGATTTCAACTAATGTTGCCATTAGTTTGAAAATCAGTAGACTTAGTGCAGAGTGTCTAGCATAGATCTTGGATTTGACTGGATATGACTTATTGTACTTTATTGTATGTGATAAGTAAATGGGGCAGAAGGCCGTAATACCTTCTTCTTGCTTAGTGTCCCCTATCCGGATGGGAAAATTAATAACTGAAAGTGGGTAACAAACATTGCTGTGTGCCCTCTATATGGATGGGAAAATTAATAATTGAAAGTGGAAAACAAATATTACTATGTGTACTCTATCTAGATGGAAAAAAATTATAGCTCAATGTGGGAAACAAATATTTCTATGTATTCTCTATCGTTTTGGGGAAATATTAACTGAAAGTGGGAAACAAGTATTGTTATTTTTCCCTCTATCTGGATGGGAAAATTAATAACTGAAACAAATATTGCTGTGTGTCTTCTATCTGGCTGGGGAAATTAATAATTGAAAGTGGAAAATAAATAATGTTTCATCTATCTGGATGGGAAAATTAATAGCTGAAACAAATATTGCTACGTGTCCTCTATCTGGATGGGGAAATTAATAACTGAAAGTATGAAGCAAATATCGCTATGTGTCCTCTACTAGGAAGGGGAAATTAATAACTGATAAAGGAAAACAAATATTGCTGTTGACATTCAAAGATAGTCTATTTGAAAGATAATGATAATCTAAAGAAGACAATGATAATCTACAGAAAGAAAATAAATTGATCATATGAAAATCAATGCTTATTTAATCATTTCCAGAATATTTAAAAAAAAAAAAATTAGTAAATTTTAATTGTCATAAAAATTTCCGACCTATTTGAGAAATCGATTTAACATAACGCAAGTAACTTGATGCTTAACTTTCAAAATAAATCAACCATAACTCAATCATTCAATTCCGATGACTACTTCTTGTTTTATGGTTAAAAATATTAATTAAAATCAAAATTAGGTTATGACTTTTTTAAGTCATATATTCTATGAGTATTGTAAAAAGATTTACCTAATTATTAGCATCAGTCTGTTAGTCTTTGTATTCTTTATCCAATAATGTTATCTTTTTCTACAATAAATAAGTGATTAAGTAATATTTTCAGGAATTTCAAATCTTGGCTTGTTTGTATTGGTCTGATAGCAGGTAAATGGTCAGTACGACTCTGCCCTTGACGTAATTTAAAAAAAAAATAGCTGTAAAATATTAAAAACATTTTAAAATTTTACAAAAGGTTTGGAATGATAGAATGATGCAAAAAAAATAAATTGCATATATCAAAAGATATATAAAATTCATCAAAGATAATGAGAAACTCATCAATATTTTATGAATGTCATCAATATTTTATGAATTATTTCGTATTTTACCATAATATATGATCTGTATATCCTTTCAAAGATATTTAACTTTCCAAAATATACATAAAGTCAAAAACTCTTAAGTGATGATATTTTGAAATGCTGGCATTTATTTTTTTATTTAAAAAGAACATACATCTGAAACGGCATCATACATACAAAGACAATCTACAGAACGATTTCAAAATCGTCAAATTTCTTTATCGATTTATTATCTTTTTCAGAGACAAAAAAACAGAACCATAAATATCTACCATAATCCAAAAATAAATATTTTACGACGCAAGTTAAGTCAGGAACTGCAGCTAAAAGCACGTTTCTTAGTAAGTGGGACAAAAAGTACAAATCCAAGACCCTAAAAATTTATTTTTCTTCCTCCCAGACGCGAACTTTTCACTAAAATGTAGACCGAATATGTTTCTTTTATTAGGCCTTGTTGAAACGCTTTTTTCCCTGTTGTTTTTGCATTACTGCCGGAGCCTTTTTGGTATATACTACATGGCAAGAATATCGATAATATCAACTTGAGTGTTTCGCCAAAGTTGGTGTTTGTTTTGGAAACAGGAGTTGTAAAATTATCTTTGGAGAAGAAAAAGTAAAGGTTTCTTGGAAGGTTTATTATGTCTGGTTTGCGTTCCATTATTGGTGGTAATAAGAATGCTGTTCGTTTGATTCTACATTGCAGGCAATTACTACAAAAGTTAATGGGAACATATTGTCTGATGAAAGAAATTTTTTAGTTTGAAAACGAAATAAAGACAGCGCTTTAGTTTGTCTTACAAGGAAAATATCACAAAACAATAGACGATCAAATGAAAAAAATAATGGTTTCAAATGTAGAAATTATTAGTTTTTTCCGTCATATGATCAACAAATTATTAATTTGACGCTGGTGTTTAGTATCACAGGTTTCAGGTTAAATACTGGCGGAGGCATGGATGTTTGTTAACGGAATTCATGTTAAACTGTAGGTCCCGGTCTATTTAGCCTAAAAGTGTCCACAAGATAACCATGGAGTGACAAACGAAATCAAATTATGGCTGGTTTGTATTGGTTCCCTGCCCTCAACATAATTAAAAAACAAAAACTTATCTGTAAAATATTAGAAATCTTTTAAAATTTTACAAATAGTCTGGATTGATATAAAAAATAAATTAAAGTATATCAAAAGATATTGAGAAACTCATCAATATTTTGTGATTGCCATACCTCAAAAATATTTTGATTATTTCATATTTTACCATAATATATGATCTGTATTTCCTTTCAAAGATATTTAACTTTCCGAAATATTCATAAAGTCAAAAACTCTTAAGTGATGACAGTTTGAAATGCTGGCATTTATTTTTTTTCTTTATTAAAGAAGGACATACATCTGAAACGGCACCATACATACAAAGACAAGCTACAGAACGATTTCAAAATCGTCAAATTTCTTTATCAATTTATTATATTTTTCCAGGGACAAAAAAACAGAACCATAAATATCTACCATAATCCTAAAAGGAATATTTTACGACGCAAGTTAAGTCAGGACACTGCAGCTAAAAGCACGTTCCCTAGTAAGTGGGACAAAAAGTACAAATTCCAGACCCCAAAAATTTATTTTTCTTCCTCCCAGACGCGAACTTTTTCACCAAAATGTAGACAGAATATGTTTCTTTTATTAGGCCTTGTTCAATCTCTTTTTACTCTGTTGGTTTTTGCATTACTGCCGGAGTCTTTTTGGTATATACTACATGGCAAGAATATCGATAATCTCAACTTGAGTGTTTCGCCAATGTTGGTGTTTGTTTTGGAAACAGGAGTTGTAAAATTATCTTTGGAGAGAAGAAAAAGTAAAGGTTTCTGGGAAGGTTTATTATGTCTGGTTTGCGTTCCTTTATTGATCGTAATAAAAATGCTGTTCATTTGATTCTACCTTGCAGGCAATTACTACAAACGTTAAGTAGAACGTATGGTCTGATGAAAGAAGTAGTTTAGTTTGTAAACGAAATAAAGACAGCAGTTTAGTTTGTCTTACAAGGCTAATATCGCAAAGCAGTAGATCAAAATTCCAATTCAAATGAAAAAATAAAGCTATAAAATGTAAAAATTATTTTTTTTCCGTGATATGATCAAGAAATTATTAATTCGGCGCTGGTCTTTAGTATCGGAGGCTTCAGGTTAGAATACTGGCGGAGGCATGGATGTTTGTTAGTGTTTGAAATCCACTTTAAACCGTAGGTCCCAGTCTTATTTGACTATGATGTGTTGTGGGGATAGAGTTACTCGCTTCCGTAGCATTTATACAAACTACATTTGCCCATTGGGTAATGCTAAATCAGTAACATAATTCGTCGGTGAAGCCCACACGACATGCCTTCTTCAAGACTAGTTTCTATTGGGCTCCTCGCAGGAAAATGGTCAATACGTACCAGTCTGCAACATAATAGACAAATCTTATCTTTACAATATTAGAAATCTTTTAAAATTGTACAAATAGTTTGGAATGATAGAAGGATATAAAAATAAATTAATTCACAATATATATAAAATTTATCAAAGATACTGAGAAACTCATCAATATTTTATGCATGTCATACCACAAAAATATTTTCATTATTTTGTATTTCCTTTGAAACATATTTACTTTTCCGAAATATTCATAAAGTGAAAACCTCTTAAGTGATGACAGTTGAAATGCTGGCATTTTTTTTTTTTATTAAAAAAGGACATACATCTGAAACGGCACCATACATACAAAGACAAGCTACAGAACGATTTAAAATCGTCAAATTTCTTTATCGATTTATTATATTTTTCCAGGGACAAAAACAGAACCATAAATATCTACCATAATCCTAAAAGGAATATTTTACGACGCAAGTTAAGTCAGGACACTGCAGCTAAAAGCACGTTCCCTAGTAAGTGGGACAAAAAGTACAAATTCAGACCCAAAAATTTATTTTTCTTCCTCCCAGACGCGAACTTTTTCACCAAAATGTAGACAGAATATGTTTCTTTTATTAGGCCTTGTTCAATCTCTTTTTACTCTGTTGGTTTTTGCATTACTGCCGGAGTCTTTTTTGTATATACTACATGGCAAGAATATCGATAATCTCAACTTGAGTGTTTCGCCAATGTTGGTGTTTGTTTTGGAAACAGGAGTTGTAAAATTATCTTTGGAGAGAAGAAAAAGTAAAGGTTTCTGGGAAGGTATATTATGTCTGGTTTGTGTTCCTTTATTGGTCGTAATAAGAATGCTGTTCGTTTGATTCTACATTGCAGGCAATTACTACAAAAGTTAATGGGAACATATTGTCTGATGAAAGAAATAGTTTAGTTTATAAACGAAATAAAGACAGCAGTTTAGTTTGTCTTACAAGGCTAATATCGCAAAGCAGTAGATCAAAATTCAAATTCAAATGAAAAAATAAAGCTATAAAATGTAGAAATTATTTTTTTTCCGTGATATGATCAAGAAATTATTAATTCGACGCTGGTATTTAGTATCACAGGCTGCAGGTTAGAATACTGTCGGTGTCATGGATGTTTGTTAGTGTTCGAAATCCACTTTAAACCGTAAGTCCCAGTCTTATTTGACTGTGGTGTGTTGTGGGGGTAGAGTTACTCGCTTCCGTAGCATTTATTCAAACTGCATTTGCCCATTGGGTAATGCTAAATCAGTAACATCATTTGTCGGTGAAGCCCACACGACATACCTTCTCCAAGACTAGTTTTTATTGGGCTCCTCGCAGGAAAATGGTCAATACGTACCATCCGCAACATAATAGACAAATCTTATCTTTACAATATTAGAAATCTTTTAAAATTGTACAAATAGTTTGGAATGATAGAAGGATATAAAAATAAATTAATTCACAATATATATAAAATTTATCAAAGATACTGAGAAACTCATCAATATTTTATGCATGCCATACCACAAAAATATTTTCATTATTTTGTATTTCCTTTGAAACATATTTACTTTTCCGAAATATTGATAAAGTGAAAACCTCTTAAGTGATGACAGTTGAAATGCTGGGATTTGTTTGTTTTTTTATTAAAAAAGAACATGCTTCTGAAACGGCATCATACATACAAAGACAATCCACAGAACGACTTTAAAATCGTCAAATTTCTTTATCGATTTATTATCTTTTTCAGGGACAAAAAGCAGAACCATAAATATCTACCATAATCCTAAAAGAAATATTTTACGACGCAAGTTAAGTCAGGACACTGGAGCTAAAAGCACGTTTCCCAGTAAGTGGGACAAAAAGTACAAATCAGAGACCCTAAAAATTTATTTTTCTTCCTTCCAGACGCGAATTTTTCGCTAAAATGTAGACCGAATATGTTTCTTTTATTAGGCCTTGTTGAAACGCTTTTTCCCTGTTGTTTTTGCATTACTGCCGGAGCCTTTTTGGTATATACTACATGGCAAGAATATCGATAATCTCAACTTGAGTGTTTCGCCAAAGTTGGTGTTTGTTTTGGAAACAGGAGTTGTAAAATTATCTTTGTTGAAGAAAAAGTAAAGGTTTCTTGAGAAGGTTTATTATGTCTGGTTTGCGTTCCTTTATTGGTCCTAATAAGAACGCTGTTCGTTTGATTCTACCTTGCAGGCAATTAATACAAACGTTAAGTAGAACGTATGGTCAGATGAAAGAAATAGTTTAGTTTGAAAACGAAATAAAGACAGCACTTTAGTTTGCCTTACAAGGAAAATATCACAAAACAGTAGATCAAAATTCTAATTCAAATGAAAAACAAGAAAGTTATAAATGTAGAAATTATTTCTTTCCGTCAATTGATCAAAAAATTATTAACGTGACTCTGGCCTTTGGTATCACAGACCAGAAGCCAGGAATAGCAAGAAGTAGTACGAGGCTAAATCAGATGAATAAGGTGGTTGAGGAACGATATGGGTTTCATTTTTGGTGAAAATGTCACGAAGAATCAATGCAGTGTGAGCTTTCGCATTAAGTTGTTTCGGTGCCAATCAAGATTTGACGCGTTTGAGGCCCAAAATATCTTTTAAAATGGAATTTTTAAAATCCGATATCATCAGCAAGATCACTAATAGTAAATCCACGGGTTTACATGCACCAAATCTTTAATTTTTTTGGATGTGAACTACGTCGGTTGAGGTTGGTGGTCGACCAAAGGATTCTTTCTTCAAAGCGTTCTCCTCCTTCTTTGAAATGTTTTTATCAGTTTTAAACATTTCTTTCCGATATAGGAATGCCTTCTGCAACATTCGATTCGTTTTTGCAAACAAAATTTAACGCAAGTTCTTGCTCAATTAATTCAGACATTTCAAAAATCGCCGGAATCAGTTTGAGCGTCTCACAAAACCAAACGTAACTCAAACACTAATGAATATTTTGACGTCAAATTTCACACAGATGTCAAGGACAGTGCCAGCAACTTAAAAAAGAAAAAAAATTGAAATACCCTATTCCCGGGAAATTTAAATTGAAAACAATCATATTTTTGTACACAGTAGTATTGTTTTATAACTGCTGTTTATTTTCTTCTGACTGTAAATCTTGTTTCACTACTAAGATTACATAGATGCCGAAAAAGTAATAATAGATTGAATTTTTTTTATAAATCCCGTTTTTTTTAAGACAAATTTTTGATGAATTGGAAATTCCTTGTTTCAACTTCAAATTTTTTGATAAAATATTTAATTTATTTGAGAAGTAAGGATGATAATATATATATACATATATAAATTTTTTTGTTATTAAAATTATTCTTATTGAAACTGTTTTTGTCCGATTTAAGATTAACTGATTTAAAATGAAACAATGACAACAAATAACTCGCAGTACGTTAGCATTGATGATACAAGGAATACCAAAAGTCACAAGACTTTTCTAAAAAAATCATAAAAAAAAGAACGAGTATGTATTTATAGTATCAAATTTGGAGTATGTAATTTATAACAATATTCATATCAAGAGTTCGGATAATTTTTGGCATAAAAATTACTTCAAACTTTTTCTGATAGATGGCGCAGATTGGAAAATCTGCAGAAAATCTTCATTGGTAATGGATATGCAAATAACATTTTCATATCATCTGTCCACTTCTCAAGTTCGCCATTTTGAATTAGACGTGAATATGAAGAAGATAAGGCTCCTTCATTTTGAAGATCATGCCACGTGCCATCGTTGGTCAATTCTATTTTGGCCAACGATGTAAGAAAACTGTTCAAATGGCATGCGAGAACTTGTTACGATGTTTGGGGAACGTAATAATATGTATGCAAATTGTAGTAAGTACGGGTGTAATATGCATGCAAAATGCATTTTAAAATGAATATTACACTACTGGCCATTAAAATTGCTACAGTAGGGGGAAATGCAGATAATAAAATAATATTTATTTGAAAAATATATTATACTGGAAATAAGTGATTAAATTTTCAAGAAATTTGGATGCATACATCCTGATAAATCACTACCCAGAACAACTACGTCTGGCAGTAATAACAGCACCTATACGCCTGGGTCATTGAAGCAAACAGAGATTATATGGCATGTACAGATCCAGATGCCCATGCAACTTCCACGTGATGCCACAGCTCATCAACCGTAGTGACTGGCGCAGTATGGTGACGAACCAGTCGCTCGGCAACAATGTACCAGGCGTTTTCTATTTCTAGAGATCTGGCGAACGTGCAGGCCAGGGCAACAGCTGAACATTTTCCGCATCAAGGAAGGTCCGTACAATACCGGCAACTTGAGGTCGTGATTATCCTGCTGAAACGTAGGGTTCCGCAGGGCTCGAATAAAGGGTAGGGTCACGGGTCCGAATATACTGTTCAAAGGGCCGTCAATGCGAACAAGAGGTGACCGAGAGGTGTATCGAACAGCACCCCATACCAACAGGCCGGGTGAGGGGCCAGTATGACGATGACGAATGCACGCTCCCTATGTGCGTTCACTACGATGCCGCCAAACACGGATGCGACCATCTTGATGCTGTAAACAAAACCTGGATTCATCTGTAAAAATGACGTTTCGCCATTCGTAAGCCCAGATTCGTTGTTGATCTCATCATTGAAGACGCGCATGCCTGTGATCCAGCATCAAGGGTTGCCGCAGCCATGGTCTACGAGCTGATAGTCAATGTTGCGGCAAACGTCGTCGAACTGTTCGTGCAGACACTTGTTGTATTGCGAACGACCATAATTTTTGACTCAGGGCGCGTGACGTGGCTACACGATCTATTAAGGCCATGCGGGTAACATGCCTGTCTTCTCGGCTGCTAGTGATAGGTGGCCATTGAGATCCAGCACGGCGTTCCGTATTACCGTCCTGAACTCATCGATTCCATATTCCGCTAACAGTCATTGGATGTCGACCGACGCGTGCAGCAATACTGCGATATTATAAGCCGCAATCCAGGTACGCTACAATTCTACCTGCTGGTACGCATTTCTGGTTCTTACACGAGGCATCACAACAACTTTTCACAGGCAGCAACAATTGCAATTTGTGTATGAGAAACCGGCTAAACAATTTCCCTATTCGAACACATTGCAGGTGTCGCTACCGGTGCCTGCTTTATCTGAATGCGCTGTAAAGTTAATCATTTGCATATCACAGCACCTTCTTCCTGTCGTTTAAATTTCATGTCTGTAGCATGTCGCCTTATTGGTGTAGCAATTCTAAAGGCCAGTAATGTACATTTTATTACTTGATTTTTGAAAAAAGTTTAAATATATAATTTGTCGTGTAATGATTTCTAACATTCAATATGATTGCAAGTTAACATAGAAAACTGAAGATGTTTAGAATATTTAGTTAAAAATTTTGTTATATTACTGTTCTGTTTTGCAAGGAAGGGTTCAGAGGTCATAGAAATGTTTACAAGCACAGAAAATCTGGCAGAAAATAATGATAATAATTTTTTTGCTTTAAAACTTATTATATATTTCTTCTTCATTTGCACAACAGCCCCATGGTGAGCCAAGGACGCTTGCCTACTGGCAGATTTTGAAAAAGGAGATGTTTTATTTTTACGGGATCGGGTTGACAGTCCTTTTCCCAACCCTCTACAGTCATATTACAAAGGACCTGCTATTTAAATAGGATTTCGAACCATTAAAAATGGCCATGGCACCGCCCATAATCAAATTCAAAACCTTTTTCACTGAGCCTCAAATAGCTAGTAAATCGACCATGAGGCACAAGTGTGAGAGAAAATTTATATAATTTTCAATCTCATGTCTAAGTTCTTATGGGAATAATTTTATTAAACTTACAATACCATATCATTTATGAAATACATTTACTAAATACCATCCTTTGAAATGTAAAGAAAGTGACCATTGAATGTCCACTAAAAAATACATCCTAAAATAATAAGAAAGCAAAAATTTTTCCGTCCGCTTTGTTTGAACCTCATACAAAACAAATTCCAATTCAGTCCCCGTGTTTCCAAATCCATTTCGACCCCAAGGCAAACTAGCAAAGAAATATTTCCACACGAAGTCCTCGCAAACCACAGAACAAACAGAAGACAAATCTGAACTTATGGAACTGTAATTTAACGAAAGCTATGCGGAGAAAACCAGAACATTTTTTCTGTTTGCTGATTCTATTTTGTGCCCTATGGTATTTTGGTCTTTGTTCAATATAACAGTAGATTCCGCTTGATTTGTAAAATTTGACCTGGAAACATATCGAAATCCATACATTTATATGCATCAGTTGGATAGATTCGAAACCAAAGCCCGAGAGCTCGAGAAAAGTATTTTCTTTCCCATTTATTTTATTTATTTATCTGCCCGACTGAAGAAGTTTTCAATTTTTCAACATTTATAAAATCGTTTATTTCTTTTAGAAGGGGTCATTGGCTGAGTAAGGCTGTTTGAAATATTATTGTTGAATGCATTTTTCCTTCTAGTGTTTTTGTAAGATAAATTCAACGCCTTCCAAAAAAGACAATATTGAAGTAAATGATTTTTCTGAAATATAGGAGACAATAAAAGGTTCATCGTCCTTAAAGAAAAAAAACATATTTGATATGATTATTCCTGGTAACATTTAGAAATTTGATATCACTTGTTGATTTTACAATATCTATATTTAAAGTGCATATAAAACATTTTATAGATGTATTAAAATAACTAATAAAATAAAACACACCTTTTATTTAAATATATAATTATTTACTGAATTTGTGTTAAAAAGTTTAAAAGTATAACGTGTCGTTGTGTTTGATTAACTTTAAAATGTTTCGTAATAATTAATATGATCGCAAATTTACATGGAAATTAAAATTAAATATTATTATTCTATATTGGAAAGTAGGGTTTAAAGGTCTGATATATGTTTACAAACACAAAAAAATAAGAAGAATTCAACAGTGATAATTTTTTGAATCGCACTTATTATCCTTCATTGGTGGTTCAGTTTGATACGCTCATTTTATGCACACTTTGAGATAATTAGACCAGGACTTACAGTTTAAACTGTATTCCAAACCACTAACAAACCGCCACTAACAAATTCGAACCTTAATCATGTGGTACCAACGCCAGATCATTAGCCAATTGGCCATCAGGCCCCACACAAATATCAGCTACTTTAAATGGGAGAAATAATTTATATAATATTCACTCTCTTGACTAAATTTTTATAGGAATAATTGTATTTATCTTACAATACCATATATTTTATACAATATATAAATCATTTGAAATATAAAGCAAGCGACCATTGAAATGCCCACTAAAAATAATACATCCAAAAATATTGGAAAAGCAAACAATTTTCCGTCCGCTTTGTTTGAACCTCATACAATACAAATTCCAATTCAGTCCCCTGGTTTCCAAATCCATTTCGACCTCAAGGAAGGCTGCAAAAAATATTTCCACACGAAGTCCTTGCAAACCACAGAACAAACAGAAGACAAATCTGAACTTATGGAACTACAATTTAACGAAAGCTATGCAGAGAAAACCGGAACAGCTTTTTTTTGTTGTTCCTCCCTATCTCTATTTGCTGATTTTTTCTTTGTGCCCCATGGTATTTTGGTCTTTGTTCAATATAACAGTAGATTCCGCTTGATTTGTAAAATGTGACCCGGAAACATATCGAAATCCATACATTTATATGCATCAGTCGGATAGATTCGAAACCAAAGCCCGAGAGCTTGAGAAAAGTATTTTTCTTCCAATATTTATTTATTTATTTATATATCTGCCTGACTGAAGGAGTTTTCACTTTTTCAACATTTTTAAAATCGTTTCGTTTTTAGAAAGGGTCATTCCTTGAGAAATTCCTATTTGTGTATAATATTGTTGAATGTGTTTTTATTTCCAGGGTCAAGGGTAGCTGCAGCCATGGTCACCGAGATGAAAGTCCATTCTGCTGCAAACGTAGTCGAACTGTTTATGTAGACACTTGTTGTCTTGCAATCTACCCAAATTCTTGACTCAGGGCTCGTGACTTGGCTACACGATTCATTAAGGCCACGCGGGTAAAATGCCTGTCTCCTTGGCTGCTAGTGATAGGGGGCCATTGACTGCGTTCTGAACATATCGATTCCATATTCTGCTAACAGTCATTGGATCTCGACCGACGTGAGCAGCAATAATACAACAACTTTTCACCAGGCAACGATGTTCAAATGTAATTTGTGTATGAGAAACCGGCTGAACAATTTCGTCATTTAAACACATTTTATGTTTCGTTACCGGCGTGCGCTTTGTCTGAAAGCACTGAAAATTTAATCATTTGCATATCACAGAACCTTCTTCCTGTCGTTTAAATTTCACGTCTGTAGCATGTTGTTTTCTTGGCTAACACTCTGGCCATTGTTCCATTGTTACCACAGGCTTTAGATTCGAAGCTTGGCGGTGGCATGGATGATATTTGTTTGTGGGTCTGAATCTACTATAAACTGCAGGTCCCGGTCTAGTTAGCCCAAAGTGTGCACAAAATGACAGTAGAGGACAAACCAAACCAAACAGATCATTTTTAAACAAAAAAAATTTTTTAAATGATTTTAAATAAATAGCATACAGGCTCGCGTTCTTTCCGAGTTTCAACGATCATTTTTGTATTAATATTATAAAATACTTTTGTAAAATATTTCTCTATTTGCAAAGTAATCTTCCCTGTCATACATTGCAGATTTATTTAAATACACGCTCCAAAAAAAAACAGTTTAGAAACAGAGTTTATAAAATATTTATATACTCTCTCTATCTCCCTGTATATCGTTTTATATACTTTCTCCTGCAAATAAAATGTCAATACAAACGAAATCCTTTTCGACAACCAACTTAGACTACCATGCGAAGATAAATCTCGAAAAGGAACTTTGCAAATACTCATTTCAGTAGCAGACATGCCAGTCTATACATCAGAGCGATAAGTATTTTCCAAGCCCAAGTCTGCAAGATATCAAAATAAAGGAAGACCCAATTTTATGATTCCCTCCAAAACCAAAGCTGGCTATTCGAAGAAACATACACAATCTATCTTACAAGTAAACACAAAGCAAAATGGCTACAGTAACGTTTCTGTAGTCTCCTATTTTGGTTCCATAAAACAAAAACAACAAGAAGCGATCTTACAGTAAATTTTAACCGAATAAGTTCCCTTTCTAAAATTTGAAAGGGAATTTTTCTCTACGGTTTATTCATCACAATGAACTGAAAGATTAGGAAATCATGAAGTATTGTAAGAGTTTCTTGTATTACCATGTCACGACGTTAACCCATATATGCTAGTCTTATAGGCAAGTACTGAATTTTATTGAAGCTCTTGTTATGCTTTATTAAATAAAGAATTTTTAACTTAAAATAGGAGGAACTCAACCGTCAAGGAAGTTACCCTAAAAATCTTCCCAGAACACAATTTCCTTAACTCACTGTTGTATGTATGAGTCACATGGATGTTAGGGGCCTGATGGCCAATTGGCTAACAATCTGACCATTGTTATCACAGGCGTCAGATTCGAATCCTAATGGTGACACGGGCTTTTGTTAGGGGTTCGGAATCCACGTTAATTTGTGGAAACGCGTCTAGTTAATACAAAGTCTGTACAAAAGGATGGTAGAGCAACAAACCATACCAAACCCATCGTTGTGAAACAAACAAAAATTTAGAAATATTTTTAACTAAATGGAATAGATGCCTGCTTACTTTGCAAGTTTAAACGATAACTTTATATATATATATATATATTATAAAATGCTTTTGTGAAACGTTTCACTATTTGCGAAGTAATATTTCCTTCCATGCATTGCAGATAAATTTAAATACACGCTCCAAAAAATAGTTTAGGAACAGAGTTTCTAAAACATTTATATACTCGATCCTTTTATATACTCTCTCCTGCAAATAAAATGTCAATACAAATAAAATCCTTTTCGACAACCAACTTAGACTACTATGCGAAGATAAATCTCGAAAAGGAACTTCGCAAATACTCATTTCAGTAGTAGACATGCCACTGCATACATCAGAGCAATACGTATTTTCTCAGCCCAAGTCTGCGAGGTATCAAAAGAAAGGAAGACTCAATTTTATTAAAGCTGGCTATTCGGAAAAACATACACAATCTACACTACACAAAGGAAACACAAAGCAAAATGGCTATAGTAAAGTCTGTATAGTCTCCTATTTTGGTTCCATAAAGCAAAAACAACAAGAAGCGATCTAACAAAAAAAAATTAACCGAGTAAGTTCCTCTTTCTTACATCTGAAAAGGGAATTCTTCTCTATAGTTTATTCATCTCAATGAAAAGCGACTGGTGCAGTATTTGCATTTTTCCAGATCAGTCGAAAACGAAACAAGAACAAATCTGCCCTGCGGCGCTTGCCATGCTGCTCAAACTACGTGGAAGGAAATTCATTTCGGAGACGGATAATAAATAATAAATAATCTTCAGATTTCTTATCATGTCTTCTCTCTCCCCTCGAGGAATAAATTATATTCACTTAAAGTAAATGTTTTGCATAAGCCCCGGGCACCCAATGCAATATGATTCGATGAACTGGAAGATATTTATTGTACAAGAGCAAGTGGGCTTTAAATTAAGTGCAGTAGCATTGGATTGCGGGGATTCAGTTGTTTCGCAAAAATCGATGCGTTCCGAGGAATATCCACTTGTATATTTCATTTTTCGATGGCATTGTTAGAATATTAAATGTGGTTATTGAATGTTACGGGCCAGTACGTGCATGGATATTTATTTTCTATTTATATGAACTTTTCATATGCATAAATGGTTAATTAAGGCTGCAGGTCTGACATTTATGTAACATTGTTATTTATCATTTTGAAAAGCACTTTAACTATCGGAAAAAAGGTTTTTCAAATATTAATAGATTTAAAAATATGTTAATTAAATATTAATATATTTAATAATATAATTAATAATTAATAAATATTATGAAGTTAACTGTCGAACCGAATTAGAATATTTTTTTTTATGTTAAATATCGATGGGCCTCATGTCCTACTTATGTCTATCACTAAAAGCCCACCGATCAATAAAGAGGATAATGTATTTCTTTCCTGGAGGATATTTAAGGGGAACTACCGAATATTTACTTGTCGTATTGAATAAAACCCATCTGACGGCCTTACTATCGATTCGAGACCACTATGCACGTTTCCACAATCGTCGTCGAGTCTCCTTGTTTCTGAAAGTAACCGCAATGCAAGCTGTCAGCAGATTAAAAAAAATCTTTCTTGCTCTTCGCTGCATGTATTCCCACTTTTACAAGAAATTGAGTGGGCATTTATTTAAATATAATTCATATTTGCAAAACTTTAACTATATCTATTCGAGAAACTTTGTGCACATTTCACATTGATTCAGCATCGAATCTCCTTATTTCTAAAAGTGACTGCAACACACGCCACTCAGAAGATTCAAACCTGAGTTCTCTTGCGCTCAACTGTGCGTACTACCACTCTTACGAAGTGTTGAGATGTCTTTTATTTAAATATAGTTAATATTTTCAAAGCATTAACTGTATCGATTCGTTGCACTTTATGCACATTTTCGCATTCGTCACCGAGCCTTCTTGTTTCTAAAAGTGACAGAAATTTATGTCGTCAGCAGATTCAAACCTGAAATCTTCTGTGCGCACTACCACTTACAAGAGGCTGAACGGTCTTTTATTTAAATATAATTTGTATTTTCAAAACATTAACTATATTTATATAAAAGACAACTAAATTATATATACAACAGACAACTATTAATATAATATTAACTAAATTACATATATAGACAACTATTAATACTTAATTATATTATTAAATACATTAATATTTAATTAACATATTTTTAAATCTATTAATATTTGAAAAACCTTTTTTCCGATAGTTAAAGCGCTTTTCAAAATGATAAATAACAATGTTACGTAAATGTCAGACCTGTAGCCTTAATTAACAATTTATGCATTTGAAAAGTTCATATAAATAGAAAATAAATATCCATTCACGTATTGGCCCGTAACATTCAATAACCACATTTAATATTCCAACAATGCCATCGAAAAATGAAATATACAAGTGGATATTCCTCGGAACGCATCGATTTTTGCGAAACAACTGAATCCCCGCAATCCAATGCTACTGCACTTAATTTAAAGCCCTTTTGCTCTTGTACAATAAATATCTTCCAGTTCATCGAATCATATTGCATTGGGTGCCCGGGGCTTATGCAAAACATTTACTTTAAGTGAATATAATTTATTCCTCAAGGGAAAGAGAGGACATGATAAGAAATCTGAAGATTATTTATTATTTCTTATCCGTCTCCGAAATGAATTTCCTTCCACGTAGTTTGAGCAGCATGGTGAGCGCCGCAGGGCAGATCTGTTCTCATTTCGTTTTCGACTGATCTGGAAAAATGCAAATACTGCATCAGCCGCTTTTCATTGAGATGAATAAACTATAGAGAAGAATTCCCTTTTCAGATGTAAGAAAGGGGAACTTACTCGGTTAAATTTTTTGTTAGATCGCTTCTTGTTGTTTTTTGCTTTATGGAACCAAAATAGGAGACTACACAGACTTTACTGTATCCATTTTGCTTTGTGTTTTCTGTGTGTAGTGTAGATTGTGTATGTTTTTCCGAATAACCATCTTTATTAAAATTGAGTCTTCCTTTCTTTTGATACCTTGCAGACTCGGGCTGAGAAAATACGTATTGTTCTGATGTATATACTGGCATGTCTACTACTGAAATGAGTATTTGCGAAGTTCCTTTTCGAGATTTATCTTCGCATGGTAGTCTAAGTTGGTTGTCGAAAAGGATTTTATTTGTATTGACATTTTATTTGCAGGAGAAAGTGTATAAAAGGATAGAGTATATAAATATTTTAGAAATTCTGTTTTTAAACTATTTTTGGGAGCTTGTATTTAAGTGTATCTGTAATATATGAAAGGGAATATTACTCTGCAAATAGTGAAAGATTTAACAAAAATATTTTATAATATAAATATAAAATATATTCGTTAATCGTTAAAAGAACTCGAGCCTGTATTCCGTTTAGTTAAAACCATTTGTAAATTTTTGTTTGTTTAAGATCAAGGGGACACATACATACAATAGTATGTTAAGGACAATGTCTTATGGGAAGACTTTTAGGGTAACTTCCCCACATTTACATAATGATTGGGTTCCCCCTAGTTATAACCCAAGTTCTTTATTTAATATACTGTACGATAATTTCAATGAATTTCAGCAGTTGACAATAACACATATGATAGATACATATGGGTTAGCCGCATGATATGGTATTGGCAGAAACTCTTTCAATGCATCATAATTTCCTTTTCTTAAAGTTCATGTCTAAGAAAACTATAACATTTAATGTAATTATTTACTAGAATTTGGTAAGTATATCACTCGTTTGCAAGATAAAAAAACACAAGTCAAAAACTTTTAACTCCACAAAAAGAAATATGTAAAGCTTGCCATTGTTATTAATAAAAACAAACTGTCGTAACGTACTGTAAATTAAATCACTATTTTTGTGATGCTATTTCCATTTAATAAGTAATAAATAATAATTTAATAATTTTTCAAAGATGCAAAGGAACCCGTTTCCGTGGTAATGAACAGGCCCAACGGTAACGCCACAGTTAGCATGCAGGAAACTTGTGTTCGAATCCTCTAGTGGTGTCCTACATAGACTTTACAATAGCCATTTTTATTTGTGCTTTCTTGTACTGTAGATTATGTATGTTTTTCGAATAGCCAGATGCAGGTTCAGAGGGAATAAAAAAATTGTGTCTTCCTTTCTTTTGATACATCACAGACTTGGGCTGAGAAGATATGCATTGCTCTGATGTTTAGACTGGCATGTCTACTACTGAGATGAGTATTTGCGAAATTCCTTTTCGAATTTTATATTCTTAGGGTTCTATGGCGACGGGTGTAAGTTGGTTGTCGAAAAGGATTTTATTTGTATTGTCATTTTATTTGCAGGAGAAAGTATATAAGACATATTGAGAGAGTATATAAATATTTTAAAAACCCAGTTTCTAAACTTTTTTTTGGAGGGTGTATTTAGATGTATCTACAATGTATGAGAGGGGAGATTACCTTGCAACTATAGAAATATTTAACAAAAGTCTTTTTATAATATTAATGGAAAAATGATCGTTAAAACTTGAAAAGAACGCGAGGCTGCATTCCATTTAGTTAAAATTATTTATAAATCTTTGTTTGTTTAACATCTATGAGACTCATACATACAATATGTGAGTTAAGGACATTATCTTTCTAAAATATTTTTAGTGTAACTTCCTAATTTTGTTATTTTTTAACTGAATTAACTACCTTAGTCCTAGGAGGCCCTTTCTTTTTAAATGCAATTAATGTAAATATATTATTGTAACTGATATCATTTTATGTACACTGGTCTTTTATATCTACTGATCTTTTTATTTTATTTTATGGAAATGTTGTTAACACTTATCTCTCAATATTCAGTAGCTTAAGACGAATTTGTCGTGTAATTTATAATGTTGTGATGTTTAATTGATGAGGGATTTTAACGCGTTATTGCAAAACACAACTCATAAGTATTAATTTGTTTAAGTTAGGGTGTGACTAGTTTGGTGGTATTTTGGCGGAATTAGTTAATGTGGATCCTTTCGGAAACTGGTGATTTATGTAAATATTTTAATGGTTGATATTAATTTCGTTGTATTAAGATGAATTTGGAATATTAGTGGAAGATATCAAATTAATTAATTTAATATTAACTCCACAACACCACACCAAGTTCCGAAAAATAAATATGTGAAATGCTCCAAAGGTGACCATGACAATACAGAATCCACTAATTTAACCTACATAAGTGGAAAGATGAACAGGATTGTAGAGAATTAATTCAACCTACGTATTACCATGTTTATAATTGTATTTAAAAAAACGAGAAATATGAATAAAATTTCGTTGCAATCTGATACAAATACAAATAATACATGACAACAACTCATATGATATACGACCGATAGTGACATACAAATGTTACAAATAATCTATGAAGATAATAATCCATACATACTCTTCGATGAAGAACTGTTTAATGATAACTACCATGAAATTGCATGGCGTATGGAAGATGAACTGGACACTCTCTATGAAAACTCTCATCAATAGTCTGACTATGGATTATAGGCGATGCACACACGTTGTTACAATCGCCACAGAGACTCCCTTTTCTGAAAACAACGAATACATTTGACTCAGCACACGATTATCCTTACAACCCAATAAGAAATAATATATAAGGTGTAAATCTTTTATGAGGCTTCCATATAGGAACGGCAAGCTTCTCTATATACGATGTCTTAATAAAAATCCACCCAACAGCAATCCTCATCCCACTTGTGTTCTGAAATTGAACCAAAGTCTGAAACCAATCGACTGTTACTCCCTTCTTGTCGAACCGCATGCGGCAAAATAAACAATAACATCATTACCATTCCGCTCCAGAGAAAGGGAGAAAAGCCGCAGCAGAAAAAAAAAAACCACTGTTGGGGGGGAGAGGGCAACAGACAGAACTGGAAATATTCATCTTTCGATTTCAAGCTTGCTTTGCCTGGCAGGCATGGAAATTGCACCCCTTTCATTGTTCGAGGTCATTATCTGTTGGGTCGGTGAGCGGTGCATTTGAAATATGGGGGCCGTGCCAGTGCCAATATGTTCTCGGGAAGGATCTTGTTAGGGTGTGCGCTCCAATTGTCTTCGCGTCGTCTCCCATCGATTGGATTAGGCCACGGAATGTTTGTTTCGACATTTATGTTCTGCTTTTTTTTTTTTTTGCTCGTCTGTATGTCGAGTGGAAGTAAAGAGACAGTCTCTGATAAAGTGTCTGGCATAAGGAGTCATTGATTTGGAATGTTATAGAGTTCCGGAAAATACTGTGCTGTCTGTTTTCATTTATCTCTCCAAGGCATTTGGAGATGTGTCATAACATATACTTTTTATGAAAAAATTTTGATTTAAAATGGTGTACAGTACTAGAAAGTATGCAGTCTTTGTATAATGTCTTGTTGTTGTTTTGTTGTTGTTTCTTATCCCACTTGGCTGGCCAAGCCCACGAGCCCATATGGACTCATGATTGAAGGGGAAGGAAGCAGCTTCTGTTGTGACGGAGCACCTGTAGGTAGAAGCCTGACTTTTGCTCCGTGACGCTCTTACAGTCATAGAAGACCGGGACCTACTGCTTAAAGTGGATTCCGAACCACTACAAACATCCATGGCACCGCCGGGATTCGAACCCGAAACCTGTGGCACCGAGCGCCAGAGCGCTAGACACTCGGCCATTCAGGTCCCAAATTTGCCAACAGCACGCAGTGTTCCCAGGTGGTAATTGACCGCGCCCAATGATGCTTAACTTCGGTGATCTAACGAGAACCGGTATATTCAGCATGGTTCAGCATAATGTCTTGTCAAATAATACAAGATTCATCTAATTACAAATTAGTGTTAATTCTGTAATTTTGCAAAATGTAAATTGAATGAAAGGAGACATGTCACAGTATAAGCAATAAAGAGGGGGCGTTTCTTTTGAAAAAAAGGACGACAATGGACCGTCTGATTTCAATTATCTCCACGGCATTTGAAATGTGTGTCATAACTTATACTTTTTATTAAAAAGTTGATTTAAAATAGTGTACAATTCCAGAAATTCTTATTCAATCTTGAATAACATTTTGTCGAATAATACAAGACTCATATCATTTCAAATTAATATTTATTCCATATGGTAAATTTTTCAAAATTTAAATTGAATGAAAGGAGAGATATCACAGTATGAATAATACTTCCGGAAATACTGTGGGTTTGTGCTGTCTGTTTTCCTTTACCTCCAAGACATTTGGATATGTGTCATAACATATACACTTTAGAAAAAAAAATTGATTTAAAATGGTGTACAGTTCTAGAAAGCATGCAGTCTTGAACAATATTTTGTCGGATAATATAAGACTCATATTTTTCAAATTAATGTTAATTCCGTATTGTTAATTTTTCAAAATTTAAGTTTAGTGAAAAGAGAGATGTCACAGTATAAACAATAAAGACGGGTCTTTTATTTTGAAAATAATGGAGGCAATGTGAATGTTAAATGAAGACGATGTGTGTCATTTGCTTTCATTTATCTTCAAGGCATTTGGAGATGTGTCATAACATATACACTTTAGAAAAAAAATTGATTTAAAATGGTGTACAGTTCTAGAAAGCATGCAGTCTTGAACAATATTTTGTCGGATAATATAAGACTCATATTTTTCAAATTAATGTTAATTCCGTATTGTTAATTTTTCAAAATTTAAGTTTAGTGAAAAGAGAGATGTCACAGTATAAACAATAAAGACGGGTCTTTTATCTTGAAAATAATGGAGGCATTGTGAATGTTAAATGAAGACGATGTGTGTCATTTGCTTTCATTTATCTCCAAGACATTTGGAGATGTGTCATAACATATACACTTTAGAAAAAAAATTGATTTAAAATGGTGTACAGTTCTAGAAAGCTTGCAGTCTTGAACAAAATTTTGTCGGATAATATAAGACTCATATTTTTCAAATTAATGTTAATTCCGTATTGTTAATTTTTCAAAATTTAAGTTTAGTGAAAGGAGAGATGTCACAGTATAAACAATAAAGACGGGTCTTTTATTTTGAAAATAATGGAGGCAATGTGAATGTTAAATGAAGACAATATGTGTCATTTGCTTTCATTTATCTCCAAGGCATTTGGAGATGTGTCATAACATATACACTTTAGAATAAAATTGATTTAAAATGGTGTACAGCTCTAGAAAGCATGCAGTCTTGAACAATATTTTGTCGGATAATATAAGACTCATATTTTTCAAATTAATGTTAATTCCGTATTGTTAATTTTTCAAAATTTAAGTTCAGTGAAAGGAGAGATGTCACAGTATAAACAATAAAGACGGGTCTTTTATTTTGAAAATAATGGAGGCAATGTGAATGTTAAATGAAGACGATGTGTGTCATTTGCTTTCATTTATCTCCAAGACATTTGGAGATGTGTCATGACATATACACTTTAGAAAAAAAATTGATTTAAAATGGTGTACAGTTCTAGAAAGCATGCAGTCTTGAACAATATTTTGTCGGATAATATAAGACTCATATTTTTCAAATTAATGTTAATTCCGTATTGTTAATTTTTCAAAATTTAAGTTTAGTGAAAGGAGAGATGTCACAGTATAAACAATAAAGACGGGTCTTTTATTTTGAAAATAATGGAGGCATTGTGAATGTTAAATGAAGACGATGTGTGTCATTTGCTTTCATTTATCTCCAAGACATTTGGAGATGTGTCATAACATATACACTTTAGAAAAAAAATTGATTTAAAATGGTGTACAGCTCTAGAAAGCATGCAGTCTTGAACAATATTTTGTCGGATAATATAAGACTCATATTTTTCAAATTAATGTTAATTCCGTATTGTTAATTTTTCAAAATTTAAGTTTAGTGAAAGGAGAGATGTCACAGTATAAACAATAAAGACGGGTCTTTTATTTTGAAAATAATGGAGGCAATGTGAATGTTAAATGAAGACGATGTGTGTCATTTGCTTTCATTTATCTTCAAGGCATTTGGAGATGTGTCATAACATATACACTTTAGAATAAAATTGATTTAAAATGGTGTACAGCTCTAGAAAGCATGCAGTCTTGAACAATATTTTGTCGGATAATATAAGACTCATATTTTTCAAATTAATGTTAATTCCGTATTGTTAATTTTTCAAAATTTAAGTTTAGTGAAAGGAGAGATGTCACAGTATAAACAATAAAGACGGGTCTTTTATTTTGAAAATAATGGAGGCAATGTGAATGTTAAATGAAGACGATGTGTGTCATTTGCTTTCATTTATCTTCAAGGCATTTGGAGATGTGTCATAACATATACATTTTAGAATAAAATTGATTTAAAATGGTGTACAGCTCTAGAAAGCATGCAGTCTTGAACAATATTTTGTCGGATAATATAAGACTCATATTTTTCAAATTAATGTTAATTCCGTATTGTTAATTTTTCAAAATTTAAGTTTAGTGAAAGGAGAGATGTCACAGTATAAACAATAAAGACGGGTCTTTTATTTTGAAAATAATGGAGGCAATGTGAATGTTAAATGAAGACGATGTGATGCTTTCATTTATCTCCAAGGCATTTGAAGATGTGTCATAACATATACTTTTTAGAAAAAAATGTGATTGAAAATGGTGTACAGTTCCTGAAAGTATATGACCTTGAATAATGCTTTGTGGAATAATACTATACAAGACTCATATGATTTCAAATTAAAGTTAATTCCGTATTGTTGATTTTTCAAATGTAAATTGGATGAAATGAGAGATGTCACAGTATAAGCAATTAAAAACGCTAATGGGTCATTTATTTTGAAAAGAATGAAGATAATGTCTTGCCAGCAAAGACATCTTTATTTGCATAATATCACTCAGTAATCACTATGAATTTCAGTATGAATTTTTTAAATAGCTCTAAATGAAGTACATACCCACTAAATTATTTGTAGGCAAAATAATTTAAATAGAATGATGATGTTTTTATGGAGCTTGATGCCGAATGACTAGTATCCGGTGCCATAGGTTTCGGGATCGCGTCCCGGTAGTGTCGTGGATGTTTGTAGTTCGGAATTCACTTTATATCGTAAGTCCCGGTCTAATATGAAGACAAAGCGTTGGGCATAGTGCGGACAGCCTTATCCTGTAAAACAAAACCATCTCCTGTCTCGAAATCTGCCAATAGGTACACAGCCTTCGCCCACATTGGGCCGTAGTGCCAGGGAGTTAGTTAGATTTTGTAATGTGTATTATTAATGAATTCGATAAATATAAAATGTATTTGTGAGGTATTTAGCAGTTATTTAAAGGCTTGGAATCCACTTTTAAAAGTATGCCCCTATCGAATATGACTCTTAGGCGTAGAGCTCACAACCCTACCCCGTAAAAAGAAAACATCTCATGTTTCGGAATCTGGCAGAAGGCTTTGGCCCACCAATGGGCTGTTACACCAATGAGGAAAAGAGAAAATATTTTTATAGACAGGGTAAAACTTTCATTAATTTTTTGGTTAAGCAAAAGATACTTTATGAAAGCTAAGGTGATTACAATAATTGTAAAAGACATTACTCAACAAAAATATTCCTATACCCCCTTTTAATTCTTATAGGTTTGATTTGAAAAAGCTAAATAAAACATTTATAAATCAAAATTTTTTCATTCCTCAATTTATGTGTTATTTATCATTTTGTTTAATTTATTTTTGTGAATTTAATTTGAAATCTGAGGAATCTGAGAATAATTTTGTTTTTCAATAACACAATTCGATAAAATGTGAATAGTCAATATTTCAAAACAATACAAATACGATATTAAAATACTGAAAATTTTCCTAAAATTTAAATTGCTCGTAATATCATTTAATAAACAGCAAATCATAAGAATTTGTTTACTTATATTTATTTGTTAGTAACAGATATGACACTGGTCCGGTACTCATTGCCACAGAATTTCGGGCCGCGGCGGGGCATGGGTAAGCTACCCAGAGATAACTGTGGGTATCATGGTATTCCATAAGAGACAGTAGCAGATTCTATTGTGATGGAGCACCCGTAGGTAGAAGTCTGATTGGGCTCCATGTCACTGAAGAAGAAGTGCAGTGTTTTCTCGCAGGGGTTTTAGGGGAAAATACTCTCATTTGCGTATCGTATATGAAGAAAACTCCCAACCAGGTAGTCCGTCTCACGAGGCAAGATGCTGAATACCCTCCAGTCTTCTGAGTTTTTGAAACAATGTCTGCAACAAAGCCGCCAGTGGAGGGAACCTCAGCCCTAAGGCCCACTAACTACTAGGGGGCCTTAGGGCTGAGGGGGCCTTAGGCTTTTCGGGGCACTAGGCCACTCTAAATGCCCCGAATCGGGCATTTTAGAGTTAGAACAACAAAAGATTTTAAAATGGAAAGAACAATCAGGAAATAGAAAGTCCATTTTTTTTAAATTATGCTACATTATTAGATATTATGTAGCATATTAGGTATTATTTTGATTAGGTATAATTTTATTATTATTTTATTTTAATTATTTTAATTTTTTTTTTTTAAAACGAATAAGAATGCATCTCAATAAATATCCAATAAAGGCGGGGAAGAAAAAGCAACAAAAAATATTGCATTAAATAATGTTATTGTTCTAATGCATCTGGCAATACAGAGATAGTTAATCTTTATGTCATAAGCACCGCTGTTACTCATTTAGCACTATTCAGAAGATCGTGTAGCTTAAAGATATCTTACGGGCGCGAGTAACACAACAACCACAAAACTCTACGATCCAATTAGATTAGGGCCTACTGTTTAAAATAGATTTCGAACCCCTTATACATAAATGGCATCACAGGGAATCGAACACGAAACCTATGGTATCGAGAACAGGAGCGCTAGACACTCGGTCATCAGACCCCTTAACAATGTAAAAATGTTAAAATTGTTGTATTAATAATGATATAGTATTAAATATTACTTTACAGAATAATATTTTTTAATAAATTTAGAAATCGTTTGATGATTTTCTTGAAATTTAATTAATTTAATTTATAAAGAAAATAAACCAGACGCGCTATGCGTTCTGTTATTCAAATTCATGGAAGTTAGGTACTTACTATAGAAAACTATTTATATCATTAAGGTTGAATAAAAATTTATTTGAAACAAAATCATTGTTTTCTGTTTTATAATATAAATATAAATGGTAATAAAACTTTCGTAGACAAATTTTATTTGAATCATAAATTTTGACGATCACGCGAATGTGGTCTCTTTTATTATAAATTATTTATTAGCTATAGAAACAATATTGGAAATAATAAATATTTGTTTATTTGTTTACTGTAACTTAGCATATTATGACCATTTTAACATATTTATCTTTGAAGCTATTCATTGTATATTATGTTTACTAATAAATGTTAAAAAAAAAAAAAATTCTGTATAAATTTTATTGGAGATAAATCCTTATACGCAGCCTTTAATGATGTTCATATAAATTACAATGGCACAATATGGTCGAAGTATCGCAGACCCCTTGAGAAGCGCTGAATCTGCTATGTGTCTGTATTATCGTAGTGATTGATTACACGTCAAAATGGCTACCATTCGAAAGCATATAAATATTTTGAGACTTGCAATGATGAGTATCATGCCCTTGACGGCAGTAATCCGTTTATTATAGGATTAAATATGGTTAGAATTATATATATTTACAATTTAGTAGTATTTACAATTAGGAAAATTTTCTTTCACCTTCTTCCAGCACAACTCGATTTGTCTTTCGATCGTTTCCTCTTACACAATCTCTCCACCCGTACTTCTCCGGATGCTCGAAATTTGTTTTGAATTTGAGTCATAGAGGTGCCTCGATTGTTCTAATGTGGACTTGGTAGCAAGAGTTCGTTGAAGTTCGCAATAGCATAAAATATTATTCGTTTTCACACACAATTTTTATGGATTCTTTTAGATTTACTTGAGTTCTATATTATATATTTTATATCATAACCGTGATTTTTCCTACATACTGGCAAATGCACCCCCTGTGGCGTTCAGGTGAAGTAGTCAATAAGACTCGAGACTGTCACTCGAGAGCAGCATGGTGGTTAATTGGCTAGCACTCTGGCCTTTGGAACCACGAGCTTCAGGTTCGAACCCTATCGGTGGCATGGTTGTTTATTTGTGGTTCGGAATCCATTTTAAACAGTAGTTCCCTGTCTAATTAGCCTAAAGTGTGCTCAAAATGCAGTAGATCGACAAACCAAACCAAATCTCACCTGGCAGGGATTATGTTTAGTGCAACCATGCATATTACTTCGCCTACAGAGAAAGTATGTTTCGCGCATTCTGCTCGTAGCTGAGTTTTCGGTTCAGAAATGGAATCCTTCCACGAATCTATAATTATCGTCTTTAAATGTGTTAAATATTCTATGTCTGTACGTTTTTGGTATTTACGCATGTGTCAATCAAGCTGTGAGTTTTCCAATTTGGGCCTCAAGTATATCAAACCAATCACACCCTGTTACAATCAGGTTGCCCAACCTACACACTGTAATACTGTTTTTTGTAAAATAGTATCTCCATTGTTCAGTCACTAAAAAAGCTAAAAAGCCAAAAAAAGTAAATAAATATTGTGAAATATCATTTTTTGTTTCATTCCCACACATATATACATAATGTGTTAAATATTCTATGTCTGTAATGGTACGTTTTTGGTGTTTACGCATGTGTCAATTAAGCTGTAAGTTCTCCAATTTGTGCCTCAAGTATATAAAAAAAATCACACCCTGTTACAATCAGGTTGCCCAACCTACACACTGTAATACTGTTTTTTGTAAAATAGTATCTCCATTGTTCAGTCACTGAAATGCCAAAAAAAGTAAATAAATATTGTGAAATATCATTTTTTGTTTCATTCCCACACATATCTCCTATTCACACCCCATCCCTTCTACCTCTTTTGCTTGATTTTACCTACTCTTCTTTCTCTCTTTGTGTCATCATTATGTGCCCACACAAATCACCCACATGATTCCCGAACAGTAAAAGTTTATCTTAGCTCTAGGCATGTTGATGTGGTGTAGTTAGTAGCTAATAATCAGGACACTGTGCATGTCTGCTTCGAGATCGGTTAATCACTAAGCAGCGCTATCAGAGGTTGAAAAAAATTTTACCTTGAATGAAATGTATTATAAAATTCTACATTATTTGATGACTAGTAAAAATATAAATTTTATCAATTTGTACACTTAAAATCAACAAATTTTATAAACATAATAAATAACATATTATTATTATAAATATTATTATTTCAGATATTTATGTAGTTCAATCAAATTAATAGATGACGCTGAAACTGATATCGGAGAAATAGGAATATTTCAGAAAAAATGATTAAAAGAATTATCATTAAAATTTTAAATCAGGGACACTATGGATTTAAATCAAACTATGCAGATCTGCCTCGAGATCGGTTAATCACTTAGCGGTGCTACTAGAGATTGAAAATTTTTCCCCTTGCATAAAATACATTAGAAAATTCTACATTCTTTGATGCATAGTTAAAAATATCAATTTCATCAATTTGTAAATCTAAAATTAACACATTTTATAAAAATTTTAAATACTGTATTATTCATTCAGATATTTATGCTTTTTAATCAAATTAATAGCTGACACAAAAATTGAAATCCGCTTTTGCACATATAAAAATGAAAATATCATAATTTTTAAGAAGGAATTAAATAGTGTTTATTTATTATTTTTTCACAAAATCTGTGTTCTTTTTATCTAATAACGTATGATTAATATAATTATTATTAATTCAGATATTTATGCTTTTTAATCAAATTAATAGATGACACAAAAATTGAAATCCGTTTTTGCACACATAAAAATGAAAACATCATAATTTTTTAAGAAGGAATTAAACAGTGTTTATTTATTATTTTTTCACAAAATCTGTGTTCTTGGTATCTAATAACGTATGATTAATATAATTATTATTAATTGAGATATTTATGCTTTTTAATCAAATTAATAGATGACACAAAAATTGAAATCCGTTTTTGCACACATAAAAATGAAAACATCATAATTTTTTAAGAAGGAATTAAATAGTGTTTATTTATTATTTTTCACAAAATCTGTGTTCTTGGTATCTAATAACGTATGATTAATATAATTATTATTAATTCAGATATTTATGCTTTTTAATCAAATTAATAGATGACACAAAAAAAATTTAAATCCATAATTTTTTTTTTGCACACATAAAAATGAAAACATCATAATTTTTTAAGAAGGAATTAAACAGTGTTTAATTATTATTTTTTCATAAAATCTGTGTTTTTGGTATCTAATAACGTATGATTAATATAATTATTATTAATTCAGATATTTATGCTTTTTAATCAAATTAATAGATGACACAAAAATTGAAATCCGTTTTTGCACACATAAAAATGAAAACCTCATAATTTTTTAAGAAGGAATTAAATAGTGTTTATTTATTATTTTTTCACAAAATCTGTGTTCTTGGTATCTAATAACGTATGATTAATATAATTATTATTAATTCAGATATTTATGCTTTTTAATCAAATTAATAGATGACACAAAAATTGAAATCCGTTTTTGCACACATAAAAATGAAAACATCATAATTTTTTAAGAAGGAATTAAACAGTGTTTAATTATTATTTTTTCATAAAATCTGTGTTTTTGGTATCTAATAACGTATTATTAATATAATTATTATTAATTCAGATATTTATGCTTTTTAATCAAATTAATAGATGACACAAAAATTGAAATCCGGTTTTGCACACATAAAAAGGAAAATATTATAATTTTTTTAAAGAGGGAATTAAACATTTCTTTATTTATTTTTTCATAAAATCTGTGTTCTTGGAATCTAATATCGTATTATTAATATAATTATTATTATTTAGATATTTATGCATTTTAATTAAATTAATTGATGACACAAAAATTTAAATCCGTTTGTTACACATATAAAAATGAAAAAGTCATACATTTTTTAAAAGAGAATAAACAGTGCTTATTTATTTATTATTATTTTTTTTTCATAAAATCAGTGTTCTCGAAATCTAATAACATAAAAATTTTTAAAAGCAATTTTTTTTTTTTGTCAAAAGTAAATGTCTGAAGAAATTTATTTACATGTCATTTTTTAAACAGATTATGCATTTTAAAAGGTATATAATGAAATTTGTTTCGCTTAAAAGCATATTGAATTATCCTTACTTTTTAAAGACAAAATTGAGATATAACTCATAATTAATTTCTTTCATAGTAATAACACAAGAATTTTTCTTGAATAAGTTAATAATATATATAAAAAAAAATATCACTTTACTTTAAAAAAGCATAAAAGGCACAACATAAAAGATTGCAAATATTTTATAAAGCTAACACGAGTTTTAAATTTTAAGAGAAATAAAATTATTTAGTTTATTAAAATAAACTTCATTAACATTGATTTAAAGCATAAATATGTCCAAATATTTACTATTCGTTTTGATGTGAAACATATTTGTAAAACATCACAAAAAGAAGCATTTTTAGAAAAATTGATTAAAATAATTATCATTGAAATTTTTCTTTCGTTCTTTTCATTTAAAAGAAATATTTCGTAAGTAATTCAGTACTAATGTATGAATGCCTTAAAATGTTTTCCTTGATATTTAGGTTTTATTTATTCTTTGAAAATAGGATTTCGGAAGTCAATTTCTATGCAAATAGAAATAATTTAATTTGCAGTGCGATACATTTAAGTTCTGCTATAAATTGAAATAAGTTGATTTACAATGCAATAAAATTAAGTTCTGTTACGACTTGTAATAATTTGATTTACAATAAAAATTATTTACTTTAAAAAATGAAAAAATAAAATTGTATTATTAATTTTGAAAAAAGGGGTAAATTTTAATTTTTAAACTAATTTATCATCTTATAAACTAACTTAAACTAACTTATCAGCTTAACTTTATCAAAATTCGATGAGCATACATTATCAGAAAATGAGATCCATCTATGTACATATGTATATCATCTTCTATATATATATGAATATAGTACACTATGTGGAAGAAAGTGACGGGACACGACACTATAACGACATAAACCCATATTTATTAAAATTAATAGGAGGTAGGGCCTCCTTTGGCTGCGATCACAGCTGCAACACTTCTGGGCATGCTTTCCACTAAATTAGCCAAAGTGGCAAGAGGAATTTCCTTCCAAATTTTTAACAGGAAGTTCCATAGTTCAGGCTTGCTTTTGGGGAGTGGGGTGCAGGCCCTCAACCGACGGTCCAATTCGTCCCAGAGATGTTCAATTGGGTTAAGTTCAGGGCTCTGCGCCGGCCACTCCATGCGTTTAACATTGTTGTTCACATACCAATCAAGAGTCCTCCTTGCAACATGACATTTTGCGTTGTCATCTTGATACCAGCAATCATCCATACCGTACGTTGCCCACAAGGTAGGAAGGACATGATTGTCGAGAATATCACAGTATCTATCGGCATTCATCGCACCATCGACCTTCACCAGTGGGCCAGCTCCATACCAGGAGAAACAGGCCCATACCATCAATCCTCCTCCACCAAACTTTACAGTTGGGACGACATACTCGGGCAAAAGGCGTTCTCCTGGTAAACGCCATACCCAAACACGTCCATCGGAACGGAAAAGGGTAAATCGTGACTCGTCACGCCAAAGGAAGCGTTTCCAGTCATCCAAAGTCCAAGTACGGTGGTCTTTGGCCCATCGAATGCGCGCTTTCTTGTTGGTTTTCGTAATCAAAGGCTTATGGGCTGCCGAACGTCCAGTGTAACCTAACTTATGGGCCTCGATACGAAGAGTCTTGGTCGAAACGGCCACACCTGTGGCTTGTCTAAACTCATTAGCGATGTTATCCATGGATGTTTGACGGTTACTTCGAATCTCCCTGCCGAGCACCCGCCGGTCCCTGCTGGTGAGAACTGTAGGTCGTCCACTTCGGGGTTTGTTCTGACAGTGTCCCTCAGTCTTGTAGCGACACACAACACGTGCTACAGTTGATTTTGAGCAGTTACGGAGACGGGATATCTCCCTAATTGACGCCTTGACAAGACGCAATCCAACCAACACACCTTTCTAGAACTCAGACAACTCTTCCCGTGGCGGCATCTTGACAAAAAACATCTCTAGTCGACTCCACAGAGTATTTATAGGATATGGCTGACACGTGATACCTATTATTGCGCATGTGTCAGCTGTATTGTCGACTTTTCTACTTTTCGACGGGTGTCCCGTCACTTTCTTCCAGATAGTGTATTTTACATATATATGTTCTTTTACATGCATGTATATATATATATATATATATATATATATATATATATCTTATATATATATATATATATATATATATATATATTCTTTATTGAAATGTATAATTGCATTTATTTTTTTCATATATTTTCTAAAGAGGGCTTAAAGAAAGAGTAAAAATGTTCTAAAACCAAACTTTATGTACTTTTACATTCAAAAACGAAACTCAGAATAAGTAGTATGTATCAAAAATACAATTTTTGTAAATAAAAAGGCACATTTAATTATTATCAGAAATATCTTTTAATTTAAAATAACCTTACACGTATTTGACTGGTTGTTGAATATATATTTGTTTATTTTCAAGAAGATTCTCTTTTTTTACATTGTTTTACAATATTTTCAATGTAGAACGTCAGATAGTAAGGTGATTGACAGGCCATGTTAGTTAAGAGCAATTTCTTCAGCTCCCATGACTTTTGCATAAGAAATAAAATCAAAGCCAACATTAAGGAGCAAGACAGATGTTTTCCTTAGTTTTTGTTCAGATCATTATTTATTAAAATTTGTCTTGTTTTATAAGCAGTCTGGAATTATATTTGGGGTCTGATAGCCGAGTGACTAGTTCTCTAACGCTCGGTGTACAAGTCTCGTATTCGAGTCCTGGAGGTACGATGAATGTTTGTAGTGGTTCGAAGTCCCCTTTAAACAGTAGGTTCCTGAATGCAGAACGATGAGTGTACAGCTGACAACTCTTCCATGTAAAAAGAAAACATCTCCTCTCTCAAAGTCTGCCAGTAAACAGATGGCCTTTGCCCACCATGGGGCAGTTGCGTTAATGAAGAAGTAGATGCTTCCTCAACTGAGCGAAATCCAGCTTAAAGAGATTTGGACCAACTAGAATTTACAATTATTCCAAATTTAAAGTAATCATATCAACAGGCATAATGTTATAATGCCAATAATACCAACGGGCTGTACTTAACAATACCAATAATACCAACGGTCATAACGTAATAATACTAATAATACCAAAGGTCATTACGTACTAAATTCAAAACTTCCTTATTTTATGAAATGCTTCAAATTATTCCTTATTTCATCATACATGCCATAACATCAAATAATAATATAATAATGTTAGTATAATTTACTTAAATATATATATATATATATATATATATATATATATATATATAGCCAACGGCCGTACCATGCTGAATATACCGGTTCTCGTTAGATCACCGAAGTCAAGCATCATTGGGCGTGGTCAGTACTTGGGTGGGTGACCACCTGGGAACACCGCGTGCCGTTGGCAAATTTGGGACCTGAATGGCCGAGTGTCTAGCGCTCTGGCGCTCGGTGCCACAGGTTTCGGGTTCGAATCCCGGCGGTGCCATGGATGTTTCTAGTGGTTCGGAATCCACTTTAAGCCATAGGTCCCGGTCTCCTATGACTGTAAGAGCGTCACGGAGCAAAAGTCAGGCTTCTACCTACGGGTGCTCCATCACAACAGAAGCTGCTTCCTTCCCCTTCAATCATGAGCACGTATGGGCTCGTGGGCTTGGCCAGCCAAGTGGGATAAGAAACAACAACATATATATATATTTGTGATGTTTCTTTTTCCACTTGGTAGACAGCAACATCTAGACCAAGTCCAAGAACCCGTGTGGTCTCATGGAAGGAGGGAAAGTTGGGGCGGGGGGCAGCTTCTATTGCGATGAAGCACCCGGGCATAGAAGTCTGACTTGGCTCCGCGACATTTTACAGGATAAGGTTGTCAGTCTTACAACCGTAGGACCCGGTTTAATATACCTATGGCTTAATGTGGATTCTGAACCAATATAAACATGCATGGCATCGTTGGGAGTCGAACACGAAATCTATGGCACAGAGCGCTAGTCCTTCGGTCAAATAGCCCTCCAAATATTTATATACACGCTTGCGAATAGAAGTAGGAGTATATGTTATGTAGGAGTATGTAGGAGCATATGTATATGTAATTTGTACAAGTTTTCCTTATTATTCATAGTATTTACTATTGATTACCACAAAGAAACGGTACAGTTATTCCCAAAAAAATTTATTTTATTCTAGAATTTGAAATCAATTTTATATCCAAAGCTATTAAATTATACATTCTATTTTAATGCAAAGTAAATTGATTTCCAAATATATACAATAAAGCAACAATTTGCTATGAAAAGATGCGCTTTCTTTGTGTATCTTTTTATATTAAATTGCTGACTTACTTGTACACTTAACATACCTTATTTTTTCAAATGCCAATTCTGTTTATATTACATTTGTAATGCCCTTTACAACAAATCAACATAAATTCTAATATAATTAAAAGAAAAAAACTCCACGAATCTAAAGAAATCTAGGGCTATTAAGATGCAAATTCAATTAATTAGGAAGTATTTGTCCAGCAAATTATTGTTACAGAAATGGGAACAGCTCTAATGGTACCTCTTTAAAGACAAAAATTTTAAGAACAAAATAAATTTATCCCAGGCATTTTTTTTTTCCTTTTTTATTTCTCAGCATTTTTGCTGCCTTCTGATGTTTCCGACTATTTTTTTTCCTTTCAATTTCCAGTAAAAAGTTTCTATTCTAAAATGGCACATAAGGGACTGTTGTTGTTTTTTTCTCCCTCTATTGCCCAGAAAAAATAGCAGAAAGCGAAAAAAAAAAAATCTTCCCGAAATTGAAAAGTTTTTCTAGTCTTCCTAAGGGTTCACGAATGGCTTTACGACAGTTTTTTTCCCCTTTTGTTTGTGTGTATCAGTAGTTTATAAAGACGCCATCCCAGAACGGTTCCGCTGCTAGGTGAGTTTATAGCAGTTGAAATGCCTTGAATTCAAAGCTTCAGCCATAGTGCTGTTCCTTTCGCGAATATATTAAATCGTAAATAAGGGCAGAGTAAGAACTTCTTGATTTCTTCTTGTTTTAAAGACTTGCTTTTCCTTTTTTTTTAAATGATTTGTTTTCAGGGATGGAAGTTTGAAATAAATTGAGTTTTTGGAATGTGTTTTGTAATATCTTTTTACTATTTTTCTTGAGCACATAAATTTAAAATACTCATTCAAATTCAATGTTAGCGACGTACAGGTTTGGTTTTGACTGTTTTTTTCTGTGAAAATGAAAGGTTATTATATTCAGATACAAATAAATTTGTTCATTTATAATGTCGTTATAATGTGTATAGGGGAACCAGATGGCCAACTGACTAGCCCTGTGACCCTCGGTGCCGAAGGTTTCAGGTTCGAGTAGACACCGACAATTCCATAGATGCCTGTAGTGGTTCGGAATATCTCTAAACCATAGGTCCCTGCCTAATATGGCTGTTGAGTGTAAAGCGGACAATCTTACTCTGCAAAACAAAACTATGTCGAAATCTGCCAGTAGGCATGACGGTCTTCCCACCATGGGCTGTAGTGCCAGTGAGTTAATTAGTTTTTGCAATGTCTATTAATAATACATTCGATAAATTTAAAAAGTATTTGTGAGGTATTTATTAGTTATTTGTTAATCGCTATTTGATTGAAATTAGTTAAATTAATTTAATTATCAGTATCGTATTATCAATAATTTATAAAGATGCCATTCCTGAACGTTTAAGCTGATAGGTGAGTTATAGCAATTGAAATGCGTTGAATTCAGAGCTTTAGTCATACTGTTGTCCCTTCCGTGAATATATTAAATCGTAAATAAGGGCAGAGTAAGAACTTCTTGATTTCTTCTTTAAATACTTTAGAAAAGAAAGTTTTAAAGACTTGCTTTTCCTTTTATTTATATTTTGCTTTGTTTTCAGGGATGGAAGTTTGAAATAAATTGAGTTTTTGGAATGTGTTTTGTAATATCTTTTTATTACTTTTCTTAACATATAAATTTAAAATACTCATTCGAATTCAGTGTTTTCGATGTACAGGTTTGGGGTTTTTTTTTCAGTAAAAAATGAAATGTTAATCTATTGTGAATCAAATGAATTTGTACATTTATAATGTCGTTTTAATGAATATTAGGCACCTGATGACCGGAGGCCTACGCTCTTTCGCTCGAAGCCCCCGAAGTTTCGGGTTTTAATCACGGCGGGGCCATAGAAGTTTATAGTGATTCGCATTCCGCTTTAAAACTGTAGGCTCCGTTCTAATGGGAGCGCAGAGAACTGAGGCGCTAGTGTTACTCGTGTCAGTGGCATACCTACAAGTTACACGCGCCCCCTGGTAGTGATAAATAAGTAACGGTGGTGCAGCCCTTGTTTATTATATAAAGATTAACTGTCCCAGTATTTGCAGTTACATTAGGATAAAAAAAGTATTTACTATAGAATGTCGCAAAGAAACGGCACATTTTTTCGCAATAAAAAAATTGCTTATTTCATATTAGAATTTGAATCCAAAACAATTTGATTTGCTGATATATACAATAAAACAGCAATATGATATAAAAGATAAAATTTCTTTGTGTATCATTTTATACCAAATTGCTGATTTATTTGTATAGCTTTTTTTTCGAATGCCAATACTGCTGCCCTTTACAACACATCAACATAAATTCTAATATAATTAAAAGAAAAAAAAACTCTACGAATTGGAAGAAATCCTGTGCTATTAAGATGCAAATTCAATTAATTAGGAAGTATTTGTCGAGCAAATTATTGTTATAGAAATGGGAACAGCTCTAATGGTACCTCTTTAAAGACAAAAATTTTAAGAACAAAATAAATTTATCCCAGGCATTTTTTTTTTCCTTTTTTATTTCTCAGCATTTTTGCTGCCTTCTGATGTTTCCGACTATTTTTTTTCCTTTCAATTTCCAGTAAAAAGTTTCTATTCTAAAATGGCACATAAGGGACTGTTGTTGTTTTTTTCTCCCTCTATTGCCCAGAAAAAATAGCAGAAAGCGAAAAAAAAAAAATCTTCCCGAAATTGAAAAGTTTTTCTAGTCTTCCTAAGGGTTCACGAATGGCTTTACGACAGTTTTTTTCCCCTTTTGTTTGTGTGTATCAGTAGTTTATAAAGACGCCATCGCAGAACGGTTCCGCTGCTAGGTGAGTTTATAGCAGTTGAAATGCCTTGAATTCAAAGCTTCAGGCATAGTGCTGTTCCTTTCGCGAATATATTAAATCGTAAATAAGGGCAGAGTAATAACTTCTTGATTTTTTCTTGTTTTAAAGACTTGCTTTTCCTTTTTTCTTAAATGATTTGTTTTCAGGGATGGAAGTTTGAAATAAATTGAGTTTTTGGAATGTGTTTTGTAATATCTTTTTACTATTTTTCTTGAGCACATAAATTTAAAATACTCATTCAAATTCAATGTTAGCGACGTACAGGTTTGGTTTTGACTGTTTTTTTCTGTGAAAATGAAAGGTTATTATATTCAGATACAAATAAATTTGTTCATTTATATTGTCGTTATAATGTGTATAGGGGAACCAGATGGCCAACTGACTAGCCCTGTGACCCTCGGTGCCGAAGGTTTCAGGTTCGAGTAGACACCGACAATTCCATAGATGCCTGTAGTGGTTCGGAATATCTCTAAACCATAGGTCCCTGCCTAATATGGCTGTTGAGTGTAAAGCGGACAATCTTACTCTGCAAAAGAAAACTATGTCGAAATCTGCCAGTAGGCATGACGGTCTTTCCACCATGTGCTGTAGTGCCAGTGAGTTAATTAGTTTTTGCAATGTCTATTAATAATACATTCGAAAAATTTAAAAAGTATTTGTGAGGTATTTATTAGTTATTTGTTAATCGCTATTTGATTGAAATTAGTTAAATTAATTTAATTATCAGTATCGTATTATCAATAATTTATAAAGATGCCATTCCTGAACGTTTAAGCTGATAGGTGAGTTATAGCAATTGAAATGCGTTGAATTCAGAGCTTTAGTCATACTGTTGTCCCTTCCGTGAATATATTAAATCGTAAATAAGGGCAGAGTAAGAACTTCTTGATTTCTTCTTTAAATACTTTAGAAAAGAAAGTTTTAAAGACTTGATTTTCCTTTTATTTATATTTTGCTTTGTTTTCAGGGATGGAAGTTTGAAATAAATTGAGTTTTTGGAATGTGTTTTGTAATATCTTTTTATTACTTTTCTTAACATATAAATTTAAAATACTCATTCGAATTCAGTGTTTTCGATGTACAGGTTTGGGTTTTTTTTTTCAGTAAAAAATGAAATGTTAATCTATTGTGAATCAAATGAATTTGTACATTTATAATGTCGTTTTAATGAATATTAGGCACCTGATGACCGGAGGCCTACGCTCTTTCGCTCGAAGCCCCCGAAGTTTCGGGTTTTAATCACGGCGGGGCCATAGAAGTTTATAGTGATTCGCAATCCGCTTTAAAACCGTAGGCTCCGTTCTAATGTGAGCGCAGAGAACTGAGGCGCTAGTGTTACTCGCATCAGTGGCATACCTACAAGTTACACGTGCCCCCTGGTAGTGCTAAATAAGTAACGGTGGTGCAGCACTTGTTTATTATATAAAGATTAACTGTCCCAGTATTTGCAGTTACATTAGGATAAAAAAAGTATTTACTATAGAATGTCGCAAAGAAACGGCACATTTTTTCGCAATAAAAAAATCGCTTATTTCATATTAGAATTTGAATCCAAAGCAATTTGATTTGCTGATATATACAATAAAACAGCAATATGATATAAAAGATAAAATTTCTTTGTGTATCATTTTATACCGAATTGCTGATTTATTTGTATAGCTTTTTTTTCGAATGCCAATACTGCTGCCCTTTACAACACATCAACATAAATTCTAATATAATTAAAAGAAAAAAAAACTCTACGAATCGGAAGAAATCCTGTGCTATTAAGATGCAAATTCAATTAATTAGGAAGTATTTGTCGAGCAAATTATTGTAATAGAAATGGGAACAGCTCTAATTTTACCTTCTTGAAAGACAAAAATGTTAAGAATAAAATAAAATTATCCTAGGCATTTTTTTTTCCTGTTTTATTTCTCAGCCTTTTTGCTGCCTTCTGATGTTTCCGACTTTTTTTTTTCCTTTCAATTTCCAGTAAAAAGTTTCTATTCTAAAATGGCACATAAGGGACTGTTGTTGTTTTTTTCTCCCTCTATTGCCCAGAAAAATAGCAGAAAGCGAAAAAAAAAAAATCTTCCCGAAATTGAAAAGTTTTTCTAGTCTTCCTAAGGGTTCACGAATGGCTTTACGACATTTTTTTCCCTTTGTTTGTGTGTATCAGTAGTTTATAAAGACGCCATCCCAGAACGGTTCCGCTGCCAGGTGAGTTTATAGCAGTTGAAATGCGTTGAATTCAAAGCTTCAGCCATAGTGCTGTTCCTTTCGCGAATATATTAAATCGTAAATAAGGACAAAGTAAGAACTTCTTGATTTCTTCTTGTTTTAAAGACTTGCTTTTCCTTTTTTTTTATATTTTGCTTTGTTTTCAAGGGATGGAAGTTTGAAATAAATTGAGTTTTTGGAATGTGTTTTGTAATATCCTTTTACTATTTTTCTTGAGCATATAAATTTAAAATACTCAATATTAGAGACGTACAGGTTTGGTTTCGAGTGTTTTTCTTCTCAGTGAAAAATGAAAGGCTATTATTTATATCTTTTTTTTTTTTTTTATTTCTAATGCAGATTATGAGCAGTTACAGCAAAAAAAGAATAACGAAAAAAAAAAAAAAAAAAAGATAATACAACAAAACATGCTGAAACAGAGTTCACTAATCGAATAATAATTCCAAGTTGTAGATCTTTTAGCCACTAAAAAATGCTACCAGGTGCACCACGGGGAGGTAGATCTTCTGCGCACCCTAGGCTATTATATTGAAGTTGAAATAAATTTGTAAATTTATAATTTCGCTGTAATGTACATTTGGGGCCTGATGGCAGAAGGACTAGCGCTCTGCTGCTCGGTGCCACCAGTTTCGAACTCGAGACCCGGTGGTGAAATTGGTGCTTGTAGAGGTTCAGAATCCACTTTAAACAATAAGTTCTGATCCAAAGTGACGGGAGAAAGTTGGAAGTGGGGCTGACAACCCTATCCTGTGAAACAAAACCATCTCCTCTCTTGATTTAGGTTTGACTTGGGTGGTCGCTCTACGGTCAGTTTGTGCATACTTTAGGTAAATTAGACCGGGATCTGCAGCTTCACGTGGATTTCGAACCACTAACGAAGATTCATGCCACCGCCATGAATCAACCTTTTTTTTTATAAATATATTTCTCTTTTTTTTTCAGGCATGGAAGTTTGAAATAAAATGTGTTTTTGGAATTTTTTTGTAATATCTTCTTACTATTTTTCTTGAAGATATAAATTTAAAATACTCATTCTAATTCAGTGTTTTCAACGTACAGGTTTGGGTTTGAGAGGTTTTTTTTTTTCAGTGAGAAATGAAAGGCTATTATATAGAAGTTTAAATGAAGTTTTTCATTTATAATGTCGTTTTTGTGCTTATTAGGGGCATGATGGCAGAATGACTAGAGTTCTGGTGCTCTATGCCAAAGGTTTCGGGTTCTAATCACAGTGGTGCTATCGATATGTGTAGTGGTTCGGAATCCACTTAGGTCCCGGACTAATATAACTGTTGGGTTTCTACAGTCTTCTACTGGCTGATAGCCATACCCTTTAGAATGAAACTATCTACTGTCTTAAATTTACTATTAGGCTGACGGGTTTTTCCCACTACCCCAGCTCTGGCCTTTATTACCACAGGCTTCAGCTTCGAATATTGATTGTAGCATGGATGTTGGTTAGTGGTTCTATGTAGATCGCGGTCTAATTAGCCCAAAGTGTGCAAAAAATGACTGTAGGGACATAAACCGAACATTATTTTATTCGAGATAAGGTAGTATTATCTATGCTTGACAGCTTTTGAGTGCTATTTGCTGATTAATTGTCATGTATCGACAATAAATATGTGCATATATTATGTCTCCATTCTATATCATACTCTCATAAACTATTTATAATCATGGATCACTCTTGGCCAGCATTTCAAATGTAAAATAATATTACAGGAAATGGGAATTCCAGTAAGTATGTCAAGTTTGTAAGCAAGAAATACGATTTTGTTACTTACAGAATATTAATTGTGTTTATTTCTGTCAATATATCTGAATGTGAACACTTTGTAACTGGCAGGATAACAATAATTTTGTATTTAGCTTCTAATTATCTTGCATCAAATAATAGTTATGCTTAGCTCATACTAATATCGTGCCTTCTTTTTTAACCTCAATCAATTTACTCATGGCTAATAGCGCGGCCTGATAGCCAATAGGCCAGGGCTCTGGAATTTGGTAACATAGGTCTCAGGATCGAATATGATCGGTGTCATGGATGTTTGTTAGTGATTCGGAATCCAAGTTAAATAACTGTAGGGCCCTGTTTAATTAGCTAAAAGTGTGCACAAAATGACCGTAGAGCGACAAACCAAATCATTGTTAATAGCGAAGTAAGTTCTTGTTTTCAATCAATAAAGAGGCATAATCGCAATGCAAAATAATTAAATACAATAAAAAGATACATGTAAGGTATAATGTAACATTTCTATGAACCTCAAAATATCAATAAGAATAAAAATTCGTAACTTATTATAAACACAAAAGCGCATAATGTAATAGGACCTAAATTAACATTGAAAGTCGTTCCATATTCGAAAATTTTGTAGACTATTGTTTTGAATTATGTATACAATATTCATTGCACTAACATAAAATTGTATAGAAGAAAATGAAACTACTGAAACATCCTCATTTAAAATAGCAGAAGTATCGAATATCTCGTTATCGAGATCATAACAGCAAATAAAATTTTACTTTATTTAGATTTTCAAATAAAATTCGTATGAATGTAGGGTTCAATTAGTAACAACTAAATTTTATAAAGCAATAGGACAAAAATTTACATTAAAAGTCGTCCTATTACATCTTAAGTCGTAAACAATTTTTAGACTTCTGTTGTAGATTATGAATACAATACAAATGAACACTAATTAAACATACACTTTTATACAAAGAGTTGTATAAAAGAAAAGGAAAATACGTATAAATCTGAGAAGTTTCAAAATATCTCAATAACGAGATCATGAAAAAAAGCAAATAGGAATGAAAATTGTTTTGTTGTGGGAAAGAAAATTTGTAACTTAGTAGCAAATAAATTTTATAACGCAGTAGAACATACATTTACTTGGCAAGTGGTTCCATATACTATTGTATACTATTATTTGAAATTATTGTATACTATTATTTGTATACCATTATTGAAATGTTTGTATACTATTATTGTAGATTATGAATATACAAATTAAAACCAAGTAAAAATTCTATAAAAAAATAAAATACAAACATCCTCCAAAGAAGTATCGAAATATCTCTATAACAAACTTATGAAAAACAGCAAATAGGAATGAAAATTGTTGTTGTTGTAAAAATGTAAATTTATAAGTTTGCAGCAACTAAATTTTATATACAACGCATTAGGATCTAAATTTATGTTGAAAGTCATTCCATAAATGAACAATTTTTATACTACTGTTGAAGATTATGTATGCTATACACATTAACAATAACTAAGAATTGTCTAAAAGAAACTGAAGATGTGCAACATCCTCATTAAAAAATTTCTATAAGTATCAAAATTTCTATTACAAAATCATGAAAAACAGTAAATAGGAACTGAAATTATTTTTCTTGTGGAAATATAAATTTCCAACTTGTACCAACTACATTTTTTAAAGCAGTAGGACATCAATTTACTTAGAAAGTTATTCAACTACTGTTGCAGATTAAGAATACAATACACATGAACACTAAGTAAAAACTGTACAAAACAAAAAAAAAAATTAAATACATAAACATCCTCATTAAAGTATCGAACTATGTCTATAAAGACATCATGAAATACAGCACATAAAATTATCACTTTATATACATTTCCAAATAAAATTTGCATATATCGTACGACTCAATTTTCTCCATGGTTCAAACTATAAAAATGAAAAAAATAAAGAAAAGCGTAACCATTCGTCGACACCGAGATGCTAAGTCCCCAAAACATATTTAAATAAAAGCAGACAAAATTTAATATCGCCGGCAAGCGAGCGGAATAACAACATTCTCCGAAATGGTGTGAAGTCGGGAGAGCTGAGAATTTATTTCCATCGATAAATTATTTTTATAGGGAAATAACTGTCCCCTCCCGATGTTATTTGTTTCCTTGTTATTATTCGTCGGACGCTGCAAAAACAAAAGGGCAATAACAACGTTTTAACTCTTAACGCCGTCGAGCCGCCGTTTCCGTAATGCAAATGGATAGTAAAACCTGGAGGCCATCGTTCGATGGGAATTTATGGGCAAGCCCATGATGCTGCGAGACACAAATTTCATTTTTAAAATGAATTTAAGGTGAAAAGAAAAATAATATATAATAATTTTATTCCCCGTATCTGGATGCTGTTTTATTTCTCGGATGCGATATAGTTTAGAACTGCAGTTTATTTTATATGTGTATATGATGTGCTAATTTATAAGTTTTGAATAGAAAAATTCTTATTATGCTTTCGAAATTTATGTCTGGACTTAAACATTTTAACTCAAATTTTTATTGCAGACAATTGCTTTAGAGTAAAATAAATTAACTTGAATTACTTAATTTGAATATGAATTACATTCCTTTCTGCCGTCATTTTAACATAAATTACATTAATTTCTAACGTAAAATCTGAAAACCATGAGGGCATTACCGACTTTTCTATTTCACTTCTGTTGTTGTTTTGTTTTGTTGTTTCTTATCCCATTTGGCTGGCCAAGCCCACGAGCCCATACGTACTCATGATTGAAGGGGGAAGGAAGCAGCTTCTGTTGTGATGGAGCACCCGTAGGTAGAAGCCTGACTTTTGCTCCGTGACGCTCTTACAGTCATAGGTTACCGGGACCTACGGCTTAAAGTGGATTCCGAACCACTACGAACATCCATGGCACCGCCGGGATTCGAACCCGAAACCTGTGGCACCGAGCGCCAGAGCGCTAGACACTCGGCCATTCAGGTCCCAAATTTGCCAACAGCACGCAGTGTTCCCAGGTGGCCACCCACCCAAGTACTGACCGCGCCCAATGATGCTTGACTTCGGTGATCTAACGAGAACCGGTATATTCAGCATGGTACGGCCGTTGGTTATTTCACTTCTAGCTTTCTTAAATGAAATAATATTAATAATATTTCATTGATAGTCTATATCATATTGCACAAATTATTTATCATGATAAATCACTTTGGGCCAATAATTCAATCGGAATGCCAGGAATTTTGTCGCGTTTTTAAGTGTGAAATACGATTTTGCTATTTACTGACTATTAATTGTGTTTATTTCAGTCGATATATCCAAATGTGAACACTTTTTAATTGGAAGGGTAAAAGGAATTTTATATTTAGGTTATAATTATCTTATATCAAATAATAGTTATATTTGATTAAGACAAACATTGTGTCTTCTTTTTTAACGTCATTGGTAATAGCTAAATAAATTTTTGTTTTTTAGTGAATAAAGAGGCATAATAGCAATGCAATATAATTAAATGAAATAAAAAGATACAGGCAAGATATATTGTAGCATTTCTTTGAACTTTAAAGTATCAATAGAAATGAAAAGTTGTAAATTAGTAGCAACTACATTTTATAACACAATTAATGTAGTAAATTTACTGGGACATGAATTTACTTGGGAAGTCGTTCTATATACGAAAAGTTTGTAGATAACAGTTGTAGATCATGAATACAATACACATTAACGCAAACTAAATTCAGTTTTAAAATGCAATAGGGCATACATTTTCTTGGAATGTCGTTCGATATATTAAACGTTTATAGACTATTGTTGCAGATTATGAATACAATAGACATATACACTAACTAAAAATTGAATAAAAGAAAATGAAAATACACAAATATCCTCATTAAAAATCTCTAGTAGTATCGAAATGTCTCGATATAGACATCATAAAAAACGGCCCATAAAATTATCACTTTATATACATTTCCAAATGAAATTTGCATATATTATAGGACTCAATTTTCTCCATAATTTGGAATGAACTATAAAAAGAAAAAAAAAAAAAAAAAAAAAAAGAAGAAGCGTAACCATTCGTCGACACCCAGATGTTAAGTCTCCAAAATATATTTAAATAAACGCAGGCAAAATTTAATATCGCCGGAAAACAAGCGGAATAACAACATTCTCCGGAATGGTGTGAAGTCGGGAGAGCTGGGAATTTATTTCCATCAATAAATTATTTTTATAGGGAATAACTGTCCCCTCCCGATGTTATTTGTTTCCTTGTTATTATTCGTCGGACGCTGCAAAAACAAAAGGGCAATAACAGCGTTTTAACTCTTAACGCTGTAGAGCCGCCGTTTCCGTAATGCAAATGGGATAGTAAAACCTGGAGGCCTCCATTCGATGGGAGTTTATGGGCAAACCCATGATGCTGCGAGACACAAATTTCATTTTTAAAATGAGGTTAAGGTGAAAAGAAAAAAAAAGGATAATTTTATTCCCTGCAGCTGTATGCTGTTTTATTTCTCGGATGCAATATAGTTTGGAACTGCAGTTTATTTTATATGTGTATATGACGTGATAATTTATGAGCTTTGAATAGAAAAATACTAAATATGCATTGGAAATTTATAATGTCTCCATTTAAACATTTTAACTGCTTTTATTTTTGAAAAGTAGTTTAGAATTAAAAACATGACTTGAATTATGAATTACTTAATTGAATTATGAATTATTTACTTGAATTATGAATTACGTAGCTTGAACTATAAATTGCTTGATTAACTTAACTTGAATATACATTAACACTAACTTAAATATTCTATGAAAGGGAATGAAATTATACCAATTGTCACATTAAAGATATCTTAAAGTATCGAAATATCTCGATTACGAGATCATGAGAAACAGCAAATAGGAAATAAAATTGTTGCTTTTCTAGGAATGAAAATTTGTAAGTTAGTAACATCTGAATTTTGTAACACAATAGGATTTTAGACCACTCTGTATTTGAAAAGTTATTCCCTATACGAAATTTTGTAGACTACTGTTGCAGTTTAGGAATACAATGCACATTAACACAAATTAAAATTATAAAAAAGAAAATGGAAATATACAAATATCCTCATCAAAAAATCTCTAGAAGTATCGAAATGTCTCGATAAAGACATCATAAAAAAAGCACATAAAATTATCACTTTATATACATTTCCAAATAAAATTTGCATACATACTGTACGACTCAATTTCCTCCATGGTTTTGAACGAACTCTGAAAATGACAAAAAAAAAAACAACAAAAAAAAAAAAAAAGAAGCGTAACCATTCGTCGACACCGAGATGCTAAGCCTCCAAAATATATTTAAATAAAAGCAGACAAAATTTAATATCGCCGGAAAACGAGCGGAATAACAACATTCTGCAAAATGGTGTGAAGTCGGGAATTTATTTCCATCGATAAATTATTTGTTATAGGGAATAACTGTCCCCTCCCGATGTTATTTGTTTCCTTGTTATTATTCGTGGGACGCTGCAAGAACAAAAGGGCAATAACAGCGTTTTAACTCCTAACGCCGTCGAGCCGCCGTTGCCGTAATGCAAATGGATAGTAAAACCTGGAGGCCACCGTTCGATTGGAGTTTATGGGCAAACCCATGATGCTGCGAGATACAAATTTCATTTTTAAAATGAGTTTAAGGTGAAAAGAACTAGAAAATATAATAATTTTATTCCTCGTAGCTGGATGCTGTTTTATTTCTCGGATGCGATATAGTTTAGAAGTGCAGTTTATTTTATATGTGTATATGATGTGATAATTTATAAGTTTCGAAAAGAACAATTCTTAATATGTATTGTAAATTTATAATACCCCGACTTAAGCATTTTAACTTTAATTTTTATTTAAAAAATTATGTAGACAATAGGTTTGAAGAAAAAATAATTAACTTGAATTATGTAAAGCATTTATTTACATCAATATAACTCCATAATGGCGTCTAATGGCAAAGTGACTAGCGCTTTGTCCCTAACGAGGTTAGAGCCCGAATCGAGGTGGAGCCATGGATGCTCGGAATCCGCCTAAATGGTAGGTAATATGTAAAATCTCCATTTTTCGTAATCACTATTTTACGTAGATCCCGGTCTAATATGACTGTTGGACTAAGGGTCGACTACCCTAACCAGTAAGAAACATCTCCTGGCTCGAAATCTGTTAGTAGACGGTCGGCTGTGGCACATTATGGGACTATTGTAAAAATGATGAACCATCATAATGGAAGAATTTATAGGCACCAGTATAACAAAGACTTTTAAACTTGGCTTCAAATTCTCTTACATGAAATAATATTAGTTATATTTGACTTAACTAATACTAAAGATTGTATAAAAGAAAATGACAATACACAGACATCCTCAGTAAAAATGTCAAAAAATAATGAAATAAGTTGATCATTAAAAAAAAAAAAAAAAAAAAAAAAAAGGAAGGAAGATTTGTAACTAAGTAGCAACTAAATGACATAATGTTAATTTACGTCTAAAATCATTCCATAAATAAACAGTTTTTAGACTATTGTTGCAGATAATGAATACAATTATCATTAAAACCAAGTAAAATTTGTATAAAAGAAAAAATAAAAACATACAAATATCCTCATTAAAAATCTCTAGAAGTATCGAAATATCTCGATAAAGAGATCATAAAACACAGCTCATAAAATTATCACTTTATATACATTTCGAAATAAAATTTGCATGTATCGTACGGCTCAATTTCCTCCATGGTTTTGAATGAACTATAAAAATAAACAAATAAATAAATAAATAAATGAAGCGTAACCATTCGTCGACACCGACATGCTAAGTCCCCAAAATATATTTAAATAAACGCAGACAAAATTTAATATCTCCGGAAAACGAGCGGAATAACAACATTCTCCGAAATGGTGTGAAGTCGGGAGAGCTGGGAATTTATTTCCATCGATAAATTATTTTTATAGGGAATAACTGTCCCCTCCCGATGTTATTTGTTTCCTTGTTATTATTCGTCGGACGCTGCAAAAACAAAAGGGCAATAACAGCGTTTTAACTCTTAACGCTGTCGAGCCGCCGTTTCCGTAATGCAAATGGATAGTAAAACCTGGAGGCCACCGTTCGATGGGAGTTTATGGGCAAACCCATGATGCTGCGAGATACAAATTTCATTTTTAAAATGAGTTTAAGGTGAAAAGAACTAGAAAATATAATAATTTTATTCCTCGTAGCTGGATGCTGTTTTATTTCTCGCATGCGATATAGTTTAGAACTGCAGTTTATTTTATATGCTTTTATTCTGTGCTAATTTACGAGTTCTGAATAGATAAATTCTTAATATGCATTGGAAGTAACACTATAAAGAGATACACATTAAATAGAGAAACTATAGAATATTTTAACTCTAATTGTAATTTTTAAAAAGTATACACACAATTAGTTTAAAATAAAAAAAAATTGACATGAATTATGAAATACATAGCTTAAACTATAAATTCTTTTACTTACTTAACTTAAATATACATTAACAGTAACTTAAAAATTGTATAAAAGGAAATGAATATATACCAATATCCTCATTAAAGATCTTTTAAAGTAACGAAACATCTCGATAACGAGATCATGCAAAACAGCAAACAGAAATTAAAATTGTTGCTTTTATAGGAATGAAAATTTCTAGCTTAATAGCATCTGAATTTTATTACCCCAATAGGAATTTAGATCAATAATGTATTAGAAAAGTCATTCCCAATACGAAAATTTGTAGACTACTGTTGCAGTTTATGAATATAATGCACATTAACACAAACTAAAAAATATATTTAAATAATATGAAAATACATACAAATAACCTCATTAAAAATCTCTAGAAGTACCGAAATATCCCAATAACAGCACATAAAAATTATCACTTTATAACCATTTCGAAATAAAATTCGCATATATCGTACGACTCAATTTTCTCCATGGTTTTGAACGAACTATAAAAATAAAAAAAAAAACAAAAAAACAAAAAAAAAACAAAGCGTAACCATTCGTCGACACCGAGATGCTAAATCTCCAAAATATATTTAAATAAAAGCAGACAAAATTTAATATCGCCGGAAAATGAGCGGAATAATAACATTCTCCGGAATGGTGTGAAGTCGGGAATTTATTTCCATCGATAAATTATTTTTATAGGGAATAACTGTCCCCTCCCGATGTTATTTGTTTCCTTGTTATTATTCGTGGGACGCTGCAAGAACAAAAGGGCAATAACAGCGTTTTAACTCCTAACGCCGTCGAGCCGCCGTTGCCGTAATGCAAATGGATAGTAAAACCAGGAGGCCACCGTTCGATTGGAGTTTATGGGCAAACCCATGATGCTGCGAGATACAAATTTCATTTTTAAAATGAGGTTAAGGTGAAAAGAACTGAAAAATATAATAATTTTATTCCTCGTAGCTGGATGCTGTTTTATTTCTCAGATGCGATATAGTTTAGAGGTGCAGTTTATTTTATATGTGTATATGATGTGATAATTTATAAGTTTCGAAAAGAACAATTCTTAATATGTATTGTAAATTTATAATACCCCGACTTAAGCATTTTAACTTTAATTTTTATTTAAAAAATTATGTAGACAATAGGTTTGAAGAAACAAATAATTAACTTGAATTATGTAAAGCATTTATTTATATCGATATAACTCCATAATGGCGTCTAATTTCAAAGTGATTAGCGCTTTGCCGCTAACGAGGTGAGGGCCCGAATCGAGGCAGAGCCATGGATGTTCGGAATCCGCCTGAAAGGTAGGTAATATGTAAATATCTCTATTTTTCGTAATCACTATTTTACGTAGGTCCCGGTCTAATATGACTGTTGGACTAAGGGTCGACTACCCTAACCCGTAAGAAACATCTCCTGGCTCGAAATCTGTTAGTAGATGAATGGCTGTGGCCCATTATGGGACTATTGTACCAATGATGAACCATCATAATGGAAGATTTTATAGGCACCAGTATAACAAAGACTTTTAAACTTGGCTTCAAATTCTCTTACATGAAATAATATTAGTTATATTTGACTTAACTAATACTAAAGATTGTATAAAAGAAAATGACAATACACAGACATCCTCATTAAAAATGTCTAAAAATAATGAAATAACTTGATCATTAAAAAAAAAAAAAAAAAAAAAAAAAAAAAAAGGAAGGAAGATTTGTAACTAAGTAGCAACTAAATGACATAATGTTAATTTACGTCTAAAATCATTCCATAAATAAACAGTTTTTAGACTATTGTTGTAGATAATGAATAAAATTGTCATTAAAACCAACTAAAATTTGTATAAAAGAAAAAATGAAAACATACAAATATCCTCATTAAAAATCTCTAGAAGTATCGAAATATCTCGATAAAGAGATCATAAAACACAGCTCATAAAATTATCACATTATATACATTTCGAAATAAAATTTGCATGTATCGTACGGCTCAATTTCCTCCATGGTTTTGAATGAACTATAAAAATAAACAAATAAATAAATAAATAAATGAAGCGTAACCATTCGTCGACACCGACATGCTAAGTCCCGAAAATATATTTAAATAAACGCAGACAAAATTTAATATCGCAGGAAAACGAGCGGAATAACAACATTCTACGAAATGGTGTGAAGTCGGGAGAGCTGGGAATTTATTTCCATCGATAAATTATTTTTATAGGGAATAACTGTCCCCTCCCGATGTTATTTGTTTCCTTGTTGTTATTCGTCGGACGCTGCTAAAACAAAAGGGCAATAACTGCGTTTTAACTCTTAACGCTGTCGAGCCGCCGTTTCCGTAATGCAAATGGATAATAAAACCTGGAGGCCACCGTTCGATGGGAGTTTATGGGCAAACCCATGATGCTGCCAGATACAAATTTCATTTTTAAAATGAGGTTAAGGTGAAAAGAACTAAAAAATATAATAATTTTATTCCTCGTAGATGGATGCTGTTTTATTTCTCGGATGCGATATAGTTTAGAACTGCAGTTTATTTTATATGCTTTTATTCTGTGCTAATTTACGAGTTCTGAATAGATAAATTCTTAATATGCATTGGAAGTAACACTATAAAGAGTTACACATTAAATAGAGAAACTATAGAATATTTTAACTCTAATTGTAATTTTAAAAAAGTATACACACAATTAGTTTAAAATAAAAAAAAATTGACTTGAATTATGAAATACATAGCTTAAACTATAAATTCTTTTACTTACTTAACTTAAATATACATTAACAGTAACTTAAAAATTGTATAAAAGGAAATGAATATATACCAATATCCTCATTAAAGATCTTTTAAAGTAACGAAACATCTCGATAACGAGATCATGCAAAACAGCAAACACAAATTAAAATTGTTGCTTTTATAGGAATGAAAATTTGTAGCTTAATGGCATCTGAATTTAATTACCCCAATAGGAATTTAGACCAATAATGTATTTGAAAAGTCATTCCCAATACGAAAATTTGTAGACTACTGTTGCAGTTTATGAATATAATGCACATTAACACAAACTAAAAAATATATATAAATAATATGAAAATACATACAAATAACCTCATTAAAAATCTCTAGAAGTACCGAAATATCCCAATAACAGCACATAAAAATTATCACTTTATATACATTTCGAAATAAAATTTGCATATATCGTACGACTCAATTTTCTCCATGGTTTTGAACGAACTATAAAAATAAAAAAAAAAACAAAAAAACAAAAAAAAAACAAAGCGTAACCATTCGTCGACACCGAGATGCTAAATCTCCAAAATATATTTAAATAAAAGCAGACAAAATTTAATATCGCCGGAAAATGAGCGGAATAATAACATTCTCCGGAATGGTGTGAAGTCGGGAATTTATTTCCATCGATAAATTATTTTTATAGGGAATAACTGTCCCCTCCCGATGTTATTTGTTTCCTTGTTATTATTCGTCGGACGCTGCAAAAACAAAAGGGCAATAACAGCGTTTTAACTCCTAACGCTGTCGAGCCGCCGTTGCCGTAATGCAAATGGATAGTAAAACCTGGAGGCCGTCGTTCGATGGGAGTTTATGGGCAAACCCATGATGCTGCGAGACAGAAATTTCATTTTTAAAATGAGTTTAAGGTGAAAAGAAAAAAAATATTATAATTTTTTCCCTTGTAGCTGGATGTTGTTTTATTTCCCGGATGCGATATAGTTTGGAACTGCGGTTTATTTTATATGTGTATATGATGTGATAATTTATAGTTCCAAATAGAAAATTTTTTAATATGCATTGGAAATTTATAATTTCTCGACTTAAGCATTTTAACTTTAATTTTTATTTTATAAAAGTATACAATTGCTTTAGAGTAAAAAAAAAAAATCATTTGAATTACTTAACTTAAATAAAAAGCAGTTTAATTATTATAATATTATATTCATAAGGAGCCTGAATGGCCGAGTGACTAACGCTCTGGCGCTCGGTACCACAGGTTTCGGGTTCGAGTCCCGGCGGGGCCATGCATGTTTGTAGTGGTTCGGAATCCATTTTAAACCGTAGGTCCCGGTCTCATATGATCGTAGAGCGTTGCGGGGACATTGTTATTCCTCTTCTGTGGCTTATCTTCAAGTTACACGCGGCCCTTGAGCAATGCAAAGTGAGTAACGTCTGTGCAGCGCTTGTCTTAAGGCATCCAAGACCAAGCTGCCTAAGTGTTGTCTGCATTAGAAAAAAACGATATTATCTTCATAGATAAAATTATATTCATTTCTGTCGACATAGCGGAAAATTTGATAACCAGCAGGGCAAGTTCGTCTTTTCTAATTGACTTCTAAGTTTCTTAAATTAAATAATAAGATTAATTATATTTCACTAATACTTTATGCCATAAAACTTTATACTTTTATACCATAAATTATTTGCAATCATCAATCGCTTTTGGTCAATAATTCAATTCGTGAAGTAATATTAGGTGAAATCGGAATTTCAGGAATTTTGTCACGTTTTTAAGTATGAAATACGATTTTGTTATTTATTGTATATTAATTGTGTTTATTTCTGTCGATATATCCGCATATGAGCACTTTGTAACGGCATGGTAACACAGGATTTTATATTTAGCTTTTAATTATCTTACATCAAATAACAATTATATTTACCTAAGACTAATATTGTGTCTTTTTTTTAACCTCATTGTTAATAGCTAAGATTATTGTTTTCAGTCTAAAAGTCGCAGAATAGCAATGAAAAATGACTAAATAAAAAAAAGATACATGCAAGATAAATGTAGCATTTCTTTGAACCTCAAGTCACTACGTAAAAAGGCGTAAATTAATATGGAAAATCACTCCATATACGAACAGTTTATAAACTATTGTCTTAGATTATGAATACAATGTACTTCACCCCTAACATAAAATTGTATAAAGAAAATAAAAATACACAAATATCCTCATGACAGATTTCTAGAAGTGTCGAATATATCGAGATTAGAACAGCATATAAAACTATCACTTTACATAGATTTCACATTAAAATTTGCATGCTCAAATTGTAACTTAGTAGCAACTAAATTTTATAACGCAATACTACATAAACTTACCTTCAAAGGCGTTCAATTAATGAAAAATTTTAGAATAATGTTGTAAGTTATGAATACAACTGCCATTAACATTAACTAAAAATACTATAAAAGAAAAAATGAAAATATATAAATATGATCATTACAAATCTCTAGAAGTATCGAGATATCTCGATAACTAGATCCTGAAAAACAGCAAATAGAAAAAATATTTACTGTTGCAGGAATAAAAATTTCTAACTTAGTAGCAACGAACTGTCATAAAGCAATATAACATAAATTTACTAGAAAAGTCGTTCGATATACGGAAATTTGTAGACTACGGTTGCAGTTTAGGATTACAATGCACATTAACACAAACTAAAAAAATGTGTAAAAGAAAAAAAGAAAAAAAAAACACCCTCATTAAAAATCTCTAGAAGTATCGAAATGCTTCTATAAAGGCATCATAAAATTATCACTTTATATACATTTCCAAATAAAATTTGCATATATCGTACGACTCAATTTTATCCACGCCTTTCAATAAACTACAAAAATGAAGAAAAAAAATATATATATATATATTTAAATAAAAGCAGACAAAATTTAATATCGCCGGAAAACGAGCGGAACAACATTCTCAGAAATGGTGTGAAGTCGGGAGAGCTGGGAATTTATTTACATCGATAAATTATTTTATAGGGAATAACTGTCCCCTCCCAATGTTATTTGTTTCCTTGTTATTATTCGTCGGACGCTGCAAAAACAAAAGGGCAATAACTGCGTTTTAACTCTTAACGCCGTCGAGCCGCCGTTTCCGTAATGGAAATGGATAGTAAAACCTGGAGGCCACCGTTCGATGGGAGTTTATGGGCGAACCCATGATGCTGCGAGACACAAATTTCATTTTTAAAATGAGTTCAAGGTGAAAAGAAAAAATATATATAATTTCATTCCTGTAGCTGGATGCTGTTTTATTTGTAGGATGCGATGTAGTTTAGAACTGCAGTTTATTTTATATGTGTATATGATGTGTTAATTTAGGCGTTTCGAATTCTTAGTTTGCATAGGAAATCGACTTACACATTTTAACTCTAATTTTTATTTGAAAAAGTATACAGCAATTAGTTTAGAGTAAGAAAAGTACCTTGAATTATGCATTACTTGAATTACTTAACTTGAATTATGAATTGTATTTATTTCTGTTGTCATAATTATCGTGACGTAAAATTTAATAATCCCAAGAGCAACACCGACTTTTCTCTTTGACTTCCAAATTTTTTACATGAAATAACATTAGTTATATTTAACTAATACTAAACTCCTTCCCTTTTTTAACTAATCATTGAGTACAGATTAGGGCCTGATATGGGTGCGGTCTTGATGCAGCGTTGTTTTATGGTAGAAACTGAATTGCTTCTCTAAATAATATGAAACGTTTAGCTGTCATATTTATTAAAAATTTGAAAGACAGCATTGCTCAACTGCAATACATGACATACAACAAAAAAAAAAACACTAAATATTTACAAAATCATCTTAATACAATTTCGTTTAGGGGTCTCTGTACCCTCCGTAGTGCTTGAAAAGAAAGAGATATATCAACCTTGAACTCTTCCTCATCCGCTATATAGTTTGCTGTGGATCCGTACTCATGTTAATAGGAGGGAAAATAAATTCTCATTTTCAATCAAGGCAGAGGCATGATTACAAAGCAACAATAATATAAGAATACATGTTAGGTGAATGAAAAAATGAAAATATATATATATATTTATATATTTAAATAAAAGCAGACAAAATTTAATATCTCCGGAAAACGAGCGGAACAACATTCTCAGAAATGGTGTGAAGTCGGGAGAGCTGGGAATTTATTTACATCGATAAATTATTTTTATAGGGAATAACTGTCCCCTCCCGATGTTATTTGTTTCCTTGTTATTATTCGTCGGACGCTGCAAAAACAAAAGGGTAATAACTGCGTTTTAACTCTTAACGCCGTCGAGCCGCCGCTTCCGTAATGCAAATGGATAGTAAAACCTGGAGGCCACTGTTCGATGGGAGTTTATGGGCAAACCCATGATGCTGCGAGACACAAATTTCATTTTTAAAATGAGTTTAAGGTGAAAAGAAAAAATATATATAATTTCATTCCCTGTAGCTGGATGCTGTTTTATTTCTCGGATGCGATGTAGTTTAGAAGTGCAGTTTATTTTATATATGTATATGATGTGCTAATTTAGGAGTTTCGAATTCTGGATGAATTCTGGATGAATTTCTTTGCTAGTCAATATATCAATACGGATTGAAATTCATATCTAAGTTAACACTATTCACTAAGGATTCTATCCCGTACTTGCATATTCATGAATACTCGTGGCTCCGTTTAGTCAAATGCATCTAAAACTCTAATAAATGATATTCATGAAATAAATATTTGTATGTAAAAGATAGATTTAGGGTGACTTAATATTAGTTCTTTAGAAATTTTAATCGTTGGTAATTGAGAGAGTCTGAATTTTAACTCCTTAATGGATTTGTCGATAATACTCGTATCACATATTTTTGAAACAACACCATTTTACTCATTCTTAATTCAGTCAGTAATTAACGGGTTGAAAAATCATTTTTTCATATTCCTAGTGAAAATTATTTTTAAATTGGGGAATTAAAACTTTTGTTTTTCGCTTCGTATAAATCAGTCATACTACTGTCATACTTCATGCTGCTTTTACAGACATTTGGCAGAGTGTTCTTCGGTAAGCTAAAGACAGGCGAGACGATGTTTATTATTAATTGCTCATGATTGCTTGCGTTTAATTTCCATTATTCTTTACAAAATGAATCGCAAGGAATACACTTTCAGTGATAATAGCAGCGGTGAATCAGAGAATTATATTTCTGAATCGAATCGATGAAACTAATTGTTAAGTATTTACTTAAATTTCTATAATAAAAACAAATAAATTTGGATAAAATCTCATTGATCGTAATTTTAGCAATTCATAGTTTAGATTTTAATGAAAAATAATTTTTTTAAACAAAACTAAAATAGAAGAAACAGCATCCTGTGAGAAATTAAAATACTCCATTTGAAAATCGTTGCAAATCACAAAGTAATCATTAACCTCGATAATATTTCATGCTTAATCAAATTGTTGAAATAAAAAGCTATGACCATTTATAAAACTTGCGTAGTTTTAATTTCTATATAGGCATGCTTTACAGAAATGAAAGCAATTGTTTCACTTTTTCAATCATTCAAAAAAAAAAAAAAAAAAAATATCGAAAGAAAGTTTTGCTGGGAATGCGTTTTTATATATACACTAAAATATGTTTTTGCGCGTTCTTTTTTTATTTGTGTGTGTGTGCGCGCTTGATGATTTTATGTGGTATATGAATTTTTTTTTAACAAAAAGACTAATAAATAAAATGATAATAAGGCTAATAAAAATAAAAATTAATGAATAAAAATAATACGACTAATAAAGATAAAAAAGATTGATAAATAAAACAATGAGATTACTATACTTTTTATCTTTAGACTTATTATCGTTTTACTTATTAATCATTTTTATCTTTATTAATCATATTATCGTTTCATTCATTAGTCGTTTTTATTTTCATTCATCTTATTTTCTTCATTAGACTTTTTATCTTTATTAGTCTTATTATCATTTTATTTATTCGTCTTTTTATCTTTATTAGTGATATATTTTTATTTATTAGTCTTTTCTCTTGATTAAATAGAAAGATAATAAGACTAATAAAGATAAAAAGACATTCTTATTATCGTTTTATTTATGTCTTTTTATCTTTATTAAATAAAAAATAGTTGGACTAATAAAGATAAAACCATGCTAATGTGATAGAGATTCTCTATCACATTAGCATTATAATTGAATCGAGTTTATTGATGTAGTTTTTATTTCTCAATATGTTAAGTATGTATTTGATCCATATAATAGACTAATTTTCCAATTCTAGTACACTGTTACCTTATTGCATTTTATGAAATCCATTTATTTTTGAAAGTTTTGCAGATTACTAAATATTTTTAGTAAAAAAATAATGAATAATAAATCACTTATATTTGATTTTAGATGTAATGTCAGTAAATTTTTAGTTTAGTGAAAATAAAATTTATCAAAATTAATGGATATAGTCCAAAAAATATTTAAATGGTTTAATTTGTACGAATTGTTTGATGAGCCTGAACAACTTTATAAAAGATTTTCCTTTAGGAAAAAGTAAAATGATTTCCTCATTTACATAACATTGTTATTTTAATGTAAGTTATTATGAATATCGTGATGTGATATATTTATATTTTAGATTTAAATGTTCTGACGTTCTAGTATCCGACTTATTTTTTTTTTTTTTTAGTATATTTTATTGCATAAAATAAGGTAAGAGATTATTTTGCGATTGAAATATTTCCTCGGCAAAATCTTCCAAACATATGAATGTCATTTTCTAACAGTCTCTTAATGTATTAAGAAAAAAAATTATATATAAAAATAAAATCATTCCCTTATTGAATAAAAAGATTTTAAAGCAATCTTTTAAGCATCAAACGAAATCGAATACAGTTATGCACCCTTTTAAAATAAATTACACCACGTTCTGCTATTTTGGATTTTTCTTTTTCGAATTTTTTATTTATTTATTTTTTTTTTTTGTAAGGAAAAAAGATATTCTACATGCAACGCCCACGGACTGACCGGGCACAGAATTTTAATATGAGTTCAGTATAGCTCGAAATAAATTCCCAATCTTCAATTTTATCAGTGGCTGGCTTGCGCCGCGCATAATGATGAGTAATCATTAGGTCCACAAGGGATATTCTGAGGAAAATCGCCTTGCATGTGAGCTTGCATAATTGCCCTCTCTGAGTTTGTGCACCAAGAAAGATTGGAGGTTATTCCGCACATGAAATTTGATCGCATTAAAATAAATTTAGGACGGAAGTTTATGTAAGTATTTTCTAGCTTGTTTGAAAACATAGGTATTGAATAAAATGCAATTTTTATTAAATTTTTATCTCGGTATATGACTATAATATATTCTAAATCATTGTATTTATACTAAACGAATTTTCTCCATGAAAAATAAAATAAAGATGTTTAATTAATATCCACGAAAAAAAATCTTATTGCACATGTCAGATGAAATACATACATAAATGAAAATTCACCTAATTTATCTTTCTATTTTTTGTTGGTCTTCCTTAGTTGAACTTGATAGATTTGGTTTAGTTTGTCGCTCTACGATCATTTTTTGCACACTATAAGCTATTTAGTCCTGGAACAAAAATTTAATGTAGATTCCAAACCCCTAACAAACATCCATGCCACCGCCAGGATTCGTAGCTGAAGTCTGTGGTAACCAAAGGCCAAATAACTAATCAATTGGAAATCAGGTTGTTGAACTTGGAACATTTGGTTTGGTTTGGTCTGTCGCTCTACGGTCATTTTTGCACACTTTAGGCTAATTAATCCGAGACCTACAGCTTAATGTAGATTCTGAACCACTCACAAACACCCATTCTATCGTCAGGATTTGTATTTGAAGCCTGTCGTACCAAAGGCCAGAGTCCTAGTTTAATGGCCATCAGGCCGTTGAACTTGATAGAGGAACTTTAGATTTGACGCTTACTAAAAATTTGTCCTGGGAACTTCTACTTTCTGTTCGGAATCTTTAACAAATATGATATTATTGGTTATTTCAGATAATGCTATTACGGATCCTTTATATTATGTTGAAATTGTACTTCTCTGAATGCCAGAAACTTTGCATCGATTTGGGAAAGGTTTTGGCGAGTCGTATTTCGCACAAAGGTCGTATAGCAAACAAGATTGTTTGCATTCAAACAGTATGCAAGCCAAATTGGACTTATTCCAAAGTAAACGTATGCCAAGGTACCACTGTATATTCGAACGACAAATAGAAAAAATGGTATTGTAATATAATTTTTATTTTTATTTTCAATACTTAATACAGCAAGGTGTTACCATGGTTATACCCCATTATAACATTGTATTCTGGTGACAACCATTTCATATAAATACTGACTTCATAACTACGAAGGTTGAGTGATAATCGGAAGTATCAAAAACAATACATCTTTACATTGTGTGGTTAATTTTTTCAAGTTATATAATTTCAAAAAAATATTTAATGCATGAAAATAATTATTGAAATTTAAGTATTGAAAATAAGTATTGAAATGTATGCTTTAGATGTATAACTAAGATGTCTATACAGCGTTAACCCTTCCGATATCCATAAGTAACAAGTAATATATATATATAAAAAAAAAAGTCAATTCCTACTTTTTTTCACTCTATTGCAGAAAGCCTTTATAAATAATTTTCATTCACTCCTTAAAGTTTATGTGGCGCCATCTATTGGTAGATATATACAACTTACATCTAAAAAAAACTAAAATTAATTAAATAAATTTAATTACTGAATTAATATTTGAAAAAAAGTGTATTAACATCCAGTGTCATCCATTACAAGTTCGAAAAAAATGTATTTGAACTTGAGTGGATGAATAAAAATTATTTTATGAATGATTGAAAATTTGAACAAGATATATGTAGGGAGAGTGTGAGCTAATAGAAGGAATTGGAAAAAGAAATCGAAAGCAGAAATAAACTCTCAGCTAATTATATTCCCTTAAGTTATTATTACACTACGGTAATTTTCTCTTGAGATCAGTGACATCATGTCTACATGTTGATGTCAAGTCAATTCAGATAAAAGAAACTTGAGAATTCTCGCCGGGGAATCATTTCGACGTCGAATCCTCAGCCGCCGAATCAACAACAGGGGTGCACTCAGGGGGTGCACTCAGGGGGTGACTGGAGGGATTGAGTTTTCCTAAGCTCATAAGTTAAATGTGTGCACGTGTTCAAACTTTTGGATACTTTGTATTTAAGCCCAATTGTCTTTATTTGATATTTCAATGAACTAGTGTTTTTCTTATCAGCTTCAATTTTATTATTGCACCTCAATTTTTGAATAAATCGGCGTTTTACCTTTTTTAGTTTTATTAAATATTACTCGAAATATTAATGTTGACAAAATTGATAAGTTAGCAAAAGAGAAAACCGGATTCAATTTTAATTTATTATTTGTTTATGCAATTTTTTATGCAATATTTCTCATTTTTAATGTGTTTTTTTTTAATTTGAACCAAATGAATGCAATGTAAAAATTATTAATAAAATAATTCATCATTATCCTCATCGGCGCAACAGCCTCATGGTGGAACAAAGCCGTTTGCCTACTGGCAGATTTCAAAACTACATGTGTTATCTTTCACGTGATAAGATTATCAGCCTTACGCTCAAAGCTCTACAATCTTATTAGAGCAGGAACTACAGTTTAAAGTGAATTCCGAACCACTGCAAACATTCATGGCACCATCAGGACTCGAATTGAAACCTATGACACCAAGCACCAAAGCGCTAGCCAGTCGGCCATCAGATCCCAATAAAATAATTAAGAAATACAATTACATCTGATTATGGGGCTTGAATGGCCGAGTGCCGAGCGCTCGGGGCTACAGGTTTCGGTTCTGACTCCCAGTGGGCCCTGGATATTTGTAGTGGTTCGGAATACACTTTAAACCGTATGTCCCAGTCCAATATGATCGCAGAGAGTTGTCTTGAATGTTATCAGACGTCGTGGCTAAGGTGAAGCTGTATTTTACCCATTTGTCATGGACCAGTCTCCTGCGACTTGATCTTTTGGACCTGTTGTAAGTTTTCCTGCACCAGGGGGTTAATCACAACATAGCACATATGATTATATCCTATTACTTTTAGTTTAGTATAACCTATTGAATTTTCTTAAACTGTTTCGCTTTCTGAGTTCCCGGTCGGCACTACAGTTTTAGATCGAAATCAGTGTTGGTTCTTCCTCTCTCACAGGCCGCTGAATAAGTTAAAACGAATAAACTAATCTCACTGCACTCGTTAAGATAAACATAAACTTCTCAGCTGAAGATGGTAAGAAAAATAAAATTTAAGATAAGATAAAAACAATGCCGTAATGCATCACTTATGGCGAACTCTTACAGCTGATCAGATCCAGATGAACTCAGTTTACAGCTGATCACATCCTTTTTCTATTTACTTTAGTAAACTAAAAGAACACGTATAACACATTGAATTATATATATATAACACATTTAGCACGTATAACGCATTGAATTTTCACAAACTGTTTTGCTTCGCTTTGTTGATCTCGACCATCTGGACAGCGGCCTGATATACAATTAGCTAGCGCTCTGGCCTTTGACCAGGGCCTCAGGTTCGAATCCTGGTCTTTGCATGGATGTTTGGGAGTGGTTCGTAATCCACTTTAAACTGTGGGTACCTGTCTGCTTAGCCCTCGTGTGCCCAAGATGACTGTAGACCGATAAACCAAATCAGGCCCGTATCTTTTTACTGCAAGATCAAGGACAAAAACGAAGCTGCATTTTTTATCCTTTATCTTGACCTGTCCGTTAACACGAGTTCATGGACTTGGTCTAGATGTTGCTGTTGACCGTAGAGCGACAAACCAAATCAAATTACCACCTGGACAAAACTCCTGGATGAGTTCCCGGTCTGCACTACAGTTTTAGATCGAAATCAGTGCTCTTACACCGTCTAGCGGAGGCTGCAGAATAAGCTAAAACGAATAAACTAATCCCACTGCACTCGTTAAGATAAACATAAACTTCTCAGCTGAAGATAGTAAGAAAAATAAAATTTAAAATAAGAGAAAGAAAAAACAACTCCGTAATGAGTCGCTTATGGGCGAACTCAAACTAAATAAAACTCTTTATAAACGTGGAAATCGTTGAAATGAAAACCAAATATTTACAACTCGAAGGACTTCCTCCTTCTTTTTCCAAGAAGCTTTATAACATAATAAATGATTGAAGAACATTTCCTGGCATATTTCCAAGAAAAATTTTCTTAGCCCGGTTTATTCTCCAAACTGACTTTCGCCCGATTCTTTTATCCCCCCAAAGAGAGTTACTGAAGTTGCAAGAAAAACGTTTCGAAACATCTGTTACAACATGTCGCCTGTGTTTGTTTTTTTACTGGGTCCGGAACTCCTTTCTTGTGTTTTGTAAATATGGACTAACTTTATCGAATACCCATTTTGTATTTGTTACAACACACAATGCGTCGTTTTGGCACTGTGCAGTTTTTTTTTTCTATGTACCGCCCTCGGATTCTTTAGTTTGGCGATTCTTTTCCGGAAAAAGGAGTTCTGTGAAACTTTTGGCAAAATTGATTCCAGTGGAAAATATATTGAGAATGGAATCCTAACCGTATCGTGAAATTTTTTTAATTTGAAACTTCTTGAATATAAAAATTAAACTCAAAACCTATTAAAATTGATGTAATATAATATATTAGATTGATGATCAGTTGCAGTTCCTGGAAGATCGATTATGTATCTATTCATCATGTTTGACTAAAATATTCGATATTTCCTATTAATTAATGCAGAGCAACATAGAGCAATGAGGATCTAAATCATAGATTAAAAATAACTCTCTGGAAAGGATTCCCATACTTTCTGATGTTATCAGAAACAACCTGACCATCGATGTGATAATGCAATATGTATGTTTTCCAGATTTAAATTTTTCATATTCATGCCTTTTATATTTAACATCATACAGTCTGAGTAAAAACTTTAAGGCCAGTAGACAATTTTGAGAAAATGGAAACATTTAAACTGAGGACTTAAAATACCATTTGATTTATAATTATTGAGCTTAAATAAAAGTAAAAAAAGTAGAAAAATTAATTTGCAAATATTTTATTATTAGAAAATATTACAGAACACACAGATGAATATTTGAGCCTGAGTAAAAACTTTAAGGCCAACATAGAAAATAACATATAAGAAAAACATTACAAATCCTTAGAAGGTTGTGTAGGACCCATTACTTCGAATTACTTCAAATATTCTTGTTTTCATGGATGAAACGAGTTTTTGACAAAGGGTGGGGTCGGTTTCATACCATTCATCTTCGATAGTAGATTTCAGCTCTGTTGTTGATGCAAAATGTCTCCCATTTGCATCAACTCTTCTTGCTAAGTCAGCCCAAAGGTTCTCGATTGGGTTGAGGTCAGGTGATCTAGATAACCATTTCACAGTTTCAACATTATTGACTTGGGACCAATTTTTTGTGCTGTTACTCGAATGGATCGGTGCATTGTCTTGCTGATATTTCCAATTTTCTCCAGCAAAACATTCAGCATTTGGCAAAAGATGATTTATTAGGACAATTTGGTATCCTTGTGAATTCATTCTATCTGAAATGAATGCAATTGAGCTCACACCATCGTAAGAAAAACAGCCCCAAGTCATGACAGACACTCCACCTAATTGGCGCTTGGAGAATATTTCTTTTTCATTTCTTATATCATGCCAGTAGAAATTCCAGCCATCTGGTCCATCCAAATTCCATTTTTTTTCGTCAGAAAAAATAATTTTTATCCATTGGTTGTCCCAGGTCATGACTTTCTGGCCAAAGTTCAAACGCTCTATTTTGTGTCTCTGCAGTAACTGAGGCTTAGTCAATTTTGCTGTATAAGTGTACCTTCCAGACTTTCTAATTGTGTTATAAATCGTTTTTTGACAAACTTTTAAACCTGTCGTCGGAATCAGTATCCTGGTTGAGTACTTTCCAGTAGATGCCAGTTGGCAAACTCTTCTTTCATCACACGAGGACAAAGCTATAGGTCTTCCCCCAGTATTCTTTTTACCGTAATTGTCTTTCAATTTTAAAAAAATTGTTGACTACAGTCTTTGATCTTCCTATCTTTATCGCAATAGGACGACTACTCATTCCTGTTGAAGACAAAGCTTCGATCTGTCCTCTTTCACGATCAGTTAACTTCTTGCCCTTCGCCACCTTCACAAAGATCACCAATACTTCGAAGAAACGTATGACAAATATGAAAATTGCAGCGTTGTCACAAGCTAGTAGTTGCAATGATAATTACACGATTATATTATATTTATTTTTAAAAAATGACTGGTGGCCTTAAAGTTTTTACTCAGGCAGATATACTAACTCTGTAAATAACCACATGTTTCTCATAATTATTTATTTACAAATTATGTTTATAGCATTTATTTCTTATCAATGAACTTTAATAATTAATATTATTTCAATCCTTTTTATTTCATTTTACATTTTCTCAAAAATTTTTACTGGCCTTAAAGTTTTTACTCAGACTGTATATCAAAGATTTGAACCATGAGAGATTTCAGAGATTTGAACCATCAGAGATATCAAATATCGGAGATCAGAGATTTGAATCATGAGAAATTCCAGAGATTTGAACCATAAAGGATATTAAAAGTTAAACCACAATTTAAAAACACGATACCACAATTTATGGTGAGGAGAACAAGTTTCTGTTATGTAAAAGACGTTGTCCTTATTTTTATTCTTTCTTTATTTTTTATTCTTTTATTGAAAAGTTATGTCGTCTTGTTTGGAGATGAGTCTTGAGAGCAATCTTCTTGCTCAATTAAGTCGATACAGTTATAAGTTCGATACGAAATATAGTTTGGTTGGATCATTAGGGGTTATTATTTTAAAGCATATGTTTCAGCGAACAAAATAAGCATCTCCATGTTGTTGCTTTTTTCCTGCTATATCAAAATAAACTAAATATTTTTTTCTATTTCTTATTTTTATCTTTTTTTAAAAAATGTTGTTTTTTTCAATTTCAGGCCAAAACAATTGATGCATAAGAATATAGCCAGTAAAGTAAAGAGCAAAACCAAAATACAATACAGCAGAGTACAGCCAGTATTATTAAATTAAATTTTAGTAAGGTGTTTATGGTTTTTAGTAAATTAACTGATAGTTTAACTGGTTTTTAGTAAATTAACTGATAGTTTACCGGTTTTTAGTAAATTAGCATTATAGTTTCTCATCCCGAGAGGAAATATATTTAGGTCATCAGGTGGCCTGCAGACTCAATCGGAGAGGAAATATATTTCGTGCACCCTGCGCGTAGCCGTGTTTCGGGGTTTCGGCTTGGAAGTAGAGTCCTTCCCCAAATCTGTAATTATTTGTCTCTAAATGTGTTAAATATTGTATGTTGTGGTGTTTCTGTGTGTGGGAATAAAACAGTGAGTTCTCAAACGAATGCTTCAAGTATCACACCCAGTGACAATCTGAATTTTACAATCTACCATTTCTTATTATTTTAACAGAAAAAATTGGTTTAAAACTTTCACTAACGATAAACAATAGATAAATGAAGACATTTATACACGAACTGGCTTTTTTCTAAGTGGCAGGGCTCTAAATCACGAGAATTTGAAAATAAACAAACATAAAAAGGATAGAAAGAAAAAGATTAAAAAAAAAAAAAAAAAAAAAAAAAAAAAAAAAAAACAGCCAAGAGTTGACGCCATTAGCGGTGACTTTTTCGTAGGGCAGAAAAGGGCGAAAGAAAGACATAGAGCGAGAGATTTACTGTAATTCAAGATCGTTAACAAAGTTGTTTTGCTCCAGTCTCCCTTGTTGTTTCACCAACTGTCCCCATTAAGCATTGTGATGCCGGCTCATTTAACCTCATATTCCGGAGATGCCTCCATCCAAAGATCTCTCTTTTTTGGTGGAGGGATAAATCCTTTTTCACCTCCAGTTGTATTTCACGATGAGGACAACAATGTATCCTTTATAAAAAAAATATAAGGGGACGGTCAAAATTTATGGTGAGGAGAACAAGTTTCTGTCATGTAAAAGACGTTGTTCTTATTTTTATTCTTTATTTATTATTATTTTTTTTATTATTCTATTGAAAAATTGAGTCTTGTTGTTTGGAGCTGAATCTTTAGGGCAATCTTCTTGCTCAATTAAGTGATACGGGTTATAAGTGCAATACAAAGTATAGTTTGGTTGTAACATTAGGGGTTATTATTTTAAAGTATATGGTTTAGCAAGCAAAATAGGCATATCAATGTCGTTCCTTTTTTTCCTGCTATTTCAAAATAAACTAAATTTTTTTGTTTCTTACTTGTATCTTTTTTTAAAAAATGTTTTTTTTTTTTTAGTTTAAGGCCAAAAAAGTTGATGCATAAAAATATGGCTAGTAAAGAATAAAGCCAGAGTAAAGTAAGAGTATAGCCAGTATTAGTAAATTAAGTTTGTACATTAATTAATGTTTTAAGTAAATTAAGTGATAGGCTAACTAGTTTTTAGTAAATTAACTGATTATAATCTGTCATTTAGTGAGGAAATATGTTTAGCTTATTAGGCGGCCTACAGCCTCATCCGGTGAGGAAATATATTTCGTGCAACCTGCTGGTAGTCGCGTTTCGAGTTTTCGGCTCAGAAGTGGAGTGCTTCCACTAATCTATAATTATTTGTCTTTAAACGTGTTAAATATTGTATGTGTATGGTGTTTGTGCGCATGTACATAAAACTGAGAGTTCTCAAACCTATGCTTCAAGTAACTCAACCTAATCACACCCAGTTACAATCTGGTTCCCCAACATGCATACTACAATCTGAATTTTACCATCTGCCGTTTCTCATTATTTTAAACAAAAAAATGGTTTAAAAACTTGCACTAACGGTAAGCGATAGATAGATGTAAACATTTATACAGGAACTATTTCTCTAAGTGGTGGAACTCTAAATCATGAAAATTTGAAAATAAACAGACAAAAGAAACAAAAAAAAAAAGAATAGGAAGAAAAGGATAGAAAAAAAAAAAAAGCCAAGAGTTGACGCCATTAGCGGTGACTTTTTTCGTAGCGCAGAAAAGGGCTAAAGAAAGACATAGAGCGAGAGATTTACTGTAATTCAAGATCGTTAACAAAGTTGTTTTGCTCCAGTCTTCCTTGTTGTCTCACCAACTGTCCCCATTAAACATTGTGATGCCGGCTCATTTAACCGCATATTCCGGACATGTCTCCATCCAAAAATCTCTCTTCTGGTGGAGGGATAAATCCTTTTTTATCTCCAGTTGTATTTCACGATGAGGACAACAATGTATCCTGTAAAAAAAATATATATAAGGGGACGGTAAAAATTTATGGTGAGGAGAACAAGTTTCTGTCATGTAAAAGACGTTGTTCTTATTTTTATTTTTTTATTCTTTTTATTCAAAATTTGTGTCTTGTCGTTTAGACCTGATTCTTCAGGGCAATCTTCTTGCTCAATTAATTCGATACGGGCTATAAGTGCGATACGAAATATAGTTTGTTTGGAGCATTAGGGGTTATTATCTTAGTATATGTTTTAGAAAAATAAGCATCTCAATGCTTTTTTTTTATCTGCTATTTCAAAATAAACAAAATACTTTTACCGTTTCTTTTGTTTATCTATTCTTTAAAAATGTTGTTTTTCAATTTAAGACAAAAAAAAAAAAAATAGATGCATAAGAATATAGCCATGTAAAAGAACGTTGTTCTTATTTTCTTTTTTCTTTTTCTTTTATTCTTTTATTGAAAAGTTGTGTCTTGTTTGATGCTGATCTACAGAGAAATCTTCTTGCTCAATTAATTCGATACGGGTTACAAGTGCTTTACGAAATATAGTTTGTTGGAAGATTAGCGGTTATTATTTTAAAGTATATGTTTTAGCAAGCAGAATAAGCATCTCCATGTTAATGCTTTTTGTCTTACTGCTTCGGAATAAACTGAAAATTTTTTCCCGTTTCTTACGTTTATCTTCCTTAAAAAAATGTTGCTTTTTTTTCAATTTAAAACCAAAAAAGTTGACGCAAATAATATAGCCAGTAAAACAAAGAGTAAAACCAGAGTACAACATTGCAGAGTAAAATAAGAGTATATCCACTATTAGTAAATTAAGTTTATAAATTAATTAAGTTTTCAGTAAATTAACTGGTAGGTTCACTGGATTTTAGTAAATTAACTGATTATAGTCTCTCACCCAGAGAGGAAATATATTTCTTGCACCCTGATGGGAACCGCGTTTCGGGTTAGAAGTGGAGTTCTTTCCGGAATCTATAATTATCTGTATTTAAATATATTAAATATTATATGTCTTTAATTGTATGTAAGTGGTATTTATGGTGCATAAATAAAGTTGTGAGTTCTCTAACCTATGAATCAAGTAGCTCAACCCCGCCAAACCAGTTACAATATAATTGCCTAATCTGCACACTACTATCTGAATTTTACCATATACCGTTTTTATTATTTTAAACGGAAAAAAAAAATGGTTTAAAAACTAACACTAACAGTAAACAATAAATAAATGAAGCCATTTAATACGGGCTCTATACTGACTGAACTGGTTGTTTTCTGAGTGGTGTGACTCTAAATCATGAGAATTTGAAAATGATCAAAACAACTAAAAAAAAAAAAGAAAAATAATAGAAAGGAAAAGATAAAAGATGAAAAAACAGCCAAGAGTTGACGCCATTAGCGGTGACTTTTTTCGTAGCGCAGAAAAGGGCTAAGGAAAGACATAGAGCCAGAGATTTACTGTAATTCAAGATCGTTAACAAAGTTGTTTTGCTCCATTCTTCCTTGTTGTCTCACCAACTGTCCCCATTGAACATTGTGATGCCGGCTCATTTAACCGCATATTCTGGAGATGCCTCCATCCAGAGATCCCACTTTTTGGGGAGGGATAAATCCTTTTTCATCTCCGGTTGTATTTCACGATGAGGACAACAATATATCCTGTAAAAAAATAAGGGGACGGTAAAAATTTATGGTGAGGAGAACAAGTTTCTGCCATGTAAAAGACGTTGTTCTTATTTTTGTTCTTTCTTTATTTTTTATTCTTTCGTTGAAAAGTTGTGTCATGTTGTTTGGAGCTGTTTCTTCAGAGCAATCTTCTTGCTCAATTAATTCGATACGGGCTATAAGTGCGATACGAAGTATAGTTTGGTTGGAGCATTAGGGGTTATTATTTTAAAGTATATGTTTTAGCAAGGAAAAATGAGCATCTCAATGCTGTTGTTGTTTTTCTGCTTTTTCAAAATAAACTAAAATATTTTTCTCGTTTCATTCATTTATCTTTTTCTAAAAAAAGAATATTGTTTTTTTTCTATTTAAAGCCAAGAAAGTTGATGCGTTAGAATATATCCAGCTATGTAAAGAGTAAAGCCAGAGTACAATGTAGAGTAAAGTAAGAGCATAGCCACTATTAGTTAGTAAATTAACTGATAGGTTAACTGGTGTTTAGTAAGTTAGCTGATTATAGCCTCTCATCCTGAGATGAAATATATTGCGTGCACACTACGGGCATCCGCCTCTCGGGGTTTCGGTTTAGAAGTGGAGACCTTAACCGAATCTATAATTATCTGTTTTTAAATATGTTAAATATTCTATGTATCTTATATTTGTGTGGTGTTTATGGTGCATAAATAAAGTTGGGAGTTCTGCAACCTACGTGCCACGTAGCTCAACCCAGCCCCACCAGTTACAATCTGATTGCAATCTGAATTTTACCATCTACCTTTTCTTATTACTTCAAACAGAAAAAATGGTTTAAAGACTAGCACTAACGGTAAACAATAGATAGAGGAGGACGAAGTATTTTTCTAAGTGGTGGGACTCTAAATCATGAGCATTTGAAAATAAGTTAAAGAAAAAAGAATAGAAAGGAAAAGATAGAAAAAAAAATAGCCAAGAGTTGACGCCATTAGCGGTGATTTTTTTCGTAGAGCAGAAAATGGCGAAAGAAAGACACAGAGCGAGAGATTTACTGTAATTCAAGATCGTTAACAAAGTTGTTTTGCTCCAGTCTCCCTTGTTGTTTCACCAATTGTCCCCATTTAACATTGTGATGCCGGCTCATTTAACCGCATATTCCGGAGATGCCTCCATCCAGAGATCCCTCTTTTTTGGTGGGGAGGGATAAATCCTTTTTCATCTCCAGTTGTATTTCACGATGAGGACAACAATGTATCCTGTAAAAAAAATATAAATGGTCGGTAAAAATTTATGGTGAGGAGAACAAGTTTCTGTCATGTAAAAGATGTTGTTCTTATTTTTATTCTTTATTTATTTTTTTTATTATTTTATTGAAAAATTGTGTCTTGTTGTTTGGAGCTGTTTCTTCAGAGTAATCTTCTTGCTCAATTAATTCGATACGGGTTATAAGTGCGATACGAAATATTGTTTGGTTGGAACGTTTGGGGTTATTATTTTAAAGTATGTGTTTTAGAAAGCAAAATAAGCATCTCAATGTTGTTGCTTTTTTTTCTGTTTTTTCAAAATAAACTAAAAAATATTTCCCGTTTCTTGTGTTTATCTTTTTTTAACGTTTTTTTTTTTAATTTAGTGCCAAAAATGTTGATGCATAGGAATATAGTCAGTAAAGTGAAGAGTAAAGCCATAAGTAAAGAGTAAGTATATAACCAGTATTGAGAATTCAAAAGGTCTTTTTTGGGTTGAGAAATCTGTTTAAATCTCAGTTCATAAAAATAAACACTAAATTATTTCTATATAAAACGCTTATTAGACCTATTTTGGTCTATAGCTCTGAAACTGGGACTTTGGTGAGATCTGATGAGGTCGATTTGAGTATATTTGAGCGGAAGATTTTAAGAGCTATTCTTGGAGGTGTTAAGGAAAGTTATTGTTGGAGAAGACGATACAATGCAGAAATTTATAATTGTTATAAAAACCCAGTTATTATAAAACTTATTAAGATCAATAGATTAAACTTTGCTGCTCATATATTTAGAATGAAGAATTTAAACCCTGTAAAAAGGCTTGTTTTGGAAAAGCCATAAGGACTGAGAGAAAGAGGACAATCCAAGTTGCAATGGATAGACGCAGTTGAAAAGATTTTCCTGTTCTAAATATTAAAATTGGGGGACCATTGCCACCCAGAGGAATGCATGGAAATCTCTTCAAATTGAAATCTTAGCCCACTCTTGGCTGTCGTGCTATTGATGATGATGATAGCCAATATTAGTAAGTTAAACTTGTAAATTAATTAATTTCTTAGTAAATTAACTGATGTTCTGTTCATTTTATTAAAAAATGACTGTAAATTTTAATCATATTAAAGACATAATATTTAGAGTAAAATAAATAAAGCATTTTTTTTCTCAATTTAGTTCAAATTCAAAGTATTTCAATGTATCCTATTATATTTATTCATATAATTTTTCACTCTTTTATATGGTAGTATTATTTTCCTTAGTACGGGCAATGTAAAGAATTATATTGGTATAATTTGAAAGGTTCTTTAGGAAATTCAGGAGTCGTCATACAAAATATGTGACTACTGTACAAATAATTTATGTACTGAAGTCAATGTTTAGACATTTAAAATTTTCAGGAATGTTGAGAAATATGTGAAAGTTTATAATTTTAAATTATAACTTTTCTACCTGAAAAAAAAAAAAATGAAATTCATTTGTAAAAATTCAAGTAAAGAAAAAAAAATTGTTTTTTTCCATAATTAGTTTTATTTTTCTTTATAATATAATTTTTTCTTAAAGTTAGGACTGTATAACCACTATCATAAAAACCGAATTTAGCACTTATATATCCTCACAAAGATAGTACAGGATGAAACTCAGATTATGACACACAATCCTTGCAAACTCTAAAACCTCTAGTGCCCTGAAATGTCCTGAATGTATGAAATCTTTACATTCGTAGATTACTAATAAAGCTCAAAGGCCACATACAAACACAAACACCACATTCTCTCTCTCTCTCTCACACACACACGTATCACAATACAACACAACACAACACATACCCACCGCCCACATGCACTTTTATATACACATATATATATATCTAATATAGATAGACATAGATATAGATATATAATCTGGCTCATCACTATAAAAATAAAAAAAACTCTACATTAAAAACAATTAAATAATTTATTCCTTTCTCTAAAAGATATTTCTCTTATATGACTTTTCATATTGACTATTATCTTGATTATGAAGTTTGCCTGTAAAAATTAAATCTATATTTCACGTATTAAGGACACTATTATGTCGTTAGATAATTAATAATCCTGAAATAACAATAGTAATAAGCGTAATGTGCATAATTACCTGATATTCTAAAAGATGTATTAGATGGCCGGGACACATTTTCAGATAGAACGACTCAAATCCAACAAAAAAAGTTACTTTTTCAACAATTGAAACCCCCGAAGAAGAGAAAGGCCTCCCATCTGATGGGTGGATTCAGTCGAAAGAGATCTAAAGTATCTGGGAGATAACAGATGGCGATCTATTGCCCCGGACGGAGTCAGATGGATTAATCTCATGGAGATTGTCTTAGCCTGTAACAGTCTGTAGTGTTGAAAGTTATGTGTACAACTATTAAAATTAAGCGACATTAATTCAGTTTATAAGTTAGTTATAAACTGAATTAATGTCACTTAATTATATACTCTAATGAATGTAAAAAGTTTTTTAATTGTTTGTCGAAAATTAAAGCGGTAAATTCGAATTAAGTGGATTGTTCGTTTTTTTTTGGATTAAAGAAATAAGTTGTTACATTTCTACTGCTAAAACTTTAAAAAAAATACGCATGACATTTAATTACGAATTACTATATGAATTATTATGAGTTTAATTGAAGTATTTAGTCTTTTAAAATACTAAATATAAAATTAATTTTGAAATGAAATACTGTTCAGCAACTTATTGTAAGGGCCAAATTCTATATATGAAGTACATTCTTATTTAAGGAGGAGAATATAAAGGACAGGAGAATAAAATAAACAAACTTTATAACAGAAGAATAAATATAAATAGCAGGATAATTTTAAATAAGTGCGATAAATTTAAAAGTTCTCCGGCATATGACAGTGCAGTGATCTCGCATAAGAATGGCAAATTCAAAATTATCCTGCACTAGTGCCGCAGTATTGATGTTGACGCATTATTTATTGAAGGGAAAAAAGCCTTTTTAAAGCTTTATTTGAACTTCATTTGTGTTCCAAATTGAAAGAAGTCTTTAAAATCCTATCAGTTAATCTAACTGATCCTTATATGAGATTTTCGATCGCAATAGTCACCGATTTTGATCATGTTAAAAAAATCATTGCTCGTCATCAACAACAAACCCACGTTATTTTACACGATGGATATCATATACTATAACTGAATTAACTGAGAAGGATAATTGTGTATTTAAAGGCTGATGATAAATAAAAGAAGCATGTGTTTTCAAGAATAAAATGAAAAAGATATTGCTATCTAACCTCACCAACCAACCCTTGTGCCATATACCACACTGTTTCATCTGTCAAACATATACTAGTCGAATGAGTCGCATGAGTCAATAAAATCTGACTCAACCTTTTCGATCGTGAACATCCCACCCTATCTGACTTATTGGGATTCACTCCCCATGCTACTTTTTTTTTATTTCTTGTAAAAATTGGTTCTATACCTTATATGTGAAATTTGTTTGTTGCATCATTTTCTATTATTTCATCAGTGTTTTTATTTTATTTTTAATTGACAATATTTAACAGCATCAATTTTTGTAGGTTTTTTTTTATCAAAATTTTAATTCACTATTTACATGCTTTTACTTGGTACTAAATTTGCCTGTTCTCGCAATTGAAATTTTCATTTTTTAACCATTCCATGTTACCAGAATTTTAAGAAAATCACTGTTGTTTCACGCAGCATGGCCAAATCTGGTCCTTGTGCTATAAAACCCATACCAACCAACCACCAACGCGTTTGAAAATGAATTATGTTTTGGATTAACTATCAAGTTATACTATTGATTGATATATCAATTCTAGTTGTACGAAGATATAGCAATGTTTTTATACAGTTTATGTGAATATAATACCTACTAAGAAGATATTTTTTAACTAAAAAACAATATTAAAGGGATTTTGAAAAGTCTTGAAAATATAATCTTTTTCTTGTACGATCAACGAATTCTTGAGAGAACATTTTTCACCTCAAAGACACCTGCTAAAAATAGCCGGGAGGTCTTACGGCGCTAAATGTCTGTGACTTATATCCTGGAAATATATCTCAATTTTATTCCTTTTTTCCCCGCCTTTCATCTTACAACAATACGCTTCCATTTCAAAAGCAGATGGTATAAATGACATATAGAGCCTTTAAAAATTTTAGACATACTCATCGAAAGGTAGTTCAGTAAAATGAAAGAGCACCCTGAAAGAAATAGAAAGAGGTCTTCTATTTCGTTCGATGGAAGGTGGGGGTATGAGGAAAAGCCAATCTGGTAAAGGGAATTCTAGGGATGCTGATTCGCGGATGGGGGTGTGCGATGAAGTGAAACGAAAGTTTTTCATCACTTGCTCATCAGAAAAGAAAAGGGGACTGCCAATTTCACGCTTCGAGAAGCCTTTCTTCTTCCGTGTAAAGTTTCCTATATGGGTTTTAGCAGAAGGAAGGTTTGCTCTTCTTTCTCTGGCTGCAGCCGAGTGACTGTCATTAGAATTGTGGGTGTTGGGGGGAAGAAGGTCTGTCAATCAGGGCTGCAAACGTTTCTTGGGTTTGCCTGAAAGCTGTGAGAAAAGCATGTTGTGACACAAAAATAGTTTTGTGATTGCTTATATTTGGGTTTGTAAACTAGCTGGAATAGTATAATCCAGAAAAAAGTTTAGAAGTAAGACATAGGAAAAAAATTTGAACCAAAATAAAATAAAAACTGTTAAAGAACACCTCATTCTTTTAAGTCTGTATGTTTTCATAGTTTTTGACACCTTTACAATTTTCTAATAGTCTCTTAATGGCAATTTTTCTCAGACTAAATGCACCTATTTCACATCTAATATTACTTTTATTTCTTTTTTTGCAAGAAACTTGAACCAATTTTTAAAAATAAATACCGAAATAAAATATAAAAAACACAATTCTTCTCTATTTAAGTTGTTCTATATTTAACTTTCTTGATGTTTATACTATTTTCAAAAAGTCTGTACTTATTTTTTCAAAAACTATTTTGCTTACTGATTGTACTAGTTCCACATCTGTTTTTATTGTTACAATTAAAGTGTCTCAAAAATAATCTACTTTTCAGGTACTAATCACAAGTGAGATAATACATTTACTTTTATTTCTTTATTTGAAAGAAACTGAAACTATTTTGAAAACATAAATACCGAAATAAACTAAAGAAAAAGAAAAAAATAACCCCATTCTGTTTAAATTGGTATGCATATAACTTTCTTGATATTTATAACATTTTCAAAAAGCCTGAACCTATCTTTAATAACTATTTTCCTTACTGAATTTACTAGTTTTACATCAATTTTTATTGTTACAATAAATCTCTCGGAAATAATTTAATCTTTTTTTCAGATTCTCATTATCAGTGAAATTGAAGTAATTCTTTTATTTAATTATTTGCAAAAACTGAAATTGTTTTGAAAAAGTATTAAACGAAAATAAAAGAAAAAAAAAATAAAATTCCATTCTATTTAAGTTTGTTCGTATTCAACTGTTTTGACAGCTGAACCATTTTTGAACAAACTCTTTCTCCTAAGTGTCATTTTACTTAGACTTCCCATACCTGTTCTAATTCTTACAATTAAAGTCTTTCCAAAAATATGGTAATTAAATCTTCAAGTATTCAAAATCACCAGTGAGGTAATACCTTTATAATTTTTTTAAACCAAATGGAAATCATTTTGAAAAAAAAATTAATGCTGAAATGAAGAAAAACAAAAACTAATTCTATTTATGTTAGTTCACATTCAAATGCTTTTACACTTATACCACTTTTGAAAGGCCTGTAACTATTCTTTTCAGTTACTTTCTTAGATTAAATCCATTTGTTTTACATATTTTCGATTGCTAAAATTACAGTTTTTAGAAAGTATGCATTAATCTACTTTGGAAGTACACAGAATCACAACAAGTGAAATAATACTGATTTTTACAAGAAACTGAAATAGAAATTGAATGAAAATTTTGAAAATTTTTTGAAAAAATAAATAAATACCGAAAGAAGGAAAAACAGAAACACATTCTATTTATGTTGGTTTATATTCAAATCTTTTAAACCTATACCATTTTTGAAAAACCTGTACCTATTTTTTTCAGTGACTTTCTTAGATTGAATCTGTTTCACATTTGTTTTTATTACCACAATTAAAGTTTTTAGAAAATATACATTAATCTACTTTGGAGGTACTCAGAATCCCAACCAAAGTACAACCAACCTCAGAATCGTGAAGTAATACTTTTTTTTTTGCAAGAAACTAAAATCATTTTGAAAAAAAAATAAATATCGAAATAAACTGAAGAAAAAAAGAATTACTTTTTTATTTAAGTCCCTCCACGCTTAACTTTTTGTTCGGCTTTACCATTTTCGAATATGCTCTGGAACTTTGGAAATTAATGTGACTTTCTTAGATTGTAGGCATTTATTTCACGTCTGTTTTTACTGCTGCAATTAAAGTATTCAGAAAATCTATATTAATCTGCTTTACAGGTATTCAGAATAACAACAATGAAGTAATACCTTTTCTTTGCAAGAAACTGGAAATCATTTTGAAAAAAAATAATCCGAAAAAAAGAAAAAGAAAAACTCATTCTATTTAGGCTGATACACATTCAAATGTTTTGACACCTATACCACTTTTGAAAATCCTGTACCTAAACTTTTTACATTACTTCCTTAGATTGAATGCATTTATTTCACATCTGCTTTTATAGCTACAATTAAAGTTTTTAGAAAATATACATTAATTTTCCGTTTAGAAACTCAGAATCACAACAAGTGAAGTAATACTTTTTTTTCAAAGAAACTGTAACTTTTTTGAAAAAAAATATAAATACCGAAAAATAAACTGAAGAAAAACAGAATATCGCTTTTTTATTTAAGTCCCTCCATGTTTAACTTGTTTGTTTGGCTTTACCATTTTCGAATATGCCTCCCGGAACCTTGAAAATTAATGTAATGTGGGTCAGAAAAATATATTCCAGACTATTTATCACCAGCTCAGCAGAAGCAGGAGCGAGAATTTTTGAGTTGTTGTGCTCAGGACATTGGAAAACACTTAAGCACAGGAGCGTCCTGCCAAGTCAGGATTCATTTTTCATACTTTTCTTTACTGGTATCGTTTTAGTTCAGGATTTTTGTTTGTTTGTTTCGCTTTTTCCCCTTTTGTTTTTTTCACTTTTTATTTTTTCGAGAAAGGCTTCTTTTTCTTATATGTATTTGAATGAAAATGGATGTGTTGTTGCCTGCAGAGGAATCTGCCAAACACTGTAAATGATACTTTTTGACTTATTTAATTGTTGCAAATGGCTTTTAAAGGCTTTTTAGGAAGATAAAAGTTAATGATCCTTTTTTATTATTTTTTTCTTTTTTGGGGAATCCAGCCAGTTTGTTTAAAATGTAAAATGATCTAATTAATGATACTATTTTGCTGAAATGGTTTAAATAACGGAAACAATTTGTATGAAATGTGAATATTTAAAAATGGAACTTAATGGAACCATTCTTTTGATGTATTTTGTAATTAATGATGATTGTTTTGTGTGATGTGTTTTGTAATTCTTATAAAGCTTCATTTTTTCATTCAATCTTATTGTATTTACATGTGGGTGAAATCAGTGTTAATAGAGATACATTTGTTTCCTATAATAAATCTAAGAAAGTTATTAAGTTATTCATTTAATAAATATTTTGTGTAAGTTGGTCTTGTGGGAATGAATTAGCTTATTATTAAGGATTATGAATTAGCTGTTAAATAATCATGGTCAATAAGTTTAAATATTTTGGATTAGTTTTAATTTGTTAAATGACTAAATATTTACCTCGAATTAATATGGTATTTTGATACTGTAATGCCAAATTATAACTATCTGGAACTGAAATATAAGAAGCATCCAAAACTTTGCGAATGTTACTGAAATTTTGTCTATGGTTATTTTTCTTGCATGTAAAATTAAAATTTACGACTAATTAAAAAGTTAAAGTGATTAGTGAGATTTAATTAAAATAAGTTAAAACAAGAGAACGATCTAAGAAATACTACTAAAATTGACTAAATTTAATGAAACGATTCTTATGATACTGATTCTGGGAACATAACACAAATGCTAAAACGTACGTGACTTATTTAGAGAATAAAATAACTGTTACTTGATGTAGAAATTTATTCCGCGCTTCTTATATTTTACCATATCTAACAACTATAAACATTTAATGGATCAATTGATATTGTGGGAGCTTTTAAAAATTACAGAACTTAAACCGTTTCACTCTATAACTAAACTACTAAAAATGGCAGATTGATTTCTTCAGCAATAGATTAACCATCATTTACGTTCTGCATGAATCCGTCTGCATTTTATAGACAACAGATTTATGTAAAAAGTTACCTAAGAAGGTATTCATATAACTTATATACTCTATGTTGTGAATCATATATATATATATATACATAGTAGTTTTATTCATTTTTTGTAATGCTACTATTCATTAATAGACTAAAAACACAATCACAAACATCACTGAGATAGCTTGCTATCTGCATTTTTATTTTTATTACATCGCATTTTTCTACTATCCTTTATACCTTTTCAACGGTAATTAGTTTCATATATATATATATAAATATAAATGTTCAATAATGTTAAAAAGATGTATTTATAAACGATTTCAGATCTGAAAAACAATAAGGCAAAGATTTAAATTCATACACTTTGAGCAGTTCTTACATTGTATGAATGAAAATTTCTGATCATAAAAGAATTGAAAGTTAAATGAAATTAAAAAAACAAACAGAATATGTATACAAACATTATATGCTATGTTTATATATGATTTATATATTAATATATTACAATATTTTTATTTTATTTATGTGTGTACAATACACATTTAAAGAGAACTAACAAGAAATGAACTAGAAATATGATAAGTTTGCATAACAAAAACTCTGATATGACCTATATTCTGACACATATGGTGCAGAAACGAAACAAAAACATCAGTTGGCAAACAAAAATATCAAACGGAAAGAAATATATGAATTTGTAAAAATATCGGAGTATAAAAATTTGTTTGCGATATTTTTTCCAAGAAGAGCTGAAAAGTTGTGGATTTGTTTCAGAAATATACGAAAGATTTTGCAAATGAATCAGAAATTATCTTCCGGTCCTATTTTGAGTTATAATCATGAGAAATTAGCTAACAATTTTAATTTATCAGTATTTTTTTTAATTTGATGGGGTTTTTTTTTTTCATGTTCAAAGTAGTTTTAAGAATATCTAAGAAACATAAGTGCATAATATTAGAGTAATAAATAAATAAATATATTCTGGTTCTATTATAGAGTTAGTAATTTAGTATGAAAAATTAACCAAAATTTTGATGCAATTTTTCACATTTCGTGTTTCAAATTTTGTATGTTTGTTTTTGAAATCGTTTCACAAACCTTTTCGTGTTAGAGGGAAGAGAATATCGAAATTATATATATATTTTTTTACTCTAATCGTTATTTATAATAGAGAAATCATTTTTTAAATCACAAATAACTCTGCAATAAAAATTGTTATTTCAAAACATCCTGCATTAAAGGCGAAAATTCATTAAAACTTAAGAAACTTAATGAATAAATTTCAGGTAAATTATATTGTAAATATTATATTTTTAAAATTTATGATAGCATGAGTGTATGAAAACACTGGCATTAGTAACTTAATATAACGAAGAAGTGTTGATCGTTCAAGTTTTCAATAATTAAATTCAAACTAATTTAATTTAAATAATTAATTAGTTTTTTAATTGTTACCTTTTTTGTTTAATTTGAAATTTTGTATGTTTGTTTCTAAAACCGTTCCACAACATATATTTTTTTCGTGATAGTGGGAAAAGAATATAAAAAAAAATTGGTAACGGTTATTTATAAGTGAGAAATAATTCAACTTTAAATAAAAAATCTCAAATAAATCTTCAATAAAAATATACTTTATTTTGAGACATTTGCATAAAACACGAAAATTTCTTAAGAATTATCAACACTTAATTAATATATTTCATTCAAATTATATTGTAAATATTATATTTTTAAAATTTATTGTAGCATGAAAACACTGGCGTTAGTAACTTAAAATTACCAAGAAGATTTAATTATTAATTTTAATATACAAATAATTAAATTACTTTTCTCACGTTAAGTATCTTAAAAAAATAAAATAAATGTCTGCTTTCATTAAAAAATAAATTTACTCCTCGTATTTTCAATAAAAAATATTATAGAACTACTAATTAATATACTAATAATTAATATAATAATTATTATTTTCGATTATAATTCTCATAAGGTTTTAATTATTGTGGCATGTTAATCTTATTAATCAGACTAACGTTTTTCCCTATTTTATGTAAACAAAATGTCTTTTTACAATTATCATTAAGAATAATTAAGAACTAACAATTATAAAAGAATTATCTGAAATAAATTTCAAATAATAATAGCTGTTAGCAATTAATTTAACTTATTCCACAGAAATTATGGAAAAACAATAGGTTTATGTTTAAATTTATTCATATATTTATATTCAATTAGTTATTTTAATGGAAATAAATTATAATATTTTTAAATTTGAAACTTTCATTTTATTTTAAGCACTTTTAAGTGCTTCAAATACGTTAATTATCTCAAATTAAATCTTGTGAACTAGCGGTTTTATATAATTTAAGTAAATACTAATTTGACAGTTATATTTGATTTTCATTCGCTATGAATTCCATAAATATTTTACACCAATATTTTTTTGTGTTTATTTATAAATAATAATATTTTTAATTATCCAAAATGCCTATTGATTCATACAAGTCATCAACACTTTCTAATATATATATATATACAAACAAATTAATCACAATTTGGTTCCTGTTTTTAAAATAGCTTTGATTCTTCTACATTTCTAGGTCTCATGAAAACAAAAATTAAATCAATCGCTATCACTATATTTAAAGATTGTCCTATTCCTTCTATTAGCTCACACTCTCCCTATATATATCTTGTTCGAATTTTCAATCGTTAATAAAATACTTTTTATTTATCCACTCAAATTTCCACTAAAAGTTCAAATACATTTTTTTTAACTTTTAATGGAGGACACTTGAGGTTAATACATTTTTTTAAATATTAATTCAGTAATTAAATTTAATTAATTAATTTATTTTTTAAAAATTTAAGTTGCATATATATATATATATATAACAATAAATGGCGCCAGATAAACTTAAAAAATGAATGAAAATTATTTATCAATGATTTTCTGCAATATAGTGAAAAAAAAGTAGGAATTGATTTTTAATTTTTTTTTTTTATATTACTTGTTTTTAAAAGAATGTTTCACAAATTACTTTATTGTTTATATTACATCTCTCACATTTAATTCATAACATCCGTAAATGCAGGTGGACATCAAAATGAAGATTAATCTTCTGAAATGTGAAAGGACTGAACTGGTGTCTAGTCTCTGTCAAAGAAAAATAATTTCTAGAATGGTAGTTAATCTGCGAATTTGAAGTTATAAATTCGTAAAAAATTATCTTCATTTGAAAATAATTTACTATTTGAAAATTTCCAATAAGATAAAGAACAAAAATAATAAAATCTTCTAAATAAATTAAATACGTTAAGGAGAAAAAATGCACTGGTAATTAAAAGAAGCGGGGATATTTTCCTGTCGAAAATATATGCACATTTATTGGTTGTAAACGTATATTTCATTTAAATCCATTTACAATTACAAAGGAAAAAATAACATAATTTTTTGAAATAAACAAATATTCGCAAAATTATTATTAATAGAATCCAATTTATGAACTGAAAAAAAAAAAAAAAAAAAAAAAAAAAAAAAAAAAAAAAAATTTTAACCTTTTTAGTGCGCAATAGCTTGCCAATTAGCTCATAATGCTTTTTCCAAAAATCGAGATTATTTTTATTCTTACTCCTCGTCTTCCTCAACAGAAACTTTAGTTTTGCATTCACACAACCTCAGTATTTGAACAGATTTAGAGCTTTACAACTTATAGCCAATTCTTTTCAGAAGATTTTAGTACATATTTCTCAAACACATTCACATCGAAATAAAAATTACAAAATAATAATAATGACAAATCAAACATCCCCCACCATCAAAACCTTCATTGGAGGAAATTTTCAAAGAAATCTTCACAAAATAAATCCCTGTCTACAGTACACCTTCCTCTCCCAATTCATAATGTCTAGGTGGAGAGACCTAGACATCAAAGTCAACATTAACCTTCTCTTGAACGCCAGAGGATTGAACCGGTGTTCAAACTCTTCAAGAGAGAGGAATTCTTCAGGAAACTTGACTGCAATTCGAGCAGAACGATCTTCCTCTGAAATCTCAAAGTTAGAAGACCGGGAATTAAAAGCTTAAATGATTATTTAGCGCATGCATGGCTTCGAAAAGCAATTAAGGTATTCTAGTAAATTGCGTTTAAACTCCAAAGAGATCTGGACGTTTTCTGCGTGAATTGCTCTCGCTCTCAGAGAGCGGATGGGGCTTTCTTCAGCCAAATATGTCAATCCCAGTTTAGCGGCCCGCGGGACTGGAAACTAAATGAATTAGGTCAGACTCAAGTTGATTCTGGCTTGGGAGTTTTAAAATATTTTGGATGGGGTGTTTGGGTTGTAGGGTGAGCTTCATTCGAGCACCTCGCAAGGTGGTGATGGAGGAAAGAATTTAGTTATATTAATGAAAGATCTATAAGGATGGATTTTTTTTTAAACCCATGTAGTTTATTCTATCTAGCTAAGATTGGTTGCTTTCTAAGAAGTACGAAAATCCTTTTTCATGATTTAAAATAAAATAGTAGCTGAAATAATTTGCGTTATTAAAAGTATTTTCATAAAAACTTTAATTTTACAAATAATCTTAGGATCTATATTCCTGATGAACATTATCGGTGGCATGGATGTTCGTTAGTGGCTCGGAATCCACGTTATACTATAAGTTCTGGTTTAATTAGCCAGTGCAAAAAATGACCGTAGAGTGATAGAACAAACCTGATAAACTGTTAGTGAATCTAGCTGTAAGTTTAAACCTGTGAAGTTGTGTCTAAAAAGCTGTTAAATCTGTAGGCCGAAAAAAGAATAGAGGTTAAAGGGATTTTCCTACCACTGTGGTGCACCAGGAAACTACACATATTAACTCAAAAGTCATTTCAATTATAAAAAGTCGCACCAATCTTGGCAGATTCGTTAGATTAAAGATTAATATTTTGAATGAGGTGTTTGGGTGGTAGGATGAGCTTGATTAAACTATCTTGCAGATAGTGATGTAGGAAAGAAAGATATATTAATGAATGTTCTTGAAAGACGGGAATTTTATTTTCGTTTGCATGTGGTATATTTTAAGGAGCTAAAATTTGTTTTCTAAGAAATACGAAAATCATTTTGCATTATTTAAAAAAAAAACTAATATCTTAACTAATTTGTTCTTAAAATAATTTGCATCATCAAAAGCATTTTCTTTAAAACGCAAATTTTAATCTCATGCACCAAGAATCTTGAGCAACCAGTTAGTGAATCGAGCTGTAAGTTTAAACTTGTGAATTTCTGTCTTAAGAGCTGTTAAATCTGTGAGCTGAAAAAGGAATATAGAGCTTTTAAGGGATTGTCATACTAATGTGGTGCATCAAGAGACCCCCACTAATAAATTCAAAAGTTATTTCCATTATTAAAATTCTCAACAATGTAGAAAAGTTCATTAGATTAAACGTAAATAAATGAAGGTATTATGAAATTCCTCCATATAGCAAAAATAATTTAAATTTTCTTATGATCATTTTACTTTTTTATAATAATTTTCAATTAATCCTTTTACTTTTTTATAATAATTTTCTATTAATCCTTTTACTTTTTTATAATAATTTTCTATTAATCCTTTTATTTTTTTATAATAATTTTCTATTAATCCTTTTACTTTTTTTATAATAATTTTCTATTAATCCTTTTACTTTTTATAATAATTTTCTATTAATCCTTTTACTTTTTATAATAATTTTCTATTAATCCTTTTACTTTTTTATAATAATTTTCTATTAATCCTTTTACTTTTTTATAATAATTTTCTATTAATCCTTTTACTTTTTTATAACAATTTTCTATTAATCCTTTTACTTTTTTATAATACTTTTCTATTAATCCTTTTAATTTTTTATAACAATTTTCTATTAATCCTTTTACTTTTTTATAATAATTTTCTATTAATCCTTTTACTTTTTTATAACAATTTTCTATTAATCCTTTCACTTTTTTATAATAATTTTCTATTAATCCTTTTACTTTTTTATAATAATTTTCTATTAATCCTTTTACTTTTTATAACAATTTTCTATTAATCCTTTTACTTTTTTATAATACTTTTCTATTAATCCTTTTAATTTTATATAATAATTTTCTATTAATCCTTTTACTGTACCCTAGTGAACTTCTATAGACAAATGTATGTATTTAATAGAACGAGTAAATCATATTTTCTAGTATAAAATATATATATATTCAATGTATACTTAGTAAAAATGAAATGTGAAAAATTGCAGTTTTTAATATATCAATTTGTATAATTTAAAGCAGAATTTAAATATGACACCTGAAACCAGCAATTATATTGTTTTCATGTAATTTGCTATATATTAATTCAAAACTTAAAGAAATAAATGCTAATTCTAAATACTAGAGGCATTTAATAAATTTTACTCTAAAGCAAAGTATCTATCTAAACGGGTAATTTTTTTTTTTAATTTAAAAAAAAATAATATTTCTTGTATATGTTTCTAAACGCTTTTTGATCCGTTTCTAATCAAAGCTGTATCAAAAGACTGACGACAGAAGCAACACAAATATTTATTCCACCGTAGTAAAATTCCATTGTAACATAAATACTAATAAAGAAAATTACAATGTAAAAATTATTTTAAGCCTAAATAAAAGAATATTTGAAATGAACAAAAAGATGTTGTTGTTTGTTGTTTCTTATCCCACTTGGCTGGCCAAGCCCACGAGCCCATATGGACTCATGATTGAAGGGGAAGGAAGCAGCTTCTGTTGTGATGGAGCACCCGTAGGTAGAAGCCTGACTTTTGCTCCGTGACGCTCTTACAGTCATAGGAGACCGGGACCTACGGCTTAAAGTGGATTCCGAACCACTACAAACATCCATGGCACCGCCGGGATTAGAACCCGAAACCTGTGGCACCGAGCGCCAGAGCGCTAGACACTCGGCCATTCAGGTCCCAAATTTGCCAACGGCACGCAGTGTTCCCAGGTGGTCACCCACCCAAGTACTGACTGCGCCCAATGATGCTTGACTTCGGTGATCTAACGAGAACCGGTATATTCAGCATGGTACGGCCGTTGGCACAGACAAAAAGATAATGACTACAATGATAAGAACTTCAATTTCTTAACATTACGTCTTATAAAGAATGTTTTTAAACAATTCTTAGTTTTATTCATTCAAATACTTACGAATTATGAATTAATGAAAAGATCCAAGAATAAAAAAAAACATTATAAATATCAATCACAAATGTGAATAAGAATGCTATGACGTCACTTCCCATTCGTAATTCTTTTGCAAACGATTTTTCAACTAGATATTTCAAATATAGTTTGAAAAATAATGAAAAATATTAATAAATAAGATTTTAATTTATTTAAAAATAAAATAAGAAGAATTTACTGTAACATTTAACTATGCATCAGCTAAAATTAATAATAGCCAACGGCCGTACCATGCTGAATATACCGGTTCTCGTTAGATCACCGAAGTCAAGCATCATTGGGCGCGGTCAGTACTTGGGTGGGTGACCACCTGGGAACACCACGTGCCGTTGGCAAATGTGGGACCTGAATGGCCGAGTGTCTGGCTCTCTGGCGCTCGGTGCCACAGGTTTCGGGTTCGAATCCCGGCGGTGCCATGGATGTTTGTAGTGGTTCGGAATCCACTTTAAGCTGTAGGTCCCAGTCTCCTATGACTGTAAGAGCGTCACGGAGCAAAAGTCAGGCTTCTACCTACGGGTGCTCCATCACAACAGAAGCTGCTTCCTTCCCCTTCAATCATGAGTCCATATGGGCTCGTGGGCTTGGCCTGCCAAGTGGGATAAGAAACAACAACAAAAACAAAATTAATAATAAATTTAAATAAAAAAAAATGTTTTTATAAATATTAGAGAGTTTTTGAATACCGTATTTATATATATTTTTTTCTCCTTAGCGCGCATGCTCATAGGAAACATTATTACAGATAAGCATGCGCAATTTCCTATGAAGATGCGCGCTAGGGAGAAAAAAATACCGTATTATAAAAATACGGTATGCAAAAACTCTCTATTATCGTAAAGTTTTACGAAATACAAGCATACACACAAATCACACGCTTTATAAATAGATACAAATTTTTTTCATGCATTAATTAAGTAAATATTAAACAAAACCATTCTTCCATATGTGCCATACATTTTTCCTATCGTGTAATATTTTAATTATAGTTGAGTCTATTCATTATCCTAATAGACGCAAAGATATTACAATAGTTATTACCTTATGTGCTATTAATTATTTTAATATGCATACGCTTTCTTTGACAAGAAAAAGAATGACATATTCCAGAGTGGTTCATGATTAAAAATTCGATAGTACCGAGTAATTAACTTTGATCGAATAATTGCTTCTATTCCATTCTTCTAAATACGAATATACAAGGTAATGCAGCTCATTTAGCTGATTATTATAGACACGCTGATTTAACACTGTCTTTCTTACATTTAATTCCATAATATTTATAAATTAAATCTCGGTTTCTGTTGATTTCTTATAAATACTATCTTATAGACATTGTTGCATTTATTTAAATTAACATTTCTGCTTTTTTCTAAGCAATGATGCTTTTATTTTGTAGAATTCCGAAAATAATTTAAGTCAATAAAATTTATGAAATCATATAAATTATCAAACAGTAATTAATGATGCCAAAGGAAAAATTATATAGCCGTAAATATCTGAAAAAACTATAGGAAATCCAATTTTAAATATTAATATTTCCGATATTATTCTCTAATTTCCACTCGTAACTTGTGGATTGAACGAATGGTAATATTACTTTTATCCTTTAATTTTTAATTCTGTTTTGCATAGGAGACATTTTCTTCGAATTTTGAATTGGATAATTTAAAATGTATTTCCAATTCAATATGGAGCTTTATTTATTCGTTCTTCTTTATTATTACAGTATATGCATAATCTTTAATTAATGAGTTACTGAAATAGAATGTAATTTAATGCCCAGTCAAAATTATCAGCTCTATAACAGCATACACTATTTTTTTTTTTTAAATTTTCTATATAGATATATTAATTAAGTTAAAGTATTAAGTAGTAATAATGAAATTATTTGAGTTTAGTAAGGAGTAGTAATACAAGATATTAGAGTTAAAATATTCAGGAGTTGTAATATATTGTTTTATTTGAGTTAAATTAGTAAGGAGCAGTAATAGATATTACTCGTATTTGAGTTAAAGTATTAAGGTGTAGTAATACATGATATTATTTGAGTTAAAATAGTAAGATGTATTAATACATGGTGATTATAGTTAAGTGGTTAAAAACCTTATAACCATTAACAGCTTCACAAAGTGATATTCTAAAATTATCATTGGAATTAAAGTGATATGAATGAATTTAAGTACAAAATAAAAAAAGTTATTTCAACATTTAAAAGAAAAACCATCAAGATGTATATATATTTATGTAATATTTCACAGAAAAATGTGATTTCTTTCCTTTTCAACAACACCAACTACTTACAAATGGGAAACTTTTTATGTGGCTGACTGCTCCAGAAAGAGTCGTTGTCCAATCCTTTTAATATAAGAGTACAGTAAACAGTGGGACTTCCTTTATGTTCCAATGATTCATGCCAATGGGTTCCTAGATGGTCCTTAGCCTTTGACAGATGCGGATATTAGAAGCGCTGTTTTTCCTCGTTATCCCCGAGTCCCGCATTTGGTCCATCATCAAGACTGTGAGGGAATATGTTTTCAATAACAGCAGAGTTTATGATGGCGGGACACTATTTCTTCGACTCCCCCTGGAATAGCGTCATCAGCCACTAACAACCACCCCCTTTGTGCCAGCTAATTAGTCACTAAAGACAGGATAGCTCTCTCTGAATGCGACTGCGGAATGATGCCAATATATTTTCAGCTGCTTTTCAGTCTGGCTTTAAGTACTCTGAGGTTTTGCTGTATCAGGATGTAGTGAATGTTCTGTCTATTTTTATAAATGAATTAAGTCTGAAAATGTAGTCAAAAAATATGTTTAATTAATCATCAGCATAATCACCGTTCTAATCAATCACATACTCCCATCAGACTTTCGGTGCCCGTTTTTATAAAATTCATTTGATTTTGTCTTGACAAAGAGTCTAGCTTTATTTAAAATTCTTCTCTAAACGTTTTGCAAAATGATTCTATAAGGCTGTAAAAAGAGGGTAATCTGTTTTATCAAGATCAAGAATAGTACTTGGGAAGTATAATGATCCACCTAAATTCTTCTAGACTCTTAAGTACTCCTTTAGTGTGTGGTTTGGCATTGCCATGCTGAAGGATCACATCTTTTTGTTTACCAACAAAGATTATTTTTCTTGTAAAAATCTTTTAAGCATCTTATCGGCTAATTGTTTATTGTTTGGATTGTCACATAATGGCTCATAAACAATTCTTTTTACATCCCACCCTAAAATCAATGCAAGTTTCTTTGGATGCAGACCATTTCGAAGCTGTTGGTGAGGCCTTGAAAGAAGGCGATTCCATATTCTTTTGAGCTTAACTAGATTAGAAGATCCACTAATGTATTATAGATGGTTGAAGTTGAATCAGTATTATCATGTTTTAAAATTTTTTTTCAAAATAAAAATTAAGAGAACTTTTATTATGAACTAACACACAAACAGGATGATATTTATGGACTTTTAGAAAATAATTGCGTCCGAGTTTATTTAAAAATTGTCATTTCAATATAATTAGTCATTGTTTTTTTTTATGAAAATGATGGGCTAAATAAAAGGCTTGCCTGTCTTAATGTCATTAGAATCATGATCTGGGTCGTGGTTTTACTCAAGAAAGTATTCAAGAATTGGTTCATAAATCAATACTGTAATATGGCCAATTAAAAGTAAATGCTCTCATGCACATTGGATAAAAACAGTCATTGACTGTAAATATCTAGCTGATTTCCGCTTAATTAGAGAGGGTATTGGTAAATTTCCTCTTAAACCCTTGTAGGAAGCTGTTTTTTTTGTCCATTATTGATTTCCTACAAGAATTATTTCAAAAAGAAAGATAACTTAAAAATGCCTCAGTACTTGAAATGTACTTTACTACTTGTAATATCCTAAAAAAAATATTTTTATGTCTTGAAATAGGTGGTTTTAGTAATGAAAGACTTACCATTTAAAATGCTTGCACATTAGTGAATATCTTTTAGATGAAATATATCAGCACAACTTGTGACTTATAAAGTTATAGAAAGGCTTTTTAGATTTTTTTTCTGCAATTTTTATGTCTCTTAATTTAAAATCACATCATTTATCATTGATTCACATTAATTTTTAATGCACTGAATTGCATTTGGTTATTTTTACTGATTTTGATTTATATATATAATATTGGAGGTTCTGCCATTGCATCTCTAATTATTATGAATTTGTTTTTATTTTTGAATGAACTGATGAATATAAATTATTTGTGTAAGTGGTGTAAAGGTTATCTTGTGAGAAAACGTATAATCAATTGGGTTTTATATAGATGCATTTGCTTACAACGACATTGCTGTAATTGTTTTCAGTCTGATTGTCATTCAATAAAATGATAATTGCTAAGGCAATTATATTGTTATTTAAGTATAGAAGAATTATAAATTTACTATTTTAAAATCATTTTTCAACATTATTCAAAGCCTTGAATTTCGGGCTTTGGATAATGTTGAAAATCTAAATCTAAATTTTGATTTATTTTTTCAAAAAGCACTTTGCAATTTGCCATTTTTTTCAAGAATACGTAACAAACAAAAAATTTAAAAAAAATAATAATATTAACTTTAAACATAACTACTTTAAAAAACCATTTAATAAATCAATAATAATTTCAAAAAAAACCATTTAATAAATCAACAATAATTTACACGAGAGCACGAAAAATAAAAGTACATGAGAAAAAAACTAAATAAAATAAATGCTCTTTTAAAATATCAAATCTGCAACACATAGATTATCCCTCACAAGTACACGAGAGCACGACTCTAAACGCTAATGACTCCCAGCAACGCCAGAAGTTATAACTCTTTTTTCTCCTTCCCTTACAAGGTTACTTTCAGAATCAGGCACTGAATACCATCTCATATTCAGAAATGGCAATTTCCTTCTCTTGCTTCCTGACGAGCTTCCTCAGGTTTCCAATAAGTTTGTTACGGGCTCTTCTTCGGGGCCAGCGCATGATTGGCATGGCTAACGAAGTCTCAGAAATACAGTGTTTCGGGATGGTTTTTCGTTCTTGTTTTCTTTCTTTCTTTATTGTAGGCCTCCGAGGAATGGAACGGACGTTTTGTGCTTCAATGCATGAGAAGGAACTATTTATTTACTTCCTACATATAGTTTTTTTTTTGTATCAAAAATGTATTGACATTCAGTAAATTTAAGAATTTTTTACTTTTTGGAAATTTATCAGAAATTTGAAATTCTTAAGAAATGTATATGCAAAGTATTTTTTTAGTTAAAATTTAAATTTCTACAGTATTTGTTTTATGTATATAATGTTGAAATTTCCCATTGCATCCATGATTAATATGAATTTGCTTTTATTTATGAATTAAATGAACCATATAAATTAAATAAGAGATGTAAGTTATCGTGCAGTAGGTTAAGTAAGTAAGTTATCGTGCAGTAAGTTGAGTAAGTAAGTTATCTTGAAGTAATGTGTAAGTAAGTTATCTTGCGAGAAAACATTCAATCAATTGTGTTTTATATTTTAGAAGAATTTACTTACAATGATATTGCTACAATTTTTTCAATCTAATTATCATTCAACCAAATAGTAGTTGCTTAATGTTAATAATTCTTCTATATAACAATACAATACTACTATTCAACCAAATAGTAGTATTGTATTGTTATATAGAAGAATTAATAACATTAAGAATTAATACGTTTTCCTGAATAAAAAGCTTAATAAAAAATAAAAGTTTTCTTTTTTTAATATTATCTACAGATTTAAATTTCAAAGAGATTTTTTTTAAAAGCACTTTGCAAACTGTCATTTTTTATAAAATGCCTATAATACGTAAAATTTTACAACAAAAATTAATATAAACCTTTAATGCAAGTCTTAAAAAGACCATTTAATAAGTCAGCTATAATTTCAACAAAAATAAAATATCAAATCTGCAACACATAGATTATCCCCTGCAAGTACATGAGAACACGATTTTAAACGCTAAACGCTAATGACGCTAATAATTGCTATTTTAAAAGATTACTTAATAAATCAACAATAATTTCAAGTAATAATTCGATAAAAAATTAAAATTCCAGATATCAAAAACTGCAATACATAGATAATCCCTCACAAGTACACGAGAGCACGACTCAAAACGCTAATGACTCCCAGCAAGGCCAGAAGTTATAACTCTTTTTTTCCCTTCCCTTACAAGGTTACTTTCAGAATCAGGCATTGAATACCATCTCATATTCAGAAATGGCAATTTCCTTCTCTTGCTTCCTGACGAGCTTCCTCATGTTTCCAATAACTTTGTTACGGGCTCTTCTTCGGGGCCAGCGCATGATTGGCATGGCTAACGAAGTCTCAGAAATACAGTGTTTCGGGATGGTTTTTAGTTCTTCTTTTCTTTCTTTCTTTATTGTAGACCTCCGAGGAATGGAACGGATGTCATGTGCTTGGATGCATGAGACGAACTATTTATTTATTTCTTATATATAGTTTCTTTTTTTTTACTTTGTATCAAAAACATATTGCTAGTCAGTAAATTTAAGAAATTTTTACTCTTTGAAAATTTATCAGATATTTGAAAATCTAAAGAAAAGTTTTTTTCAGTTACAATGGAAAATATTGCAACAGTTTATGAATATCAATCATATCAAATTTGTTCTTCATAAAATATACCATATATCTTCAAATATATAACAATCCTCATTTTGTGCATTGTTGGATCCTGTTTTTAAGTTAGGTTTGCCACGAAGAATCCAATAACCTTCAATGACGGGAAGGAAGAAGGGAAATTTGGCCTTGCAGGGAATTAACATATTAACATATTATTAAAAACGTTAAATCATTTTTGAATTCCAGTGCTCAAAAAAAAAAAAAAAAAAAACTTTGAAATCATTAAATTGATGATTAAATATTATTTTTTTTTAATTCAAAATATAAAAAATGACTTGAATAAAGACATTTGACAATAATTGAAAAATGAAACAAAAAAAAAATTGCAAGTTAATGATTAAATCTGTAATTTTACTTCAATTTAAATTATATACATATTTCTTTATTGGTGCAACAGCCCCATGTTGGGCCAAGACCATCTGCCTGATGGCAGATTTCTAAACAATTGAAGTTTTCTTTTTACGGGGTAAGGTTGTCAACCCTACGCCCAAAGCTTTACAGTCATATTAGATCGGGACCTATAGTTTAGAGTGGATTTTGAATCACTACAAACATCCATCGCTCATCCGGGACTCACCTAAAACCTGTGGTACCTGTGGTACCGAACCATGGTACAGCTGTGGTACCATGCTAATCACTCGGACATCAGGCCTCAAATTATATCTCTTCTTCTTCTACTTCATTGGCCCAACATCCTCATGGTTGCCCAAGACCTTCTCCTTTCTGACAGATTTCGAGACAAAAGATGCTCTCTTTTTACTAGGTAGGGATGTTAGCCCTACGCCCAATGTTCTACAGTCATATTAGACAGGAACTTATAGTTTAAAGTGACTTACGAATCACTACCAACATCCATGGTCGCGCCGGAACTCTAACCCGAAACATGTTGCACCAAGGTCCAGAAAATTATATCTCATTGGTTAAAAATAAAAAAAAATTAGATGCTTTTAATATAAATAAATGTCCAACTAATTGCTTTGGGCGTCAACGGAAAGTGGGTGGAGTTTATTCGAAGAAATATATTACAAATTCGATTCTCTTTTACTAGCAGGACCATTTATATAAAAGAATAATAAATTGGTAAAGTTATAAGTGAATACCAAATCCATTTTCTACTATATCGGAATATTATTAGGGTAATATATCATAAAATTTTGGCCAACGGGTCTTTTTATGATGGGGCTGGGAGGAAAAATGTTCTTGCGATATAAATATGAGCCATTTATTCATAGAAAGTTCACAGGAAGATATTTCTCTTTTGTAGATATAGTATAGCAGACTGTAAGTGATTCGGGTACCCCCGAGTCACATTTTATGTGCTGAAAATCTGAAGTCAGTAATAAATAGACAAATGACAAGATATTATGCAATAAAATAGCAAGAATTACTTGTAGCTGATTAATAACGAAGATATTTGTGAGAAGAAAATAAACCATTGATCAAGATATTCCTAACAAGGTAATTTAATAAACCATTAATAAATATATTCATAACAGGCAGTTTAATAAATCTTTTATGAAAATATTTCTAACAAGGCAATATAATAAACCATTAAAGACGATATTCTTAACAAGGTTATTTAATAAGTCCTTCAGAAAGATATTTCGAACAAGTTAATTTAATAAACCATTGAAGAAGACATTACTAACAAGGAAATTTAATAAACCATTGATGATAATATTATCATAGTAATTTAATAAATCATTGATGAAGATATTTCTAACTAGAATTTTTCATAAAATTTTGATGAAGATATTTTTGACTAGACTTTTTCATAAACCTTTGATGAAGATATTAACAAGGTAATTGAATAATGAAGATATTTCAAACAATAGCATAATTTAATAAGAGATTTATGAAGATATCTCTAACACGTTAATTCAATAAATTATTGATGAAGATTATTCTAACAGGGAATTTTAGAAAAAAATAAAGAAAATATTTCTTACAGCTTATTTTAATAAATCATTTGGAGAAACATTCATTTCACTTTTTTTGCAAAATATGTAGACATCCAGTTAACAAAAATGACATTTTCCTCCAGTAGAAGATTTAATTGATAGAACGCTATAAGTTTGTATTGACAAATTTTATAGTAAATATTATTTTGCAAAAATTATGAAATAAATAATGCTGAAATATTGACATGGAAAAATGAATATAAAATATATTAGAATTATATTCTTTTTAATACATAAAATATAAGGGACAAATATTAAATTTAATTTCAAAATACGATATATATATATATTTTTTAAAATAGATATAGTATTGTATTATTAAACTCTATTACCATAAAACATAATTTCGAATATAAGCTCTCCTGCGTAAAATTCAAGTGAATAGGAATTTTTTTTTATAATTTATAAATTATTCCTTTTAATTTCTTTCAAAATATATCCTTTATATTGAAATCAATAGCTATAGAATTACCGTTCTGTCTTAAAATTAAGTCGAAGATTTAAAAAAAAATTATGAATATTTCATTGTTGTAGAAATTTAATTTATTATTTGGGAACACAGCATTCTACAAAATAGGATTTGATATCACAAAAGAATGGAATAAAAAAAAAAAAAAAGAAAATACGAAATCCTGTACCAAAAGTGAGGAAATATAATCAGAAATAAAAAACCCAAATATTTCCTTGCATTTGTAAAATATTTTAGATTTTGAGATAGTTGTGTTGTTAATTTTGTTTTTTTAAAAAAATGAAATTTTAAATTTGATTTGTCAGTCAATTAAAATTTACAATTCATGAAAAATATTAAAAATTAGTCTAAATTATTAAGCTGCTTTTCTTTACTTAAGATAACATATATTTTCCTACCTTCAAAATTGAAAATTTATATTATTTAATTTTGTGTTTTTTTACTTAAAGTGCATTGTACTAATGTATTTTGAAATTAGTTGAAAGTTTTATATTAAGAATTGTAAACATTGCAAATTTAAAATATAACAGTCAGTCAAGAAACTTTTCATCATTTGAATATTATTTTAATAAGGTTTCTAAAATACGGTTTAGCTAAAACTAAACATATAAATATTTTTAAATAATTAAGCAAATTCCCATGATTCCTCAATTATTTTTATTGATTCTTATCCAAGTTGGTAGCTAAATTATCCTGGATGTTGTTGCTTAGAAAATATAATTTTAGGATAAATTTTATTTGATGATTTCAATATTAATAATTTTTTAACCTAATTTATTAGTCACATTAATAAATTATTTATTTAATCATCAATTTGTCGTTTAATATTTTCACAAAATCGTCTAAAAGCTAGTGGTGTTTAGAAAATTGAATTTAACTGTCTTTGTTCCAAGATTAAAGTTTCTTTGAAGAAACAATTGATGATATATTTTAAATTCTTAAGCGAGATTCTGCATTTTTTATTTCTGTGATTATTTCTAATTTAGTTAATTAATTTAATCGCATTTCGAGGTTCTTTCTGTTCAATTGAGTTCAAGATTAAATATTAAATATCTTTTCAATAAAATATAATTTAAATGAACAACTTTGTATTCTTTAAAGTTATATGACATTACAGCTTCAAGAAAACAAAACAATACGTATAACGCGCTAGCAAGTGACGCTTGACAGCTTATGACTTAGTTCCTTAGATTGAAGATATCTAATTCAAAGCGATGCATTAAAGTAAAGGAATCATATTCATAAAAAAAATTAAGATATTTAATCTTCTTTTCATGGGGATTTTTTCACTTTTATTTGGTAAGTAAGGTACACTACTATTGCACCAAAAAGGAAACATTTTGCCAGGCTTAATAATTTTTTTTTCAAAGAAATCCACACACGACTGCCTTAGCTATTAACTGTTTAGCTTTCACAATCTCTTCTGAAAACCTATATTTACTTTATGGACGAGAAAGTAAGGTAAAAAAAAAAAAAGAAAAAAAAAAAGATTCCGCTGTTTCAATCTTTGGACTCGATAAAAGCCAGCTTTCTGGAACGACGCCTTTTTCTTGCAGAACTTCTTCCACTACTTGGAGAAAAGACCAGGGGGGGGGGGAGGAAGCAAAGGGGATGGGGGCTTTAAAAAATATCACGGTGCTTCTACCCCCCACCCCTCAGTATCCATCCAAAAAGAGCGTCCCTTTCACTAGAATTTTTTTTACCCTTCTTTATTTTCATACTCTCCGTCAGAAGTGTGTCCATAAAGAAGTCCAACATCTGGACTGCATTGATCGCCTCCGAACTGACTGGTCGTGTCTGTGACCCGATTCCAGTCATCAGTCAAAAGGATCACGTCTATATATCACGAGGGACTCGATAGGAGCACACGGGACATTTTTAACTCTCTAAGTTTCTTATCCTCTTTCTCTAAAGGAGAACCAAAAAAAGAAGAAGAGTTTGGTGAAGGTAGAAAGAAAAAAAGAATAAAATAAAGAAAAAAGAAGAAAAATTACAGCAGATGGTCCATCCACTTCGAGAAATTGAAACGTGACCATCCAAAGATATCTCCAGAATATGTATCCAGCCTGGAATGTTTTTAATTAGCATACTTTTTTTTACAAAAAAAGCAGATTTATATTCGGTCATACCAAAAAGAAATGTAAACGCCTATGCTACAGGGATGGGGAAAAAGTATAACTACAGTCCAATATCATGTATTATGGATGTGGGATCTGAAATTATACGGGGAGTTTAGTGTGTGTTCATACATAATTTTTCGTATGGAATTGAAAATGGGAAGTTTTATAGTTGTAGATGGTAAATAAATCTTTCCAAACGGATTCCGGGATGTAGGAATGATGTGATCAGGAGGGAAAGAAGAGTTGTCCGTTAAGAGTTGTGAAGAACCATAACTTATCGTCAAACTCAAAGGGAAATGCCATAACTCTTTGGAAATATCTGGCTGAAATTTTTTTAAGTACATTTGGAATAAAATATATTTGGAGTCTTTTTTCTAATATGCGAATTTTATGCTGCTTAGATTTGTATTTAACTAAAAAATTTATAAAAAATATTTACCTAGAAAATCATTTTAAATATTAAATTATATTTAATACTTTCTTAAAGATATATATGAACCTCTGGCGAAATAATTTTTGTATTTAAATTGTATAAATATGAATCGCATAAAATGATTTAGATTCATACAAAAAATTGATTAATTTTACGATTCCTTCAGGTTTTGTTTTAAAAAAATGTTTTATATAATTGAATATGTTACATACTATATTTTAATAACATGAAATCAAATTTTTAAGATGCTAAAAGATTCATGTGGCAAATTCAATATTTTCAACATATAGTATTTATCTAGATCAGGGGTGGCCAACTCAAATGATCTTGCGGGCCACTTTGGGAATGCATCATGACACCGCGGGCAGCAAATAAAATTATATATGCTCATATTAGATTTAGACCCCGTATAGACAGTTTTATATTCATATTACAACCTGTTATATTAGATGTTCCAACTTGCACGTATCATGAGTTCGCAGAATATAATTTAATTATTCTTTGAACTCATAAATAAAACAGGCAGTATCTGTCATATATTTGCAAGAATATTATTTTAAAATCAAAGTTAAATTTCTCACATAATTTCGACAGTTACTTTTTTAATGTATGCATGCAAAAATACTGTATTTTTCTAATACAGGTTTCATTACTTTGGCCATTATAAATAAATATATTTTGTAAAAGCGTCATTAACCTCACGGGGCGGAAGAAAATTACAAAAATTGATTAATTTTAAGATTCTCTTAAGTTTTATTTTAAAAAATGATTTATGTAGTTGAAAATATTACGCAATAGATTTTAATAATACGAGATCAAATTTTAAGTTACTCAAAATTCCTCTGACAAATTCAATATGTTCAATAAATTCTATGCTTTGCTGGAATTATTTTACTTTATATGCTAACTTTTCTTTATACTCTTCAAATTGAATAAAATTTAACATGTCATCTATAATAATCTCAGCTTATTTGCTTTTACAAAAAAAAAATTAAAGGTTTTTCAATGAAACAGATTATCATAAATATTTCTAGATGCATAAAATTAAAAACATTTTCACTCATAAATAAGAAATATCATCAAATAGGAGTGAAGATCCCTAAAATGTTTCCTCTTACTTCGTTCATCAATCGTTTACTTCGTCATCTTCGTTTTATCTTTTGTTCATCAATCGTTTACTTCCTCACCTTCGTTTTCTCTTACTTCGTCCATCAATCGTTTACTTCGTCACCTTCGTTTTCTCTTACTTCGTTCATCAATCGTTTGCTTCTTCACCTTCGTTTTCTCTTATTTCGTCGATCAATCGTTTACTTCGTCACCTTCGTTTTCTCTTACTTCGTCCATCAATCGTTTACTTCGTCACCTTCGTTTTCTCTTACTTCATTCATCAATCGTTTACATCGTCACCTTCTTTTTCTCTTACTTCGTTCATCAATCGTTTCCTTTATCACCTTCGTTTTCTCTTAGTTCGTTTATCAATCGTCACCTTCGTTTTCTCTTACTTCGTTCATCAATCGTTTCCTTTGTCACCTTCGTTTTCTCTTACTTCGTTCATCAATCGTTTCCTTTGTCACCTTCGTTTTCTCTTACTTCGTTCATCAATCGTTTCCTTTGTCACGTTCTTCGTTTTTATCTTACTTCGTTCATCAATCGTTTCCTTCGTCACCTTCGTTTTCTCTTACTTCGTTCATCAATCGTTTACTTCTTCACCTTCGTTTTCTCTTACTTCCTTCATCAATCGTTTACTTCGCCATCTTCGTTTTCTCTTACTTCGTTCATCAATCGTTTACTTCGACACTTTCGTTTTCTTTTACTTCATTCCTCAATCGTTTACTTCGACACCTTCGTTTTCTTTTACTTCATTCATCAATCGTTTACTTCGCCATCTTCATTTTCTCTTACTTCGTTCATCAATCGTTTACATCGTCACCTACATTTTCTCTTACTTCATTCATCAATCGTTTACTTCGACACTTTCGTTTTCTTTTACTTCATTCATCAATCGTTTACTTCGACACCTTCGTTTTCTTTTACTTCATTCATCAATCGTTTACTTCGACACCTTCGTTTTCTTTTACTTCATTCATCAATCGTTTACTTCGTTCACCTTCGTTTTCTTTTACTTCATTCATCAATCGTTTACTTCTTCACCTTCGTTTTCTTTTACTTCGTTTCATCAATCGTTTACTTCGCCATCTTCGTTTTCTCTTACTTCATTCATCAATCGTTTACTTCGACACTTTCGTTTTCTTTTACTTCATTCATCAATCGTTTACTTCGTCACCTTCGTTTTCTCTTACTTCGTTCATCAATCGTTTACTTCGCCATCTTCGTTTTCTCTTACTTCGTTCATCAATCGTTTACATCGTCACCTTCATTTTCTCTTACTTCATTCATCAATCGTTTACTTCGACACTTTCGTTTTCTTTTACTTCATTCATCAATCGTTTACTTCATCACCTTCGTTTGCTCTTACTTCGTTAGGCATGTTCATCAATTCAAACATCAAATGTTTCTAATAATGGCTCTCCGCACACGCCGAATGATTTTAAAGCCTAAGCTACTGTAGACTGGTTATTAAAAGTATTATTGACAATCAATTGTCATAATTCATCACTGATGTGACAGGGGATCTAGCATATTCAATTCTACCTAGATGGAATCATGAAGGCTTCCTGATCGCAAATCACAACATAGAAAGGGGAATGTCTTCCTAGAAAAATTTGTATCTGCTATCATATTGAAGAAATCCAATTAGCAACCTGGCACATAACTGTCAATTCTGAATATTCTGCTACTAATCACTAGTTTTACAAAGCATTTAATGCAGCACGTATCATTAGAGAAGAACTGTACTATCAACAATGGCGTTTGGCTTATTACTAACGAGCGCTATCACTCAATCACGAATATGTATATTGTTAGTATAACAAAATACTTTCTTTAGAACTCTGTTCTCGCAAATTATCCGTAACACATAATGATAATATTTGGCGCTATATTAGCTTCTGAAAAGGACCTTTGGTTTATCTATTACCTCTTAAATTACCTACATACTCATTTCAAAATACATCTATCAGACGGTTATGCAGTAAACAACGATTAAAATAAAAAAAAGGAAACGTTGAATACTATTTTAAAAATATGTTCTTATTTACGTAACCGATTATTACGATTATTACTCAATAAGTTTTAATTTACTATAAAGTTCTCATAAGAACAGTAAAAGTATCATTGATATTAATTGTTTTATACAATTCAAAGCTAATTTAGCTTTATGAAATTCCAAAGGATATTCAAAACGATATATAATTTATGAAATTCTAAAGCTTATTTAAAAACAAAATATGCTTTATGAAATTATAATTACTTACTATAATACAGAATAATGGAAAAATATCTTTCTAAATTGTATACTTTAAAAAATATTTTACAAAAAAATACGCCTGTATTATTTTATTATCCAATAAAGAAAATTTGGAAGTTGTTTTATTTATGATTCTTTCATTATTTCAATGTGCTTAGAATATTTCAATGTATGCGGAGGCTTTTGAAGATTTTCAATTCGGATGCATAAAAAATACTTACAATTACCAATTAAGGACACTGACGAACTAAAAATTAAAATGACAGCACAATCGAGCTACAACCTCGATCGTTTTTTTTTTTTGTTTTTTAACAAAAATAATATTTGCACAAAATTCTGAAAAATAAAGTAATATTTTAAATATTGCAATTTATATCAAGCCTATACCACAAAATTTTTAATGCATACGTATACTTTGTTAATATTTTATTTCCAGTGCACAAAAACCAAAGAAAACCAGAGATTCACTTTAAAATCACTACCTCTCCCAATTGAAACTTGGCTATCAAGATAAAAGATACTTCCCTTCAAGTCAAACTTCCGCACATCAACAAAAAGAAACAAAAAGAAACAAAAAAAGAGAGTGAAAGATCTAGAATAATATGCGATGCACCAACCAGACGAAACCGTCCAGAGACAAAAATAGAAAAATTCTCTGGGTTCGGTTCGAGGGAGAGATCCAAACCCCGTGGGAGGATACCTTCTCAACGCCTGACTAACTTTAATTGAAATTTCTTGAATTCCGGTATTCTCTTTAGCTGAGCGTCATAAGCTGGGGCCATGGTTTGCTTGAGACATAAACCCTCAGGAGGTAGAGGAAATTGCCTCAAGAGCTTCTTATGGGAATTTTTCTATTCTGCACAGTTATCGAGTGGTTAGAAAGGTTGCTTTTTTCTATTTAAGGAATTGGATCTTCGAAGGCTCAGTTTGATTAATTAGTACCCTTAAAGGGAAAATATATTTAGGTACTTCTGGGATGATTATTTTCATCGTATGTTATTTTATATTTTTAAATTCAAATGCTTTTTTCAATATGAAATTTCAGTGGTTTGGTAGCTACCTTTTTAAAAAAATGATTATGTTGTTTAAAGCTGATAATAAGACTTCTTAAAGAAGTAATCTTTTTTTTAGCGTAAAAATAAACAGATACCTTATTAGTTTTTTATAAAGTCATATTGATAATTACAATTTGCATCTATTTATTTGATTTTATCTAATAAATATAAATATTATAAATTTAGAACAAAATTACACTAAATAATTATATTAAAAATTCCTTTTTTTATTTTAAAAAATATCATTATTTTTTAATATTCTAAATTAAACCAAAAGCATTTTCAAAATATATTATAAAAAAATAATACTCTAACTTTCCTCTCGCATATGCAGAGATTAAACATATATGTATTGTCAATTGACTTTAAATCACTGACAATAACCTCTAAAATTAAAATTCTTGCTATTTTTAACTCTTGACCTTACTTAATGACATGTGAAAATACTTAATTCTCAAAAAAGTTTCAGTTTTTGTGGCATTCGAGCTTCTGAAATTTCCTTTAACTATCCGCTATCCTGATATGGTATCACAAGCTTCAAGTTCGAATCCTGGCGGTGGCATGGATACTTGTTAATGGATCGGAATCCACGTTAAACTGTAGGTCCCGGTCTAATTAGCTTAAAGTGTGCACAAAATGAGAGTAGAGCGACATACAAAATCTATCCGGATAACATGTATTTCGAATTCCATCTAAAGCTGTTTTTAGTTCTGCCGATTAGAAAGAGTTCATTTTGTAACTTCTATCTCAGTTTAATTATCTGATTTGTGTCAAATTTTCCTGGTAGTCTAGATTTTGTTTCTTTATTATTTAATTTTAAATTCCGGTAATCCATGTATTTGTTTTTTTTTTTTTCGTTCGTATAAGTGATGATGATGAATGAAGTGGTATATGAGGATGTGAAGCAACAAGGACTATAATCCCCTAATCACTATATATATGAACAGTTAGTTTTTTCCTTATTTTTAATATGTCACTCTGCACAACGCTCTACGAGCGTGTTACACCGGGACCTACGGTTTAAAGTGGATTCCGAACCACTACAAACATCCATGGCACCGCCGGGATTCGAACCCGAAACCTGTGGTACCGAGCGCCAGAGCACTAGCCACTCGGCCATTCAGGCCCTTTTTCGTTCGTAAATTCATGTAAATCTAGAAGACCCAACGCTACGAGTAGGCGAGCCAAATGCACCAGAGCACATTCTAGAGTTTTCAATGTAAAATATCGTCAAAAGTAACCACTTTGAAATATGTTAAGTACATGCTTATCGATGACAACGCAAGTTAATCCTATCCACTAACCACTTGGATACCGCCAGAGAATTTACAAACATAAAAGTTTATTATGAGAGTCCCCTCCTTACCCGTAAAAGATCTCCACCCAGTTTCTGCTTCACAACATTGCTATAGATATATCATCGAATATCGGAACAGGAAGAAGAAAACAATTTCGCCGCCATAGAACTTAGACGATTTGCAGGACGCCTATTATTTCAACATGTGTTTTAGTTATTACATTAGATATTATCTGGACATAAGAGGTATTATGGTTAGCACAACAAGAAATTTTTCTTCTTTATGATGAACCCCATCAGCCCCGTAATTGTTATTCGTATATTCACCCAACAGCAAGTTGCAGCATGACCAATCGCGGGGCATTTCATAGCCTAGTATTTGATTTATCGCTCTAAGGATTGCACACATAAGGCTAATTAGACCAGGACCTACAGTTGAATGTGGAATCCGAATCACTAACAGACATCCATGCTACCGCCAGGATTCGAAACTGAAGCGCCTGTGGTACCAAAAGCCAGATCGCTAGCCAATTGGCCAATAATCCAATAGGCCGCTTTCATAGGCTAGGTGCAGTTCAATTCTGAAGCAAGTAAATTCGCGAATTCAACAGGATAGTTGACTATCAGGATCAACACTACCGTCGGTTTATTTATTAGCTATTAAGATTTTCTAAATTCGATAATTGATTTGATGAATATTCCTTCAGCTCTGTGATTTGTATAATCTCTTATGTAGTGTTTATTGTATCATATTGCTTTTAATTTTTTCTCTAAAATCTCTTTCCTAACGTTTTTATATTTTTCGCATTTCATATTCCTCCTTTTTAAATTTTTGACATTTAGTTCTGTTCTTGTATGAATTTTCCCCATTGTTCAGCTTCTGTACCTCCAAAAGTGAATTTTGCAAAACTTTTCTGCCTCCATCGTGCGTCCTTTCCTTTCACCCGCATCATTCCCAAACTGTATAGGGGCAACTAAGCTCTAGGCACAGTGATGTGGTGTGGTGTAGTAGTAGTAGTATCAGGATCAACAACAGTGCCGATCGGTTTGATCAACATCTCATTGCCAGACAATGACTGTTGTATTTTGACATTAATAGCGTTAACATAGATGCTTTTTGCGGCCAAAATAGCTCGTTCAAGTAGACACGCATGATTCATGTAATTATCCCGCAAATCTGCGAATATGCTTTCAATTAAAGCATCTTTCGGGGCTACCATATTGCAAAAATTGTCTGGTAATTTGACGCGTTGTGTATTTCCATGCAATAGAACTTTTCAATCCATTGCCAATGTTGAGCAATTGTTCAGAGAATGACTGGGTGGATCGTTTTGCAATAGAACACGTATATTTATGTTAAGCCGTAATGCATTTAAATTTCGCTGTAGGTATGATTGTTTTAAACATGCGTTAATTTTGTCTGCATATGTAGTGCTTCGAATGACAGGTAATGTTTGTCTGAAATCACCGGATAGCAGCAGTAGAGTTTCAAAAAAAAGTCTATTATTATAGTTGAGATCTGTCATTGGTACCGGGTTCGAATCCCGGCGGTCCATGGATAATCCACTTTAAGCTGTTAATCCGGGTCTTATATGACCGTAGAGTGCCACAGAGAACAATCAGACTTCCTCTCACCCACATCATTCCCAAATTGTACAGAAGCAACTCAGCTCTAGGCAAAGTGATGTGTTGTAGTAGTATCCAGAACTTCAAGTAAATGTATATGGACCATAGTGCATTCATCCCAGATAATAATTTTGCATTTTTGACTATAACAATGCGGAATTCTTCTATATCTTGAACATTGCTACTGGAATTTTGTGAGCGTTCAATGGCAACTTGAGTGCTGAATGTGCAGTATGTCCACCATCAAGCAAAGTCGCTGAAAGGAGTGTGAGTGATATGCGGAAAATCTTAACTTTAAAAAAAACCCGATTCTAGTGCCACCTACCGAAGTCAATTGGGAATCTAAGCCCTCCAGGAATTCACTTCATACACACACAAAAAATTTCATCAAAATCGGTCCAGCCGTTTAGCAGGAGTTTAGTGAAAAACACTCCTGCAGTGGAAATATATAAACATAAGCATTCTTTTAATGGCATTCTACAGTCTTCAATACTGGAACACTCTGGAAGGAATAGAAATTCTCAACTTTTTAAGTGTATTATCTGAAATTTTAAACAGGTATGCTGAAATTAAAATTTATTTCTTTCAAACGTGTGACAGTTAATTTATAAATGTAGATTTTTTTACTTTACATATTTAGATATCGTTAATATATTTTAATTTGGGTAATTAACTTTGGTCTAGATACAATTTTGATACCCGCAACGATGTTTATATGTATACTTACCGATGCATAGCTAATAAGGTATTTTAATCATTAACTAAAATGCAATGCATTTTATACAGATTATGTTTTATAAAATGCATAATAAATTTTGAGGAAAGATGATTTCAAGAATAAGACAAAAATTTTTAGCTCGTATAGGTGTTAAATGGTTTAATTGACTGATTCAATACAGCAACTAAAATATATTCATTAATGAAGTCAAAATAAGGTTTTTTATTCGCTTAATAATAATAATAATTTAAGAAATTGATTTTTTAAAGAAAATATTTAAAATAATTTAATTAATTTCTTCTTGTTTATATTCCGTATTATAAAATGCTTAATTGAACTGCTAGCATTAGTTCGCAACAGAAAAAATTAAGACTGAAAATTTAATACCTTATAAAACTCAAATACTGTAGGATATTTTGGTATTTATATATATATTTTTAATATTTTTATTATTTGATTTAAAGTATTCCCAGAATATATCTTTTAAAAGAATAAAATTAAATGCGAGTTCAATTTTACCATTCATTTCTTCAAATAGCACAAAGAATGACGTAAAATTGCCATTAGATGAACAAAAATTTAGCACGTATATGTGTTAAATACTTCAATTGACTGATTCAATACAGCAACTAAAATAATTTCATTAATGAAGTACAATGATGTTTTTATTCATTTAAAAATAAAATCTTATTAAAGAAATGAAATTTTTTAAAGAAAATTTTCAAAATTTAATTATTTTTTTCTTGTTTATATTCAGTATTACGAAATTCTTAATTGAATTGTTAGCATTATTTCTTGAAAGGAAATTGCGAAAGATAAAAATTAAGGTGTAAATTTAATACTTTAAAAACTTGAATGCTGTAGAATATTTTGTTGTTTATATATTTAATGGTTTTTATTTTTTGATGTAAAGAATTCGAAGAATATCTCTTTAAAAGAGAAAAATAAATGCGGGTTCAATTTTACCATTCATTTCTTAAAATAGCACAAAGAATGTCCTAAAATCCCCATTTAAATTTATTCTTCGAGTTTGAAAGAACTTAGTTGAAATGAAGTTATTATAGATATAAATATTTGTTTAAGACTTATTTTGTGTACTAAAAAAGAAAAGATGTCATGGATTTTAAAATTTTTTTTCGTTAAAAATATATTATGCTTAGCTATGAAATAAAAAAATTGGGACAAGAATATTCCATAATAATTATTATTTTATGAAAATAAACTTATGCCAGCTCTGCTTATTATAAGATAATATTAACCAAACATTGCATAAATTAATTTAATGTTATTCATTTTAAACTAGTAAAACAACTTTATTTTCAGAATTTTAATAATAAATAAATTTTGTATGTTAAATAATTTTGTTCTCAAAAATATATTACGTGTACGCATTGCTATTTTATGGTTTCTTTTTTTCTTTAATTTTATTTCGGTAAATTTGTTTAAGACTTTCTATAAGTATTAATTTTACTTTTATAAAATTTTGTAGATAAATATTAAAAAATACAAATATTTAATATGTGCAATTGAATAATGAATCCTGCATACATTATCCATATTTAATGGTTGTTTTTATTTGTGTTTTCCTTAAAAAATTTATTACTAAAATTTTATTAAAAGCTCGTATATGCGTAATTATATTGTTTCTACGATATATCTAGTGTTGATTAAAGCATTTTGCAATATTGAAATATTAAAAATTTCATTTATGAAACGATTTCTAAATTTTTGTGATTTTAATTAGTCTGCAAATAAGTTCGTCGATCTTAAAACAAAAGTAAATTATATAAAAACAGATATTTAAAATAATTTGATTTCAAAATAAATATAGAATAGAAATAAAATTAAAGCCGTTTAACAAATCTTGCGAACATTTTGATTTTTTTAGATTTATAATTGCCAAGGCTATTTTGTTTAATTTATGAGAAATCTTCAATTTTACATTTAAATTATTTGAGAAAAACTCGTTCAACTCGAGAAGAGAGAAACTCATCTATATGTATATATAAATGCAATACAAGTTAAATTATGCTTTACCAGATTTGTTACATATATCAGAAATGCCATAGAATATGTGATCTCATTCATACTAACTGCGCGCTACTACAGAGCCACAAATAGGACTTTGTTTATCGTCAAAACGTGGATTCTAGCGATCTAAAAAATATACAAAAGAAATAAAATTAACGCGTTATAATAATTTTGAGAGGATTTTGATTTTTAATTGCCTATGCTATTGTGTTTATTTTATAAGTAATCATCAATTTTATATTCCAATTATGTAGGAAAAGCTTGTTAAACTTAATTCAAGATTGGAGAAATGCATCCATATGTATAAGTTAATGCATACTTTACCAGATATTTTACACATATCAGAAATACCATCGATTATGAGATCTCACGCTAGTACAGGGCCACAAACAGGATTTTGTTCAACGTGAGTTTATCATGATCAAAACGTGAATTCTTGTGATCCACAAAATATCGAAAATAAAATTAACCATTTTAATAAATCTTGTGAACATCTTCATTTTTATAGCTTTATAATTGTCAATACTTGTTCGATAGCTCACTCACACAAATAAACTCAAATAATATTCGACACACACACGAATAACACGAAGTGGACTGTATTAATTAATCTCCTTTATTTAGGCAGCCATCACACTCGAGGATAAACTGACCACACAACATCTCTCTGGGGTTACACTTATTGAACTCATTTGTTTAGGCAGCCATCACACTCGAGGATGGACTAGCCACACAACCTTTCTCGTTGGTTACAGAAGTTCAACTCCCTTTCTTCCATTCCTTTCTCTCTCGTCATCTCACCCCCACAGACAGGATGTTTACATGACATAGGAGGTCGACTTCCCCTATGCACGGGGACCTGCATAGGGGAAGACTATGGGTTTAAGAACTATGGATTAAGAACTATGGGTTTTCGCAACAATAGTATTTTGTTTAATTTGATGAGGAGTCATCAATTTTATATTCCCATTATGTAGGAAATCTTAATTTGAGATGAAAGAAACACATTCATTCATATATATATATATATATATATATATATATATATATATATATGCATGCTACATCTGATATTTTACATATGTCAGAAATACCGTCGAGTATGAGACCTCATTCATACTAACTGCGCACGCTATTACAGACCCACAAATAGGAGTTTGTTTCAGTGATCTAAAAGGGGGTTCTTGTGATCTATTAGAGATGTCTTAAATTCCCTTTTCATAAATATTTCTCTAGTTTTTAGTTAAAAAAAAATCTTAAGAATAAATCATATTGAGAAGGTTCTGTAGCAGAGTATATTTCCAAACATATTGTCAAATGTGATTATCTAGATCAGTTTTGTGAAGGTTACAGTCCTTATTTACTCGCTGTTACTAAACCCTGTATGCACAAACAAAAGCATACCAAAAATGAAATAATTTCATTTCTTTATACATAAAAATAAATTACTTGTTTTTTTTTGTATTTTATTAAAGTAATTTGAAAAACAATTTCATAAATGCTTTAGTGTTCTGTTTGATTATTGTAGTAAACAAGAAAAAAAGTGACAATTCAAATTTCTTTCATTGATCGATTCATCTTATAAAGCCCTTTTGGACATAATCAGAAGTATTATTCCGAACACGATTTTGCTTTTTAATGCATTATTTGACAACAACCAGAATTTTTAAAATAAAATATGTTTTCGGCAATAAGTAACAAACAGGTAAAAAGTAATGTAATTAAGAATCGTACTTCAATGTTAAGAAATTTTTGTTTTTCTAACTTGCAATGAAATAAAAAGCATTAAATTAAGTATTTTTCTTATGTAAATCCCATTTATATGGGATCATGTGTTGTATTAATCTTTATTTAAAATCTTTCAAAAGGATTTCATTACATTTTTTAGTAAAAGGAACAGCTAGATGGAGTTTTTTTGCAAATAGAATGAATTCAATTCAATCCATGCCATTAAATATAACACTGGCGAACTTAAAAATAGAAATAAAAAATAAAGGAATGATTTTATTGAACTGTATTTTTCAAAGTCATTTTACTAAAGTCTTTGAAAATTATAAAAAATTTAAATTCAGGAAATTTTTCAATTTAAAAATATTTTTGTCGACGTTTACATATTTAAAAATGGTTAATAAAAAATATTTTCGTATACATATACATTAACCAATTTTAAATATTTACATCTTTTTTTACAACAAAATTTATCTAAAAGCATTGGATTTTTGTTTGTTTGTAAATTAAACGAATGTAATTAACTGCAGGATGTACACAGTATAAAAACCATGTCTGCAACAATCTGATAAATGAAAAAACCAAATTAAACCATCAGAATTACAATGAGCTTTATTTCACCTTAAATAATAAGGTTGTATCTCCTGTGTCTTTAATTGTTTGATCAATTAACTTTCATCAATATTTACCTTTTAAACTTCCCCGAAAACTGCTGAAGTAAATTAAACTTATGAAGCGTGAACCCCCCAAAGTCGAAGAATTAAAACACGAACTATCTTTTAAAATTTTGGCTCCACCGATTTTCAAACCGTTCTCACCTGAATATCTTCTTTTCCGCCCAGTTCCAATATTACCTTTTGGCAAGCGACGATGCAGAAAGTCTTCCCATTCTTTTGAGAAAACTTTCGTCACCTATGAATACAGTCACAGTGAATATTGCTTTCAAGAGCCTTTCGTTCCGAAGAGAAACAATGGCCTCGCAATAGCGGAGTTTTCTTTGTGCATTTTAAAGCAGCCTGGCGCGCGTGCATCTATGGCGATTATTCTAAAACCATTGGACCTTGAAAACTCTGTGGACTAAGTGAACCGTGAGTCAGAAGCGTAGGGCTCGTCGATAAGTGGCGGAAGAAGTTGGGCAGGTGGAGTTTTTAAGACCAAACGATATGATTAAGGGGGGAGAGGGGGTCGGATTTGGGTTGTTGTAGGTGCAGAATTTATGCCCTGTTATGCGATATGTTCATTTGACTGTGAACGCGATTTTCGTTTGAAAGAGTGTGTTTTGTTTTAATCCTCGTGAAGTGCAAGTTTGTTTCATAATGGAATAGATTTGATATGGACTAGGACTATGGATTTTTAAAACTAGTTTTATATTCTGCTCAATATCATGAATGAACAGTGGGTTGTTCTAGTATTAGAATAACTTTACTACTTTCTCTGTTCGATTGTGTGGTGGTTCTGTAACTTGAAAAGCCAAAATTTTCGGATCTCAGAACTTTACTTGATGTCTGAATGTAGAAAATATTGACGCATCAACATATTAACGCGTTTTATGTATGAAGTTTATGTGTGTATGCATTTATGTATGATACATTTCATGTATAAGTTTACTTTATTTTGTACTATTTATAGAGTAAGAGTAGATCTTATCTCCCAAGTAGCAACAGTTTGTCAGGACTCCAGTCTGATAAAATGTTTCAATATGAAATACACTATTTAGCGTGGCACTGAAAAGCTTACAAACTCCAACATAGGATATTATGTTCGTATCCTCCCTACGAATGAGAGTAAAATTATGCCTTTTTGTCTCTATAATCTCTGGCGTTCGGTACCACAGGTATCGGGTTCAAATCCCGGCTTTGCCCATGGGTGTTTTTAGTGGTTCGGAATCCATTTAAGCCGTAGGTCCCGGTCCTAATAGGATCGTAGAGCGCTGCGGGGGCATTGTTACTCCGCGTCCGTGTCTTACCATCAAGTTGCACGCCGCCCTGGGTAATGCAAAGTGAATAACATCGGCGCAGCCCTTATGGCGAAGATCACGGTCTATTTGCCAGCTGCATTAGAAGAAAAGTCTCTATGATCACCCAAACTGAATTAAAAACTCCTTGAAGATTTTCGTAACTTATAAAATATGCAATTTCGCACATTCAAATGCATGAAACTGAAATTGAAAATATAACAAAAATTTATGGGTTGACAAAAATTGAGTTTAAGTAAGCATATATAAAAAAACATTTGTTAAAATTAATTTGCGGCGAATTTTTGTACTGCAAAAACTGTAGATACCGATATAATTGACTGAAAATGTGCAAAAAAATGATCGCAGTGTGATAAATCAAACCAAACTTACCAGCTTTTGAGAGAAAGGAAATGCTCAAAAACGTTAACTTTTTTTTTACGCAAGGAAACGTTTGAGATTTATTGGAAATATATTTTTTTCACATAAATTAATATTAAATTGAATTTAAATGTTGGATGCTTTATCCAAACTCATTTTTAATAAAAATTAATATTTTTAAGTTGATTAATAATATTCTTAAGAATGATATTCTCCCTTTGTGTTTAAAAGTACTTTATATTTTGAACAATATGCTTGATGTATTTGAAACCCAATACAAAAATAATTTTTACAAGTTTGAAACTTCTTGACGAAACGTTACAATTATTCATAAAAGAAATTTTGTGTAATTATTACAATTTAATTGGTCAAACTTAATTATATAGATTTAGAAACACACATGAAGACTGACAATATAAAGAAATTTATTAATCTGCGAGAAATTAATTTTTGAATATAGAATAGGACACAATGTTTCTATTTAAAATTTTCCTAATTAAAATATTTTTGTGTGAGATATTCTGTGCCATTTTATAATTAGTCCAGAATTTTAATTTGCTTATTCTTCATCCCAATAAATAAGCAGAAGTTATGTCAAATTGTATAAATTCAGTGACATGATTTTTCTTTGAAATAAATAATTCCAAAAATATATTTTAATTTAATATTCGCAAATTAATTATCATATGATCACGAAAAAAAAATAATTGTGAACAAACCTGTGAAATTCATTGCCAACTGAATAGAATAATAAACCATATCACATTTTTTATTCCTTAATCTATTAATTAGTTATTAACGTAACTAATAACATATCAATATTTGCACTTTTTCCTAAAAAGTAATATTTTATTTTGTTCAAAAATATAATGCAATAAGACATAATACTGAAATACCATAATGTAGGAGGTCATTGATATTTTTTTGTTAGTATTTAAATGAAATTATTCGATGATGAAGTATAGTAATAACTTCACGTGACGCATTTTATTATGTTGATTTCATTAATATACCTATTATGGAATCCCAATAGGACAATATGATTTTATACACTTTCTAAGAAAGTTTTATTAAGCAACTTTCAATTAATAAAAGTTACAACAATTTCAGTATACTATATAAAATTTAGAACTCGTGGTCTTCAATAATTGTGAAAAATAATTCAAATTTAAATTGAAAAAAATTAAAAATTAAAAGTAACAGGATAAAAGTTTTTAAAAAAATGAACAATAATAGGATAAAAGTTATAAAAAAAAAATGAAAACTAATCGAATAATTAATACTTTTTATTTATTTTAGGATACAATGTTTATATTTTTTCAATTAAATAAATTTGTTACAAATATTTACGATTAATACAAAGTTTTCTTTTACTTTATTTTCATAAAAAAATTTATAATAATTAGAAGGATTGATAAATAATTGCACATAGGTATTTTTAGCAAATTTTTGTTTTCTTTATGCATTTTTGAGTTATTTTTTCTAGTATAATTCTTAATTTATTAAAATTGGTGTTTGAAGAAGGATCGCCATTTTGCTAGAATAATCCTTTAAGATTACAAAACTTTATAGAGGTTTTCCTTTTTATACAAATTTAAAATAACAAAATTGAATAGTTCAATTTTAAAAAGTTAACGTAACATAAAATTCTGTTCCACAGTAAAGCTTAAAATAAGTCTTTCTCATTGCATTACTTGTGCCAAAATACATCCGGTACTCCACATCGGAACTATTTTTACTCAATTTTAAGAAGTTAACAAAACGCAACATACTGTTCCACAGTAAAACTTAAACTAAGACCGTGAAAAAATAACCCAAAAACGGAACTAAAACAAATAAATTTTTCAAAAAGAAGATTCATTCGTTGAATCTTGTGAAGTCGATAAGAAAGATTTACTTTTCCAAATCGTGAGAAGTCCCTCGAGAATATCCTTGGAATTCCTTTTCTTATCGACGGTTGAATAGTTCTAATTGAAATGTTTCGAATTTTTGCATCCCTTCCACAGAATCGCTACAACGGAAATCGCATATTCTCGTCTCTCGCTTTGCAGTTCTTTTTCAAAGAATTCCAAAGGTACTATGCGAATTTTTGCTTTTCCTCGCAAAACTTCTGGAAGCATGAATTCAATACCATCTAAACTCTAGAGATTCAACTCTGAGGTATTTTCTTTTTGCATAGGGTCTAAAGAATAGCTATTCAGTGCAGATTTAAAAATAAATGCTACGATTTGAGAGGTTATACTCTTTTTATAGTACTCTTTATGTGTATCTATTGTATATGCTAAACGTTTAAAATATTATGCAGTTTTCTTTTCATATGTACGTTGCCTAGAGTTTCTGTGTGTGAAGTTAATGTTTTTTGTGATATTTTTCGAGGTTTCTGTAATGAAATGAAAAAAAAAAATAATAATGGGATAAATGTGCTACAGTGTATGTTCTTCCAAGATTCAAATGAAATCCAAGAAGTTCGTCACAAAAATTATATTAGGAGGTGTTTTTATTACGTTTTTTTTTCCATTGCTGGCATGAAAGATTTAATTCTAATATGGATAAATTAAATATAACGTACAGTCAAATCTGTTTTTGTGTAATAAAAGTCCGTTATAAGAAATATGCAAATTAAAACTTATTATGTACCACTTCCTCGCATCAAATAGCGTTCGTGGTAATGGAATAATATCAGTTGGGCTAATGGATAGCGCAACTGATATCCCAATTTGGTTTCTTAAATTTGCATGCTATTTCGACATCCATCTTTTTTTTAGTTACATTTTTTTAAAATTTTTATTGATAATATGCATTTGGTTATTTTTCGTTTATATACATCACAAAAAAATCTCACAATCAAAGTCAGCTGAAAAATCTGTTTGACTGCGATTTGTTAGAGAATTTCAGTTTTATTATGATATCTAATTATCTCTGCTAATTTTTTTTAATTAAATACACATTTCTTCTTTGATAATAAAAATATTACCAAATTTTTATTTGAACTGTCATAAAACGTTAATATTCGATGTGTTTCTTTTAAAGTTAATAAAAATCTTTAGACCCAATGGTATTTTATAATATAATTTTGCCTATGCCTCCTCATATTCCCATATCTATTTTACTCAATTAACTCGGCAGAAAATCTATAAAATAAAATGCCCGAAGTGATTTGCTTAGTAATATTTTTATTTTAAAATTTTAATTAATATGCTCGTGAAAAGTCGATTATTGATTATATTCAACAGGAAATCTTCGAATATGTTATATATTATATTTATTTATATAATTTTCTATTTCATTTTTTTTTTAATATTTTCAGTATTTTTTCAATGCTATTTTGATTTTCGTTACTATTTCATTTTTTTATTTGTATAAACTTAGATGGATACAAATTTTTATTAGAAATTATTCGTTGGCTATTTTCTTCTAAAATTAGATTTTTAATTCCACTTCAAATATTTAAACATAAAATACTAAATTTCTTTAGCTATATGAAGCATTACCGTAAAACTATATGAAGGTTTACTATTAACTATAATAGATTATTATCAAAAATTGTGTAATACTATATTTTGATATTTTAAAAGTGTATAAATTTAAAAAGATATGAAAAAAAAAATTAATGTTACTTATGAAAATGCTAAAGACAAATATCTCAGAGCAAAAGTCTTACATTGAACATTACATAATTAAATAAAGACTTTGCAAGAAAATTTAAATAATAATTTAACCGCTTATGGTTTATGTATATTCACAATTTGATTTAATTCAATTATTTAATTGTAAATTGAAAAAAAATTTCATGTGTTGTCAATAAAACTTGAATTTTTCAGAACAAATTTTTCAAAGGGGTATTATAAAATCTTTTGTAATCCAAAAAATCTCTCTTAAATTTTTTTTCCAATTTTAAATTTATTACAAAATGTTTATTAATTTTCCAAGCACAAATATAGTAAAAATCTTAAAGAATAAATGATTTACAAATTTCAAATCAGCTAACATATATCAAATGAAAATTTCAATAAACATTTCAAAAATATGCTCAGAAATATTTTAGATTGGAATAATAACCAAAATAGTTGAAAATATTTCAATATTGCATGTCAAGGGGATTAATTAAAATATCAGCTATAAGAGAAAAATTTAATTATTAATATATTCTAATTAAATTACTATGAAACAGATTATCAGTATTATTGATATAAGACTTTTCTTCCTTCGCCGCTTAGGGAGCAAATTATTAGAAAAATCATTAATCTTATTCACAAGATAAATATTTATTCCGTTCAATGTGGTTTATTAATATAATTCATGATTTAAAACTAATGGTTTTCAAGAATATTTTTAATTAATGTGGATTTTCTTTGAAAGTATTTCTTGAATAAACCAATTTTCTTCGCTTTATATATCATTTACTATATTTTAATTGCGAATAAATAATATTCTACGTTAATTAAATGTTTTAATTAACATCTTTGATAAAAATTTCATATTTAATGTAGGATTATTTTTAACTAAAACTACAAATGATTAACGACAGGATTAAAAATTTTTGTATGATAATAAATGAAAAAATAAACTATAAATTAACCATTGGAATAATTATAATTAATTTTAAAATCTTTATTATAGTATAATATAAAAAAATGTATGTAATATAAAATGCATAATGTGTAATCTGTCAATATATAAATCTCTAAATCAGAAATTTTGATTCATAATATTTAAAATATTTAGTAATTTGAATAAATATTTGAAAGATGTAGTTGGAATAATTTAATTAATTTTAAACTTTCATTAAATTCCAAGTATAGTGTAATGTAAAAAATGTATGTAATTCAAGATGCGTAGTGTGTGATCTGTCAATATGTAAATCTGTGAAGAAGGGTAAATGTTGATTTATAATATTTAAAATATTTAGTGATATTTAGTTTACTCATACATTGTGTCAAAAATGCACCTAGTACCTTACTTGACTAATGATTTTTGAGTTTGGTTAGGAAAAAAATAAGCAAATACTAAAGCACATTACACTAATGCAATGCAATATATTAAATTATTTAAAAACTTATATTATTTATTTAAAATTTAAATAGTTACAGAAAAAGCAAATATGAATGAAAAAAAGAGTAGGGACTTAGAAACAGATTATGTAACAAATCACATAACATCGTTTGCCATAATTTTTAATAATTTTTGCCATAATTTTTGCCATAAGCAGGTAAATAAATTATAAAACCCCATAAGAAGAATAAGTATCTATTCTCTGTATTAGACACAGAAATTAATTTTTAGACGTGTGCGCAGTGTTAAGTGTTTAAAATCTACTGAATAATGGGCACTACCTTGTTACATAACAATGGGCTAGAGTAGGATACAATAAAATGTTAATAATACTACATATTATTAGCATTGTCTGTAATAATTTTTATCAAATATCAATGTGGCCTAAGCAGGTTAATAAATTGTAAAGCCCCATAAGAATAAGTATCTATGCTATCCATTAGATAGAGACGTAAAGTTCTAATTAACGTGTGAAGTCAGTGTTGATAAGTGTTTAAAAAAGACTAATGAATACTTCTTTACTTTTTTGGTGCATAATACTGGGATAGAGCAGGATACAGTGAAATGCTTATATTAAATATTATTCATGTTTATGATAATTATTATCAACTATTTATGTGGCGTAAACATATTAGTAAACTGTAACACTACATAAGCAAAATAAGTATCTATTTTATTCATTGGATATAGAAAAATAATTTTTAGTTAATGAAACAAAAATAAGTTTAGCCTTTTCTAATAAGCAAGATACAAATAAATCCCACTGAATTACGATCGATTTATGAATATCCCTGCTCATTTCACTTTGGCATTTAAAGATAAATATTATTAACTGCACTTAAAAGCAACTGTACCTGTGCCTGGAAGCACAGAAAGACTACTGAATCTTTGTTATTTCCAGGATCCATTTACTAAACAATTCAGCGGGGTTTCCATAAAAGACTGCGGATTTCAGTGCACCAGCCTCTCTCTGAGAAAGAGGAAGCAGCCAGAATCCACTTACAATGCAGTGCGCAATTAGTTACCAAGACATTTCATTTCGCTTGCAGTCAGCCAGCCAGGACAAACGAAAGATAAGGTTAATTTATAAAAAGCTTTTGGGATTTGAGGCACAAACATGTTTACTTCTGCACTTCGTTAGACGGTCGTCCCTGCCTAAACAAGGCCCCCGAACCCTCCGCTAGTTTAACTGTGGAATTATGCATCACGTTAATTGAAGCTTAAATTTTAAGTTGCGTCTTAATTTAAAAACTTCTCTCTCTTAGCTTGCGATAGGTAGTCTGACCTGATTAAATGGGTAAAGGTTTGCGAAGGTACCTAGTTAAGGAAAGCACAAATATTTTGAAAAAGTTTAACACAAGTGGGTATATACCTCCAGAAAGTATATTTATTTGTTTCGGTATTTTAAAATGTAATCCTTTTGGAAATACCGTAGCGTAATATATGATCTTCCTTTTTAATGATTGGCTAACATATATGTTTAAATTTCCCGGAATTTGTTTAACAGAATAGAATGTACATTTTAACAAAGCAAGGCATAATATATGCTATTTTTCTTTCCTTCATTGGCGCAACAGCCCTCTGGTGGGCCAAGGGTGCCTGCCTATTGACAGATTTCGAGACAAGACATGTTTTCTCATTACGAGGTAGGGTGGTCAGCCTTATGCCCCACTGTCATATTAGACGTGAAATACGGTTTAAAGGGGATTCAGAACCAATATAAACTTCCTTGGAACCGCCGAGACTCAAACCTGAAACCTGTGTCACCGAGGACTAGAGCACTAGTCACTCGACCTGAGAAAAAAACTAATAATCAATATCATGCTAATTCTCTTCAAAATTAAAAATCAGCTTCTTCAAATGTAGTGTCTATTAAGTTCATTCTGTCATGATTGAATTTATTTACCTTAATTTACATCTTTTGTTCACACATAACGTTTTGTTTTTATTTTAAACGAAGCAAAAAAAAAAATGTCAAACCTTTCCTAATAAGCAAGATACAAATAAATCCGACTGAATTACGATTGATTTATGAAATATCCTCGCTCATTTCACTTTGGTATTTAAAGATAAATATTATTAACTGAACTTAAAAGCAACTGTACTTGTGCCTGAAGCACAGAATGACTACTGAATCCTTGTTATTACCAGGATCCATTTACTAAACAATTCAGCGGGGTTTCAAAAATAAGAATGGGAATTTCAGTGCACCAGCCTCTCTCCGAGAAAGGAAGCAGCCAGAATCGACTTACAATGCAGTGCGCAATTAGTTACCAAGACCTTTCATTTCGCTTGCAGTCAGCCAGCCAGGACAAACGAAAGATGAGGTTAATTTATAAAAGGCTTTTGGGATTTGAGGCACAAACATCTTGGCTTCTGCGCTTCGTTAGACGGTCGTCCCTGCCTAAACAAGGGCCCCGAACCCTCTGCTAGTTTAACTGTGGAATTATGCATCACGTTAATTGAAGCTTAAATTTTAAGTTGCGTCTTAATTTAAAAACTTCTCTCTCTTAGCTTGCGATAGGTAGCCTGACCTGATTAAATGGGTAAAGGTTTGCGAAGGTACCTAGTTAAGGTAAGCACAAATATTTTTAAAAAGTTGAACTCAAGTGGGTATATACCTTTAAAAAGTATATTAATTTCTCTTGGTATTTTAAAGAGGAAATTCTTCTAGAAATATTGTAGCACACTAAATACACTGTCTTTGTAATACGATTGGTTCGTATATGTAATATATTTAAACTTTATAGGATTTGATTGACGGAATAGAATATACTATTTAATAAAGCAAGGCTGATGTGCCAAGGCCGTCTGCCTACTGTAAAATTTTGAGACATATGTTTTCTTTTGTCAGAGTATGGTTGTCAGCCTTACAGTCATATTAGACCGGGCCCAAGGTTTAAAGTGGATTCCGAACCACTACAAACGTCCATGGCACTGGCGGGTCTCGAACCATAAACGTGGGGTACCGAGTTCCAGAGCGCTAGTAACTCGGACATTAATATATCCATACAGGCCCCAGTACATGCTACACTGACGGAAAAAAAATCCCAATTCCAAGAAAAATGTTTTTTAGAGTAATGAAATTCGAACAATACATTTGACTGTATGCATGAACAATGGTTACTGTTCACATCCAGGGGATGCCATGGATGTTTGTAATATTTCGGAACCACTTTAAACCGTAGGTCTCAGTCTAATATGACTGCAGAGGGTTCGGAATAGAGCTAACAGTCTTTTCAGTAAAAAGAAAACACCTCCTTCCTCGAAATCCGACAGTAGGCAGATGGTCGTGTCCCACCATGAGGCTGTTGCTTAAATGAAGGCGAAGAATCTCTGTAATAAAATACAAATTATGAAATCAAGCATTTTGTATGCTAAGCTGAAGAATAGCATCCAAATAAAAACACATATAGTCGCGTCTACACATGAATGCATGATTTGAGAATTTCGGTTGTGAATACTTTCCAAATTATTTTTCTTTTTCAATTTGATACGGAAAATACAATGCTACTAGGGTCCGATGGAATGGTATCTGTGTTTATAATGTGGCAAAGAACTAACCTCCGTACGTAAGGCGATTGGGGATTTGTTCGTATGGATATATAAGGACATGAGGATTCCTCTTTGCAATTTAAATTGATTATTCAGGCGAATGTTTCAAATGCGGAAGTGGCTAAAATGTAACAAGAAACCATGGATGAAATAAATATAACATCATTATGAAAAAACTATTAAAAGAAAAGTGCAGATTTTTTTATACGGATTCTTTTAAAGTACTTTTTGATATAAATTGAAGACTTTCTTTTTAGATTTCTTTTAATGATTTTAGATGCAAAAATTCAAAATTTTTCTCACCCACTCATAGGATGATACGAACCTAATTCGCTACCTTGAAATTTTAAGTTTTGAAAGCGACTCTGAATAGTGGAGTTCATTTTGAGTAATTTGATTCCGCCTGCATTCCCAGATGAGCTGTTGATAACGGAGAGATGCGTTAATATTATCTACATCCAGAAAGCATGTAAAATTCTCAGATCGAAAAATTAATGCTTTTGAAATTACTGAACTACCAATCCATCGAATAGAGAAAGTCGTAGTGCTATTCTAATATTAGAACAACATAATGTTCATTCACGATACTGCGTAGAATATAAAACTAGATTTAAAACCCATAGTCTTAGTCAATATCAAATCTATTCCATTATGAAACAAACTTGCACTCCACGAGGATTAAAGCAAAACACTCTCTTTCAAACGGAAATCGCGTCCACAGTCAAATGAACATATCGCATAACAAGGCATAAATTCTGTATTGGCAACAACCCTCTCTTAATCATATCGCATGTGGTTATAAAAACTCCACCTGCCCAAATTCTTCCGCCACTTGTCGACGAGCCCTACATTCCTGACTCATGGTTCACTTGGTCCACAGAGTTTTCAAGGTCCGATGGTTTTAGAAAAATCGCCGTAGATGCACGCGCGTCAGGCTGCTTTAAAATGTACAAAGAAAACTCCGCTATTGTGAGGAAATTGTTTCTCTTTGGAACGAAAGGCTTTTGAAAGCAATATTCACTGTGACTGTATTCATAGGTGTTAAAGATTGCTATGAATATATATTTTCTCAATTTTTAATTCAGTTTAAGCGATTTTAGAGGCAAAAAGTCATGATTTTTCTCACCCGTTCATAGGGATGCTGCGAACCGTAATACACTCTGTTAGAATTTTTAACCCTTTGAAAGTGACACTAAGTAGTGTTGTTCATATTGTGTAATTTGATTCCATTTGGATTCCTAGACAACCACTTTAAACTGTAGGTTCTGGTCTGTTTAGGCTATCTTGTGCACAAGATGAGCGTAGAGTGACAAATCAAACCAATCCTAGACAAACTGTTGCTACCTGACAGGATAGAAAGTATCCTTTACTCTATAAATAGTATGAAATAAACTAAACTTCAATACATAGTTGATGTTATCTAAGTCCAGACGGCAAGTAAAGTTCTCAGATCTAAAAATTACTGCTTTTTAAATTACTGAACCGTCATTGAACAGATAAAATTTAATAAGTTCAACAAAGAATACTGAAAGAACCGATACCGAATATAGGAAGTTATAGTGTTATTCTAATATTAGAACAACATAATGTTCATTGATGATAGGGCACAGAACATAAAACTAGATTTAAAAATCCATAGTCTTAGTCTACATCAAATCTATTCCATTATGAAACACACTTGCACTTCACGAGGATTAAAACAGAACACTGTTTCAAACAAAAATTGCTTTCACAGTCAAATGAACATATCGCATAACAGGGCATAAATTCTGCACGTATTCCAACCCTCTCTTAATCATATCGCAGGTGGTCTTAAAAACTCCACCTGCCCAACTTCTTCCGCCACTTATAGATGAGCCCTACAGTTTTGACTCACGGTTCACTTAATCCACAGAGTTTTCAAGGTCCAATAGTTTTAGAATAATCGCCATAGATGCACGCGTGCCAAGCTGCTTTAAAATGCACAAAGAAAACTCCGCTTTTGCGAGGCCATTGTTTCTCTTCTGAACGAAAGGCTCTTAGAAAGCAATATTCACTGTGACTGTATTCATAGGTGTCGAAGATTGCTATGAATATATATTTTCTCAATTTTTAGTTCAGTCTAAGAGAATTTATATGCAAAAAGTCCTGATTTTTCTCACCCATTCATAGGGATGCTGCGAACCTTAATACACTCTGTTAGAATTTTTAACCCTTTGAAAGTGACACTAAGTAGTGTTGTTCATATTGTGTAATTTGATTCCATTTGGATTCCTAGACAACCACTTTAAACTGTAGGTTCTGGTCTGTTTAGCCTATCTTGTGCACAAGATGAGCGTAGCGTCAAACCAATCCTAGACAAACTGTTGCTACCTGACAGATAGAAAGTACCCTTTACTCTATAAATAGTATGAAATAAACTAAACTTCAATACATAGTTGATGTGTTAATCTTATCTACGTCAAGACGGCAAGTAAAGTTCTCAGATCTAAAAATTACTGCTTTTTAAATTACTAAACCCTCATCGAATAGAGAAAGTTTAATAAGTTCAACCAAGAATACTGAAAGAACCGATACCGTATGTAGGAAGTTATAGTGTTATTTTAATATTAGAACAACATAATGTTCACTCCTGGTAGTGCACAGAACATAAAACTTGATTTAAAAATCCATAGTCTTAGTCTATATCGAATCTATTCCATTATGAAACACACTTGCACTTCACGAGGATTAAAACAAAGCACTCTTTCAAATGAAAATTGCTTTCACAGTCAAATGAACATATCGCATAACAGGGCATAAATTCCGCACCTGCTACAACCCTCTCTTAATCATATCGCAGGTGGTCTTAAAAACTCCACCTGCCCAACTTCTTCCGCCACTTATCGACGAGCCCTACATTTCAGACTCACGGTTCACTTAGTCCACAGAGTTTTCAAGGTCCAATGGTTTTAGAATAATCGCCACAGATGCACGCGCGCCATGGTTGTTTTAAAATGCACAAAGAAAACTCAGCTATTGCGAAGCCATTGTTTCTCTTCGGAACGAAAGACTCTTGAAAGTAATATTCACTGCGACTGTATTCATAGGTGACGAAGTTTTCTCAAAAGAATGGGGAAGACTTTCCGCCTCGTCGCTTGCCAAAAGGTAATATTGGAACTGGGCGGAAAAAGAAGATATTCAGGTGAGAACGGTTTGAAAATCGGCGGAGTCAAAATATTAAAAGATAGTTCGTGTTTTAATTTTTCGACTTTGGGGGATTGACGCTTCATACGTTTAATTTACTTCCGCAGTTTTCGGGGAAGTTTAAAAGGTAAATATTGAGAAAAGTTAATTGATCAAACAATTAAAGACACAGGAGATACAACCTTATTATTTAAGGTGAAATACAGCTCATTGTAATTCTTGGAGGGTTTAATTTGTTTTTTCAAATATCAAATTGTTGCTGACATGGTTTTTATACTGTATATATACCCTATAATAAATTATATTAGTTTACTTTACAAATAAAAATTTAATGCTTTTAGATAAATGTTCTTGCAAAAACAGATGTAAATATTTAAAATTGGTTAATGTGTATGTCTACGAAAATGTTTTCATTAAACATTTTTAAATATTTACATGTCTACGAAAGTACCTACGAAGAAATTCCTAAATTTAAATTTCTATAGTGTTGACAGACTTTAATGAAAGGAATGCAATAATGAAGGAAATGCAATTCATTAAGTTCTTTTCTTTATTTTTTATTTCTATTTGTAAATTTTTCAGTGTTACATTTAATGGTATGGATTGAATTTAATTTTATTTGCAAAATATTCCACCTCGCTCTTTACCAGCTTCTAAGAGACAGGAAAATATTCAAACACGTTAACCCTTTTTTACCTAATTTTAAATACATAAGGAAATGTTGTGAGATTTATTAGAAAAATATTTTTCCACTTAGATTAAATATTAAATTGAATTTAAATATTTTGGGTAATTAATAAAATTAGTTTGTATAAAATATGAAATTAATTTTTTAATACAAAGCAATATTTTTAAGAGGATCAATAATATTCTTAAGAATGTTATGTAAATATGTTCTTCCTTTGTGTTTGAAGGTCTTTATATTTCGAAAAAGATACAATATATATTTGAAACCCAATACAAAACAATTTTCAGAAGTTGAAACATTTTTATGAAATATTAAAATTATATATAAATCAAATTTTGTAAAACTAATACAAATTAATTTACCAAGTTGTGAAGATTTAGAAACGCACATGAAAGCTAAGAATATAAAGAAATTAATTCTAGATAAAAAGAATTAATTAATAATAATCTAGAAATTAATTAATTCTAGAAATTATTATTAATTCTTATAATTAATAATAATTATTATCATTAATTAATTCTAGAAATTAATTAATAATAATCTGTAAGAAATTAATTTTGTTAGAAATAGAATAATTATTCACTTGGAAACATGGACATTTAATTTGCCTAATGAAATGTCCTTCTAATAAATTAAACATTTTACATAGATTACTTTTTTAAAAAAAATATAAGTTATGAAAGAAAAGAGCCTTATAAGCAAAAACGAAAATAATTTCTGTAAAACTACTCAAAATGTGTAGTAATCGAGGAAAGAATTTTACAATTTATAGTCCTTCAGTCATAAGAAAATTACAAGCATTGAAAACTATAACTCACAGAATAAATAACTTGGACGTAAAATTTTGTAAAAGATACATGTTAAAATAAGCACGTGAATAAAATTGAATTTATTCAAACAATGGATATTTTCAACAACTGCATTTGCAATTTGATTATCTCTTTTAAATTGAATTGACTATGTACTTTCAAAGTTATATTAGAAAAAGTTAAGAAAGGATATAATATTTCTATTTATTTTTTATAATTAAAGCCCCAAACACATTTTTTAACATGTATATTATTGAAACATGTTCCATCTACATCAATACACTTTTTTCTATGATTTTAAAGTAATTTTATGATAGTTTCAAAAAGAAAATTCTTTGATTTAAAATAACTATATTCAGTAGAGAATGTTTTGACAGCTTCGGGATTGGCAAAACGTTTAACTTTCAAAAGTTATTCCAAATGTTTCGAAATATGGCAATTAGTATCAAATTGGCCTCAAATTTTCCACTAGTTCAGATTTCAGAGTGTAACTTGTAAAGCCTGATTATGGTGAAGAAAAACTTCTTTTCTGTTCACAAACACAAATTCTGAAAAAAAATATTTGCGATGCACGATATTAATTTGTTGATAGCAATAATGTTTGGGGGCATGTTAAGGGGCATATTTCTATTTGGCCATGTTTCTATTTGATATTTCCTAATTAAAATATACGTGCGTGAGATATGTTGTACTATTTTTTTAGTTGGAACGGATTTTTAATTTGCTAAGTTTTCACCACAATAAATAAGCAAAAGTTATGTGAAATCTTAAAAATTGAATGACATAATCTTTCTTTGAAAGAATTAATTCCCAAAAAATATTTTTAATTCAATAAATTATCTTATGATCACAAAAATAGAAATAATTGTGACCAAAACATGTGATATTAATTGCTAAATGAATCCAAAAGCAGCAGTGTTTAGTCTTTCTATTAATTAGCTATTAATGTAACTAGTAGTAACATATTAATATTGACACTTTTTCTATAATTATAATATTTTTGTTTCTTCAAAAAATATATTGCAATATGACATAATACTAAAATGCCGTAAAATTTGAGGTCTTTGAGATTTCTTTGTTAGTATTTAAATGAAATCATTCGGTGATGCATATAAATATAGATATTACAGGACGTGACATGTTTTATTATGTTGATTTCATTAATATACCTACTATGGAATCCAAATTGGTCAATATGACTTTATACAAATCTTAAGATATATAGGTTATCAATAACTTTAAATTAATAAGAGCAACACTTTCAGCAGGTTATATAAAATTTCAAAATCAGTACTTTTATTAATTGTACAAAATAATTTAAATTCAAAAAATTAAATTGAAAAAAAAAATTTAGTAAAAGTTTTAAAATGAATGAAAATTAACGGAGTAAAAAATTTTGAAATGAATGGCAAAGTAATGGAATAAATTAATGCTTTATTTTAGGATTCAGGATTAGCATAATTCGTAGATTTGCCTAAATAACTTCCTAAATAACTGCAAGTAAGTATTTTTAAACTGGATTTTCTTTATGTATTTTAATAGTAAATTAAGTTATTTTTACTAGTATAATTTTTAATTTATTAAAATAGGTGTTTGAAAAATTATCGACTTTTACTAGAATGAACCTTTAAGATTACAAAGCTTTGTACAAGCTTCTCGATTTACACAAATTTAAAATAACAAAATTGAATAGCTTAATTTTAAAAAGTTAACAAAACACAATATTTCATTAAACAGTAAAATTTAAAATAAAACTCGTCCATTCAATTGCTTTGCCAAAATACATCCGGTACTCCACACCGGAACTAAAACAAATAAATTTTTCAAAAAGAAGATTCATTCGTTGAATCTTGTGAAGTCGGTAAGAAAGATTTACTTTTCCAAATCGTGAGAAATCCCTCGAGAATACCCTTGGAATTCCTTTTCTTATCAACGGTTGAATAGTTCTAATTGAAATGTTTCGAATTTTTGCATCCCTTTCACAGAATCGCTACGGCGGAATCGCATATTCTCGTCTCCCGCTTTGCAGTTTCTTTCAAAGAATTCCAAAGGTACTATGCGAATTTTTGCTTTTCCTCGCAAAACTTCTGGAAGCATGAATTCAATACCATCTAAACTCTAGAGATTCAACTCTGAGGTATTTTCTTTTGCATAGGGTCTAGAGAATAGCTATTCAGTGCTGATTTGAAGATAAATGCTGCGTTTTAGGAGGTTACATTCTTTTTATGGTATTCTTTATGTATATTGTATATGCTAAACGTTTAAAGTAATATGTAGTTTTCTTTTCATATGTAAGTTGCCCAGAGCTTTTGTGTAAAGTTAATCTTTCTTGTAGTATTTCTGAGCTTTTTGTAGTTAAATAAAAAAAAATCAACTGTGTTACAATGTATGTTTTTCCGAGATGCAAATGAAATCTAACAATTTCGTCGAATGAAAAATTATATTCGGGGGTGTTTTTATTATATTTTTCATTGCCGATATGAAAGACTTATTTTAATATGTATAAATTAAATGTAACCTACAGTCAAACCTGTTTTTGTGTGTTGTATAGGGATCGTATAAAAATATACCGAAATTCAAAGTAGTTATAAAATATATTGTTTGCAACACATTTAAAAACTATACAGTAAATAGGACCACATAGAAAATATGTAAATCAAAACCCACAGTATAATACTACCGCGCATCTAATAACATCCGTCTTAGTGGGATGATATAATATCAAGTGCGCCATATGTTCGATTATATAATTTGAATGTTAATGATAAATTTGTAACCAAATATTATTTGTTGGTTATTCTCTTACAAAATTAGAGATTTTTAATTTTAATTTTGGTATGTTAAGTGACCTTGGACAATTTTTGATTTTTGTGACCTGGACCACTTTTAATTTATGATAGTGCCGCTCAAATTTTCAATTTTTAAAAAATTTCTTTCACGATATTTTTCATAAAATATTTTGGAATTTTGTAGTTTTAATATTTTTCATTTCTTTCACGAGCTTTTTATGCATAATATTTATTTATTTTTTCCTACGAAAAAGGAGCTACGAATCAATTTCATACAAAAAAGAAATTGAAGTTTTTAAACGGCTGTCATAAAATCAGATATTAAATTGAAAATAACACTATACATACTTATGTATTAATGTTTTTATATTACACGAAGTATATAATTAAAATAAAACTTAAAATAATTTAATAATTACTGAATTATTTTTTATGGTTCAATAACCTGTAAATTGTCCCATTGGCAACTTGTATATCGTAAGTAAGTTGGCAACTTGTATATCGTAAGTTGGCAACTTGTATATTATAAAAAATTTTATAATCCAAACGTCGGTTTTATAGCGTTTTCCAATTTTAAATTTATCAGAAAATGTTTAATAATATTCCTAGAAGAAATATAGCAAAAATTTATATAATATATGATTTGCTAATATCAAATAAATTAACATTGATAAAACAAAAAATTCAATAAACATTTCAAAAATACGCTAACAAATATTTTAGATTGGAATAATAACCAAAATAATTGAAAATATTTCAATATTGCATATCAAGAGGATTAATTAAAATATCAACTATAAGGGAAAAATTTAATTATTAATATATTCTAATTAAATTACTATGAAACAGAATACATATTCAACAGATTGTCAGTATTATTAATGTAAGACTTTTCTTCCTTTGCCGCTTAGGGAGCAAATTATTAGCAAATTCATTAATCTTATTCACAAGATAATATATATTTATGCGGTTCAATGTGGTTTATTACTGTAATTCATGAATTAAAATTAATGGTTTTCATGAATATTTTTAATTAATGTGGATTTTCTTTGAAAAGTATAACTTGAATAAGGCAATTTTCTCCGCTTTATATATCTTTACTATATTTTAATTGCGAATAAATAAAATTGTGCGTTAGTTAAATATATTAATTAATATCTTACTTTAACAGAAATTTTATATCTAATGTAGGATTATTTTTAACTAAAATGACAAATGATTAAGGACAGGATTAAAAATTCTTGTATGATAGTTTATTTTTCATTTATTATCTTTTGAATAAATATTTGAAAGATGAAGATGGAATAATTTTAATTTTAAAACCTTTATTAGATTTCAAGCATAGTGTAATGTAATAAATGTGCAATGTAAAATGCGTAATGTGTTATCTGTCAATATGTAAATCTGTAAAGAAGGGTAAATATCGATTTAAAATATTTAATAACTTCATTTGATTAATCATAATTTATTAAAATTTTGAGCTTTGTTGCAAAAAAATTAGCAAATACTAAAACACATTAATCTATTGCACTCACCTATATCAATTTCTTTACTAACTTTAAAGTATTTCAAATATTTATAAATAATATTACAGGAAAAGAAAACATGAATAAAAAAAATGGACAAGGAATTTCTTAGAAACACAGGTTATATAACAAACCCATATCATTGTTCGCCTTAACTCTGTGCGCAACATTGTTCGCCTAACTGTGTGCGCAGCATTGTTCGCCGTAACTGTGTGCGCAGCATTGTTCGCCGTAACTGTGCGCGCAGCATTGTTCGTCGTAACTGTGTGCGCAGCATTGTTCGCCGTAACTGGGTGCTCAGCATTGTTCACCGTAACTGTGTGCGCAGCATTGTTCGCCGTATCTGTGTGCGCAGCATTGTTCGCCGTATCTGTGTGCGCAGCATTGTTTGCCGTAACTGTGTGCGCAGCATTGTTCGCCGTAACTGTGTGCGCAACATTGTTCGCCTATCTGTGTGCGCAACATTGTTCGCCGTAACTGTGTGCGCAAAATTGTTCGCCGTAACTGTGTGCGCAAAATTGTTCGCCGTAACTGTGTGCGCAGCATTGTTCGCCGTAACTCTGTGCGCAGCATTGTTCGCCGTAACTGTGTGCGCAACATTGTTCGCCGTAACTCTGTGCGCAACATTGTTCGCCTAACTGTGTGCGCAACATTGTTCGCCTAACTGTGCGCGCAACATTGTTCGCCTAACTGTGTGCGCAACATTGTTCGCCGTAACTGTGTGCGCAGCATTGTTCGCCGTAACTGTGTGCGCAGCATTGTTCGCCGTAACTGTGTGCGCAGCATTGTTCGCCTAACTGTGTGCGCAACATTGTTCGCCGTAACTCCGTGCGCAACATTGTTCGCCGTAACTCCGTGCGCAACATTGTTCGCCGTAACTCCGTGCGCAACATTGTTCGCCGTAACTCCGTGCGCAGCATTGTTCGCCGTAACTCCGTGCGCAGCATTGTTCGCCGTAACTCCGTGCGCAGCATTGTTCGCCGTAATTCCGTGCGCAGCATTGTTCGCCGTAACTCCGTGCGCAGCATTGTTCGCCGTAACTCCGTGACTCTGGCGCAAGATGGTTCGCCATAAATTATGTGGTCTTTCATGGTTAGTCTTATCAAAATAAAATTAAAAAAAACAAAAATAATATTATAGGAAAAGAAAACATGAATAAAAAAATGGACAAGGAATTTCTTAAACACAATCAGATTATATGACAAACCCATAACATTATTCGCCATAACTCTGGCGCAAGATTGTTCGCCGTGACTCTGGTGCAACATTGTTCGCCGTGACTCTGTGCGCAACATTGTTCACCTAACTGTGTGCGCAATATTGTTCGCCGTAACTGTGTGCGCAACATTGTTCGCCGTAACTGTGTGCGCAGCATTGTTCGCCGTAACTGTGTGCGCAAAATTATTCGCCGTAACTGTGTGCGCAACATTGTTCGCCGTAACTCTGTGCGCAGCATTGTTCGCCGTAACTGTGTGCGCAGCATTGTTCGCCGTAACTGTGTGCGCAGCATTGTTCGCCGTAACTCCGTGCGCAGCATTGTTCGCCGTAACTACGTGCGCAGCACTGTTCGCCGTAACGTAACTCTGGCGCAAGATGGTTCGCCATAAATTATCTGATCTTTCATGGTTAGTCTTATCAAAATAAAATTAAAAAAAACAATAATAATATTACAAGAAAAGAAAACATGAATAAAAAAATGGACAAGGAATTTCTTAAACACAATCAGATTATATAACAATCCGATATCAATGTTCGCCATAACTCTGGCGCAACATTGTTCCCCATAAATTATCCTGTCTTCCATGGTTAGTCTTATCAAAATAAAATTAAAAAAAACAAAAATAATATTACAGGAAAAGAAAACATGAATAAAAAAATGGACAAGGAATTTCTTAAACACAATCAGATTATATGACAAACCCATATCATTATTCGCCATAACTCTGGCGCAAGATTGTTCGCCGTGACTCTGGTGCAACATTGTTCGCCGTGACTCTGGTGCAACATTGTTCGCCGTGACTCTGGCGCAACATTGTTCGCCGTGACTCTGGTGCAACATTGTTCGCCGTGACTCTGGTGCAACATTGTTCGCCGGGACTCTGGTGCAACATTGTTCGGCGTGACTCTGTGCGCAACATTGTTCGCCGTAACTGTGTGCGCAACATTGTTCGCCGTAACTGTGTGCGCAACATTGTTCTCCGTAACTGTGTGCGCAGCATTGTTCGCCGTAACTCTGTGCGGAGCATTGTTCGCCGTAACTGTGTGCGCAGCATTGTTCGCCGTAACTGTGTGCGCAGCATTGTTCGCCTAACTGTGTGCGCAACATTGTTCGCCGTAACTGTGTGCGCAACATTGTTCGCCGTAACTCCGTGCGCAGCATTGTTCGCCGTAACTCCGTGACTCTGGCGCAAGATGGTTCGCCATAAATTATCTGGTCTTTTATGGTTAGTCTTATCAAAATAAAATTAAAAAAAAACAAAAATAATATTACAGGAAAAGAAAACATGAATAAAAAAATGGACAAGGAATTTCTTAAACAGAATCAGATTATATGACAAACCCATATCATTATTCGCCATAACTCTGGCGCAAGATTGTTCGCCGTGACTCTGGTGCAACATTGTTCGCCGTGACTCTGGTGCAACATTGTTCGCCGTGACTCTGGTGCAACATTGTTCGCCGTGACTCTGGTGCAACATTGTTCGGCGTGACTGTGCGCAACAGTGTTCGCCGTAACTGTGTGCGCAACATTGTTCGCCGTAACTGTGTGCGCAACATTGTTCGCCGTAACTGTGTGCGCAACATTGTTCGCCGTAACTGTGTGCGCAACATTGTTCGCCGTAACTGTGTGAGCAACATTGTTCGCCGTAACTGTGTGCGCAACATTATTCGCCGTAACTCTGTGCGCAGCATTGTTCGCCGTAACTGTGTGCGCAGCATTGTTCGCCGTAACTCCGTGTGCAGCATTGTTCGCCGTAACTCTGTGCGCAGCATTGTTCGCCGTAACTTAACTCTGGCGCAAGATGGTTCGCCATAAATTATCTGGTCTTTCATGGTTAGTCTTATCAAAATAAAATTTAAAAAAAACAAAAATAATATTACAGGAAAAGAAAACATGAATAAAAAAATGGACAAGGAATTTCTTAAACACAATCAGATTATATAACAATCCGATATCAATGTTCGCCATAACTCTGGCGCAACATTGTTCCCCATAAATTATCCTGTCTTCCATGGTTAGTCTTATCAAAATAAAATTAAAAAATAACTAAGTAATAATAGAAATAACTAGGAAAAGGAGAAAATTGAAATTATTCAAAATACATAATGTAGAATCACATGAGAAATCGATTATAAAAAATGTGTTACCCAAATTTGGTGTAAAGTTAATTTAAGCAATGTAAAAGCGTAGTCCATTTTATAGTAAAAAGTCGTACGGTATAAAGCACTTTATACATCGATAAAAAAGTAAATAAATATCATTCAACTATAATTCTATAAAAAAATACAATTTAATTCTTTAAACTTTTTTTATCTTATTACAAATTTGGTGATAATAACTTTTACCTGTTGCGCATTAGATTGAATATCGAATCCCCATCTAGAATATTTTACTCACCCGCAAATGCAAATTTCCTTGAATATGTAAGCGTTAGATTTCGGAGATGATTATTTACAAGAATTTCTTACATATTATTATGAGTTCTGCTAAAAACAATTTAAATATTTTTGGCAAATTTTAAATCTCTTTTTTTTAATTATTCTTATACATGATTATATCTACTTTATTGAGAATAATTCATGAAGTTATTAAATCTATTTAAATTATTACATATAATTTGTGAATAAAACATTCAGTCATGAATATTTATGGTTCGGATATTAAAATTAATTGAATAATAATTTTTGAGCTTGATTACAAAATGCTAAATCACATTAAAAAATGCACTGACATATATCAAATTCTTTAATAAATTTTTATATTATTTATATATCATTTAAAGAATTGAAATTAGAGAAAAAGCAAGCATAAATGAAGAAACTGGTCTCGGGTGTTCTTCGAAACACAATCAGTTTATATAACGTGTTCTAATATAGAAAAGCCAAAATACTTGAGCTTAGAGGTACACATAAATAATAGAATTATGATTTATTTTAAAAAGTAGATCGAAGTTCATCACCAGCAATAAATATGACTATGTTTACACCATTTTCGGAGAATACGCATATAATGTAGATAAATAATATTTTGTATGATTTTTTTTGAATTACATGATATTTTGTAATTTAATATTAGTATTAATTAATACATTTATTATTAAGTATAGTATTGTGAGGTTCATTCCAAATACTGCTTTCTTTAAACAGAAATGTTTATTATAGAATATACAAGATCTCAGTTGATTTTGCAGACGTGTGAGCAATGTTTTTAAGTAGTTGATCTGTGGTGGTTAAGTGACTAAGTGAATGTTAAAAACGACTAAATAATGGACACTGCCTCGGTACATATCATTGGGTAGAGTATTTACCAAATAACTTTGTGGCATAAACAGGTTAATAACTTGTTCAACACCATCAGAAGAATAAGTATCTATTCTATTTATTAGATACAGAAAATAATTTTTAGTTAACGAAACAAAAAGAATAAAAATAAGTTTTCCTTTTCTAATAAGTAAGATACAAATAAGTTTAACCTTTTCTAATAAGTAAGATACAAATAAATCCTACTGAATTACGATCGATTTATGAAATATCCCCGCACATTTCAGTTTGGAATTTAGGATAAATATTATTAACTGCACTTAAAAGCAACTGTATTTCTGCCAGAAGCACAAAAAGACTACATAAATCCTAGTTATTACCAGGATCCATTTGCTAAGCAATTCAGCGGGATTTTTAAAATAAAACTGGGAATTTCACAGTACCAGGGTCTCTCTGAGAAAGAGGAAGCAGCCAGAATCCACTTACAATGCAGTGCCCAATTAGTTACCAAGACCTTTCATTTCGCTTGCAGTCAGCCAGCCGGGACAAACGAAAGATAAGGTTAATTTATAAAAGGCTTTTGGGATTTGAGGCACAAACATCTTGGCTTCTGCGCTTCGTTAGACGGTCGTCCCTGCCTAAACAAGGGCCCCCAACTCTCTGCTATTTTAACTGTGGAATTATGCACCACGTTAATTGAAGCTTAAATTTTAAGTTACTTCCTAATTTAAAAACTTCTCTCTCTTAGCTTGCGATAGGTAGCCTGACCTTATTAAATGGGTAAAGGTTTGCGAAGGTACCTAGTTAAGGTACGCGCAAATATACCGAAAATGTTTAACCCAAGTCGGTATATATCTTCAGAAAAGTAGTACTTGAATTTCCTCTTTAAAATAGCAAGACAAATAATTCTTTTGGAATTACCGAAACATATTTTATACTTTATTTTTAATACGATTACTTCACTTATGTAATATATTTAGATATTTTCGTAATTTGTTTCACAGAATAGAAGACACCTTTTAACAAAGCAAGGCATAATACATGCTGATCTTCATCTGCGCAACAGTCCTATGGTGGGCCAAGGGCGTGTGACTACTGGCAGATTTCGAGACAATGTATGTTTACTCTTTACTGGGTAGGGTTATTAGGCCTATGCCCAACTGTCATATTAGACGTGGACCTATCGTTTAAAGGGGATTCCGAAACACTACAAACATTCTTGGATACGCCGGGACTCGAAGCCGAAACCTGTGGCACCGAGAACTAGAGCTGTAGTCCCTCGGCCTGAGAAAGATCCACTCATAATCAATATCGTGCTATTTCTCTTCAAAATTAAATATCATCTTCTTCAAATGTAGGTTCTATTGAGTTCATTCGGTCATGATTGAATTTATTTACTAAAATTTATATCTTCTGTTCTCGCATAATGTTCTGCTTTTTTTTAAATGAAGCAAAAAAAAAAGAAAAATACTAATAATAAGATTAACCATTTCTAATAAACAATATAAAAATAATTTTTACTGAATTACGATCTATTTTGGAAATATCCTCGCTGATTTCCCTTTGTCATTTAAGATACATATTATTAACTGCACTTAAAAGCAGCACTCAGAGAAACTGTACTTGTGCCTGAAGCACAGAAAGAGTACTGAATCCTTGTTATTACCAGGAACCATTTACTAAACAATTCAGCGGGGTTTCCAAAATAAGACTGGGAATTTCAGTGCACCAGCCTCTCTCTGAGAAAGGAAGCAGCCAGAATCCACTTACAATGCAGTGCGCAAGGAGTTAGTAAGACCTTTCATTTCGCTTGCAGTCAGTAAGCCAACCAGGACAAACGAAAGATAAGGTTAATTTATAAAAGGCTTTTGGGATTTGAGGCACAAACATCTTGGCTTCTGCGCTTCGTTAGACGGTCGTCCCTGCCTAAACAAGGGCCCCCAACTCTCTGCTAGTTTAACTGTGGAATTATGCATCACGTTAATTGAAGCTTAAATTTTAAGTTACTTCCTAATTTAAAAACTTCTCTCTCTTAGCTTGCGATAGGTAGCCTGACCTTATTAAATGGGTAAAGGTTTGCGAAGGTACCTAATTAAGGTACGCGCAAATATATCGACAAAGTTTAACTCAAGTGGGTATATATCTTCAGAAAATGTAGTACTTGTATTTCCTCTTTAAAATAGCAAGACAAATAATTCTTTTGGAAATACCGAAACATATTTTATACGTTATTTTTAATACGATTAGTTCACTTATGCAATATATTTAAACATTTTCGGAATTTGTTTCACAGAATAGAAGACACCTTTTAACAAAGCAAAGCATAATACATGCTGATCTTCATAGGCGCAACAGTCCTATGGTGGACCAAGGGCGTCTGACTACTGGCAGATTTCGAGACAATATATGTTTACTCTTTACAGGGTAGGGTTATTAGGCCTATGCCCAACTGTCATATTAGACGTGGACCTATCGTTTAAAGGGGATTCCGAAACCCTACAAACATTCTTGGATAAGCCGGGACTCGAAGCCGAAACCTGTGGCACCGAGAACTAGAGCGCTAGTCCCTCGGCCTGAGAAAGATCCACTCGTAATCAATATCGTGCTATTTCTCTTCAAAATTAAATATCATCTTCTTCAAATGTAGGTTCTATTGAGTTCATTCGGTCATGATTGAATTTATTTACTAAAATTTATATCTTCTACTCTCGCATAAATTTTTTCTTTTTTTTAAATGAAGCAAAAAAAAAAAATAATAGTAATAATAAGTTTAACTATTTCTAATAAGCAAGATACAAATAATTTTTACTGAATTACGATCTATTTAGGAAATATCCTCGCTGATTTCACTTTGTCATTTAAGATACATATTATTAACTGCACTTAAAAGCAGCACTCAGAGAAACTGTACTTGTGCCTGAAGCACAGAAAGAGTACTGAATCCTTGTTATTACCAGGAACCATTTACTAAACAATTCAGCGGGGTTTCCAAAATAAGACTGGAATTTCAGTGCACCAGCCTCTCTGAGCAAGAGGAAGCAGCCAGAATCCACTTACAACGCAGTGCGCAATTAGTTATAAAGACCTTTCATTTCGGCTGCAGTCAGCCAGCCAGGACAAACGAAAGATAAGGTTAATTTATAAAAGGCTTTTGGGATTTGAGGCACAAACATCTTGGCTTCTGCGCTTCGTTAGACGGTCGTCCCTGCCTAAACAAGGGCCCCGAACCCTCTGCTAGTTTAACTGTGGAATTATGCATCACGTTAATTGAAGCTTAAATTTTAAGTTGCGTCTTAATTTAAAAACTTCTCTCTCTTAGCTTGCGATAGGTAGCCTGACCTTATTAAATAGGTAAAGGTTTGCGAAGGTACCTAATTAAGGTACGCGCAAATATATCGAAAAAGTTGAATTCAAGTGGGTCTATACCTCCAGAAAGTATATTTGTCTTGGTATTTTGAAATGCAATTTTTATGAAAATACAGTAGCCTATTATATATATTTTCTCTCTTTCTAATACAATTGGCCCACATATGTAATTAGTTTATCTAGCACGTGTCCCAATGTAGAGAAACGAAATGCTTTGCTCTTAAAAGTGCCCAACAATCATATAATTATGGTTTATTTTAAAAAAGTAGATCGAAATTAATAACCAGCAATAAATATGGCCCTGCTAAAACTGTGGCGTACAGAAATAACATTATGCATGATTACACATGTATTTTATGATTTTTATATTGGTATTATTTAATAAAATTGTTACTATGTTGTTTCTTTAAACAGAAATTTCTATTAAGAATGTTACAAGTTGATTTTCCAGATGTGTGAGCAGTGTTGTTAGATGTTTAAAAAACTACTGAATTACGGACAGCACTTATTGCATAACAATGAGCTAAAGTATGATACAGTGAAATGTTAATAATACTATATATTATTCGCATATTTATTATACTTTTATCAAATATCTATTTAGTATATGCAGGTTAATAGATTGTAAAACCCCATAAGATGAATAAGTATCTGTATTCTATTCATTAGATACAGAATAGAATTTAAGTTAAAAATAAGTTTAAACTTTTCCGAATAAGCAAGATGCAAATAAATTCCTACGGAATTACGATCGATTTATAAAATACCTCCGCTCATTTCACTTTGGAATTTAAAGATAAATATTATTAACTGCACTTAAAAGCAACTGTACTTGTGCCTGAAGCACAGAATGACTACTGAATAATTGTTATTACCGGGATCCATTTACTAAACAATTCAGCGGGGTTTCCAAAATAAGATTGGGAATTTCAGTGCACCAGCCTCTCTCTGAGAAAGGAAGCAGCCAGAATCCACTTACAATGCAGTGCGCAATTAGTTACTAAGACCTTTCATTTCGCTTGCAGTCAGTAAGCCAACCAGGACAAACGAAAGATAAGGTTACTTTATAAAAGGCTTTTGGGATTTGAGGCACAAATATCTTGGCCTCTGCGCTTCGTTAGACAGTCGTCCCTGCCTAAACAAGGGCCCCGAACCCTCTGCCAGTTTAACTGTGGAATTATGCATCACGTTAATTGAAGCTTAAATTTTAAGTCACGTCTTAATTTAAAAACTTCTCTCTCTTAGCTTGCGATAGGTAGCCTGACCTGATTAAATGGGTAAAGGTTTGCGAAGCTACCTAGTTAAACTTTTTCGGAATATTTGTGCGTACCTCAACTCAAGTAGGTATATATCTTAGGAAAACGTAGTACTTATTTGTCTTGGTATTTTAAAGAGGAGATGCAATTCTTCTAGAAATACTAGTTCTCTTTTTAATACGTTTGGTTTGCATATATAATGTATTTAAATTCTGCGGAATTTGTTTAACAGAATAGGAGGTGCATTTTTACAAAGCAAGGCATAATACATGCTATTCTTTTCCTCATTGGCGCAACGGTCCCATGGCGGGCCAAAGGCGTCTGCATACTCGCAGATTTCGAGACAAGACATGTTTTCCCTTTACGATTTAGGGTGGTCAGCCTTATGCCCAACTGTCATATTAGACGGTGACCTACGGTTTAAATTGGATTCAGAACCACTACAAGCATCCTTGGCGCCGCCGGGACTCGAACCCAAAACATGCGGCACCTAGAGCTAGAGCGCTAATCTCTCCGCCTGAGAAAGATACATTCATAATCAATATAATGCTATTTCTCTTCAAAATTATATATTAACTTTTTCAAATGTAGTTTCAATTAAGGTCATTCGTTATGATGTAAATTATGGTAAATAAATTCAATCTTTTGTTCGCACATAATGTTTTGTTTTTCTTTTAATCGAAGCAAAAAAAAAAAAGTTTAACCTTTTCTAATAAGCAAGATACAAATAAATCCTACTGGATTACGATCGATTAATAAAATATCCCCGCTCATTTCATTTTAGCATTTAAGATAAATATTTTTAACTGCACTTAAAAGCAACTGTACTTGTTCCTGAAGCTCAGAAATACTACTGAATCCTTGTTATTACCAGGGATCCATTTACAAAACAATTCAGCGGGGTTTCCAAAATAAGACGGGGAATTTTAGTGCACCAGCCTCTCTCTGCGAAAGAGGAAGCAGCCAGAATCCACTTACAATGCAGTGCGCGATTAGTTACTAAGACCTTTCATTTCGCTTGCAGTCAGCCAGCCACGACAAACGAAAGATAACGTTAATTTATAAAAGGCTTGTGGGATTTGAGGCACAAACATCTTGGCTTCTGCGCTTCGTTAGGCGGTCGTCCCTGCCCAAACAACGGCCTTGAACCCTCTGCTAGTTTAACTGTGGAATTATGCATCACGTTAATTGAAACTTAAATTTTAAGTTGCATCTGAATTTAAAAACTTCTCTCTCTCAGCTTGCGATATGTAGTCTGACATGATTAAAGGAGTAAAGGTTTGTGAAGGTACGCACAAATATTCCGAAAAAATTTAACTCAAGTGGTATATATCTTCAGAAAATGTATTACTTATTTGTCTTGGCATTTTGAAGAAGAAATTTAATTCTTCTGGTAATACCGAAGCATATTTTTTATACTTCCATTTTAAAACGATTAGTTCCCATATGTAATATATTTAAACCTTTTCGGGATTTCTTAAACAAAATACAAGACACCTTTTAACAAAGCAAGGCATAATACATGCTATTCTTCTTCAGTGGCGCAGCACCGCCATCATTCATGATAGTGCGCAAAATAAAAAACTGGATTTAAAAATCCATAGTCTTAATCCATATCAAATTTATACCATTATGAAACAAACTTGCACTTCACGAGGATTAAAACAAAACACTCTTTCAAACGAAAATCGCGTTCACAGTTAAATGAACATATCGCATAAAATCTGCACCTACAACAACCCTCTCTTAATCACAACGCATGTGGTTATAAAAACTCCACCTGCCGAACTTCTTCCGCCACTTATCGACGAGCCCTACACTCCTGACTCATGGTTCTCTTAGCTCAGAGTTTTCAAGGTCCAATGGTTAGAATAATCGCCATGGATGCACGCGCACCAGGTTGCTTTAAAATGCACAAAAAAACTCCGCTATTGCGAGGCCATTGTTTGTCTTTGGAACGAAAGGCCCTTGAAAGCAATATTCACTGCGACTGTATCCATAGCTGACGAAGTTTCCTATGAATACATATTTTCTCAATTTTTAATTCAGTTTAGGCGATCTTAGATGCAAAAAGGCAAATTTATCTTACCCATTCATAGGGATGTTACGAACCTTAATACCCTCTGTTAGAATTTTTAACCCTTTGAAAGTGAAACTAATTAGTGTTCATATTGTGTAATTTGATTCCATTGGATTTCTAGACAAACACTTTTAACTATAGGTCCCGGTCTGTTTAGCCTAACGTGCGCACAATATGACCGTAGAGCGACAAATCCAACCAATCCTAGAGAAACTGTTGCTACACGAGAGATAGGATGTACACTTTACTCTATAAATAGTACAAACTAATGTAAATTTCTATACATAGTTAAAGTGTTAATATTATCTACATCCAGACAGCAAGTAAAGTTCTCAGATCCGAAAATTACTACTCTAACTGCAGAACCATCAAACAATCAGAGAAAGTAGTAGATTTATTCTAATACTAGAGCAACATAATGTTCATTCATGATAGTGAGCTAAATATAAAACTTAAAAATAAGTTTTAAAAATCCAGTCTTAGTCCATATCAAATCTATTCCATTATGAAACAAACTTGCACTTCACGAGGATTAAAACAAAACACTCTCTTTCAAACGAAAATCGCGCGTTCACAGTCAAAGGAACATATCGCATAACAAGGCATAAATTCTGCAGTGAGAATAACCCTCTCTTAATCATATCGTTTGTTCTTAAAAACTGCACCTGCCCAACTTCTTCCGCCACTTATCGACGAGCCCTACACTCCTGACTCATGGTTCACTTGGTCCACAGAGTTTTCAAGGTCCAATAGTTTTAGAATAATCGCCATACATGCACGCGCGCCAAGCTGCTTTAAAATGCACAAAGAAAACTCCGCTATTGTGAGGCCATTGTTTCTCTTCGGAACGAAAGGCCCTTGGAAGCAATATTCACTGTGACTGTGTTCATAGGTGACGAAGTTTTCTCAAAAGAATGGGGAAGACTTTCCGCATCGTCGCTTGCCAAAAGGTAATATTGGAACTGGGCGGAAAAGAAGATATTCAGGTGAGAACGGTTGAAAATCGACAGAGTCACAATTTTAAAAGATAGTTCGCGTTTTAATTCTTCGACTTTGGGGGTTCACGCTTCATAAGTTTAATTTAGTTCAGCAGTTTTCCGGGGAAGTTTAAAAGGTAAATATTGATAAAAGTTAATTGATCAAACAATTAAAAACACAGGAGATACAACTTTATTATTTAAGGTGAAATAAAACTCATTGTAATTCTTTAATGGTTTAATTTGTTTTTTCATATAACACATTGCTGCACGGTTGCATTTCATGGTTTTTATATTGTGTATACACTGTAATTAATTATATTCGTTTAATCTACAAACAAACAAAAATTCAAGGATTTTAGATATATTTTGTCATATAAAAAGACGTATATATTTAAAACTCTTTAATGTATATGTCTACGGAGGTATTTTCATTAACCATTTTTAAATATTTACATGTCTACGAAAAATTTTTTAAGTGTAAAATTTCCTAAATTTAGATCTTATAGTGTTCACAGACTTTAATAAAAGGACTTTGAAAAATAGAGTTCCTTTCTTTGTTTATATTTTTAAATTCTTCAGTGTTATATTTAGCGGCATGATTTGAATTTAATTTTATTTGCAAAAAATTCCATTTGGCTTCTTATTAGCTTTTAAAGAAAGGAAAACTCTCAAACTCGTTAACCTTCTTTTACTTAATTTTAAATGCACAATGAAATATTTGTGAAATTTATTAAAAAAATATTTTTCCACATAGATTAAATATTAACTTGAATTTAAATATTTGAGTAATTAATAAAACGTGTTTGGATAAAGTATCGAACTCATTTCTTAATATAAATTAATATTTTTTAAGACGATCAATAATATCCTTGAGAAAGATATTCAAAGTTAGTTATTTCTTTGTGTTTGAAACCCGATAGATTACAATTTTCAGGAGTTTGAAACTTCTTGACGAATCACTAAGATTATATATATAAATGAAATTTTGTATAATTAATGTAATTTAATAAGTCAAACTAAATTATATAGATTTAGAAACACATATGAACACTAATAATAGAAAGGAATGAATTAATCTGCAATAAATTAATTTTGTCAGAAAAACAAACGTAGATATTTAACATAACATAGAAAACATACACATTCATTTTATCTAATGAAATGTCATTCTAATAAATTAAACATTTTACACAATTGTTTTTAAATTTATATAATTTACGAAACAAAAGTGAGCCTTAAAAAATTAATGAAAATAATTTCTCAAAACTAGTAGTATTTGAAGAAATTTTACAATTTATAGTCCTTCTGACTGTCCTAAAAAAAAATTACAATTATTGAAAACTATAATTCACAGAATAAATAACTTGGACTTAAAATTTTGTGAAAGATACATATTAAACTCAGCACGTGCATAAAATTGAATTTATTCAGACAATGTGTATTTTTCAACAACTGTATTTGCAATTGGATTATCTTTTAAATTGAATTTACTATGTACTTACAAAGTTATATTACAAAAAGTTAAAGAATGAAATATTTGTTATCTTTTATAATTAAAGCCCCAAATTCCATTTTTTTAACATGTATTGATGTAGATGGAACATGTTTTAATAATATACAAGTTTTTCAACGATTTCAAAGTAATTTTATGCTAGTTTCAACGAAAACACTTAGATTTAAAATTACTAAATTCAGTAAGGGTCATTTCGTCAGCTTCTGGATTGGCAAAGCGTTTAACTTTCAAAAGCTATTCCAATTCTTTCAAAATGTGGCAATCAGTAATAGATGGATTCGTGGAGGAGGCAGTAAATCAAATTTCAACTCGTTCAGTTTTTGGAGTGTGACTTGTGAAAAGTGATCAAGGAGAAGAATAACATATTTTTGAATCACCAACATATGTTCAGAAAACAACGATGTTTACTATCCACGATATTATTTTGTTGATAATAATAATAATAATAATGTTTATTATTTGTTTGGTCTATTACTAATTGTCATAGGTTTGATTTGTTCGCTATGAGGTCATATTGTGCACACAAGAGCTACACAGACCGGGACCTACACTTTAAAGCAGCTGTCACAGTTAACTCGCCTCTGATTCCAACATAGTTTTCTTTGGATGTAAGCTTGATTTGAAATGTGCTTTCAGGCTTCCCAACTGCATCCAGTCACTGTGCTGATCATTTACGATTATCACATGTTATCCACTTTTCCTCAAAACTAATTATACAATCCAAAACGGAAAAGTTTTTATTCCCAATACTCATTGATGTGTAAACCTGCAATAATTGAAATTTCTTAATATCTGTCAACTCACGTGGAACTCCTCTGTCAAGTGTTTTCACCTTTTCAAATGTTTAAGAAGGGCTTTGATGGCCGAGTGACTAGCCCTCCGGCACTCGGTACCCCATGTTTCCAGCTCGAGTTCCGGTAGTGCCATGGCTGTTTGTAGTGGTTTGGAATCCACTTTAAATCGTTGGTCCTGGTCTAATAGGACTGTAGAGTGTTCAGGCTCACCCCTACACCGTAAAAAGAAAACTTCAAATGTTTCGTAATCTGCCAGTAGTCAGAAGGCCTTAGCCTACAATGGGGCAATTGCGCCATTGAAGAATAGCTTAAGATATCCCGAAACTATTTCTATGTCTACTCTAAGATTAACAACACATTCTCTAATAGTTGCTGCCTTAAAACATCATTAGAGACCACTTTCAGGTCTTTCGCCGAATGCATTTTCTAAGCTCATATCTCTTGGTTTATACTTCTCAAAACATCATCTTAAATGTGGATACATTAGCTGCATCATTCCGAATACATCTTAAATGTTTCGTGTTGCTTGGATTGCCGAATATTTAAGTTTACATTTATGCCGAAAAAGGGTCCATATTTTGTGGGGATGCCATGTTTCGACTTAAGATTTTCCTTATTGATGTTAAACTATTGTTGTTAAACTATTGTTGTTAAACTATTGATTGTTAAACTATTGTTGTTAAACTATTGATTGTTAAACTAATGTTGTTAAACTATTGATTGTTAAACTATTGATTGTTAAACTATTGATTGTTAAACTATTGATTGTTAAACTATTGATTGTTAAACTATTGATTGTTAAACTATTGATTGTTAAACTATTGATTGTTAAACTATTGATTGTTAAACTATTGATGGTTAAACTATTGATGGTTAAACTATTGATTGTTGAACTATTGATAATTTCAATTTAATTCGTCACTACAATAAAATAGAAGTTTCGTCAAATCTAAGATATCAATAACATAATTTTTCTTTGAAATAATTAATTCAAAAAATATTATATTTTTAATTTAATATGCGCAAATTAATTATCGTAGGATCACAAAATGGAAATAATTGTGTAAACTTGTAAAATTAATTTTTAACTGAATCCAAAAATAAACCACAGTTTTTAGTCTTTAATCTATTAATTAGCTATAAATGTAACTAGTAATAACATATTAATATTGACACTTATTCCTAAAAATTAATATATTTGTTTGTTTAAAAATATACTGCAATATGACATAATACTAAAATGCTGAAGTTGGAGGTCTTTGAGATTTTTTTATTAGTATTTCAATGAAATTTTTTGATGATGCATATAAATATAGTTATAGCATTATGTGACATATTTTATTATGTTGAATTCATTAATACACCTACCATGGAATCTAAATCGGTCAATATGATTTTATATTGACCGATTTATATATTTTCTGAGAAAGATTTATAGTTTATTAAACAACTTTCAGTTAATAAAAGTTACAACAATTCAGAGTATTATATAAAATTTAGAACTCGTGGTCATTAATGATTGTGAAAAATTATTCACATTTTTTTTTTTAAAATTAAAAATAATAGGATAAAAGTTTTAAAAATTAAAAATAATAGGATAAAAAGTTTTTAAAAAAATTAAAAAATAAAAAGTTTTAAAAAAATAAAAATAATAGAATGAAAAGTTTTAAAAAAAATTTAAAATAATAGGATAAAAGTTTTAAAAAATTAAAAATAATAGGATAAAAAGTTTTAAAAAAATTTAAAATAATAGGATAAAAAGTTTTAAAAAAATTTAAAATAATAGGATAAAAAGTTTTAAAAAATTAAAAATAGTAGGATAAAAAGTTTTAAAAAATTAAAAATAGTAGGATAAAAAGTTTTAAAAAATTAAAAATAGTGGGATAAAAAGTTTTTAAAAACATGCAATAAAAAATTTAAAAGAAATAAAAAAATAATAGGATAAAAAGTTAAAAAAAATGAAAAATAATCGAATAAGTAATGCTGGTGATTTATTTTAGGATACAAAGTTTATATCTTTTCAATTAAATAAATTTGTTACAAATATTTACGATTAATGCAAAGTTTTCTTTTAGTTTATTTTCATAAAAAAATTTATAATAATTAGAAGGATTGTAAATAGTTGCCCACAGGTATTTTTAGCAAATTTTTATTTTCTTTATGTATTTTAATACTAAATTGAGTTAGGACTGCCATTTACTGGAATAATCCTTTAAGATTATAAAACTTTCTAGAAGTTTTCCCTATTTATACAAATTTAAAATAACCAAAACTGAATAGCTCAATTTTAAAAAGTTAACAAAACGCAAAATTCTGATCCACAGTAAAACTTAAAATAAGACTCATTGAATTGCATTGCCAAAATATATCCGGTACTCCACACCGGAACTAAAACAAATAAATTTTTCAAAAAAGAAGATTCATTCGTTGAATCTTGTGAAGTCGATAAGAAAGATTTACTTTTCCAAATCGTGAGAAAGTCCCTCGAGAATACCCTTGGAATTCCTTTTCTTATCAACGGTTGAATAGTTCTAATTGAAATGTTTCGAATTTTTGCATCCCTTTCACAGAATCGTTGCAGTGGAATCATATATTCTCGTCTCCCGCTTTGCAGTTTCTTTCAAAGAATTCCAAAGGTACTGAACCAGATTTTTGCTTTTCCTCGCAAAACTTCAGGAAGCATGAATTCAATACCATCTAAACTCTAGAGATTCGACTCTGGGGATTATTTTCTTTTGAATAGGGTCTAGAGAATAGCTATTCAGTACTGATTTGAAGATAAATGCTACGATTTGAGAGGTTACACTCTTTTTATGGCGTTCTTTATGTGTATTGTATATGCTAAATTTTTAAAGTAATATGCAATTTTCTTTCATATACAAGTTGCCTAGAGCTTTTGTGCAAAGTTAATCTTTCTTGTGATATTTTCGAGCTTTTTGTAGTTAAAAAAAAAAAAAGTGTTACAAGATGTGTTTTTTCAAGATGCAAATGAAATCTAACAAGTTCGTCTCATGAAAAATTATATTTTATTTTATTTATGTGTTTTTATTATGTGTCTTTTTCATTACTGATATGAAGATTTAATTTAATAATAAATGTATATATTAAATATATTCTACCGTCAAACATTGTTTTGGTGTGGAATGCAAAGGGATCGCATAAAAAAAATATCTTAAAACTTCATAAGTAGTTATAAAATATATTGTTTGTAACATATTTAAAAAAATTTTCTAAGGTAAATAGATACCACTTGAAAAAAGTCCCACTTGGAAAATATGTAAATCAAAACCCCACATTATAATACTACCTCGCATCTAATAGCATTCGTGGTAATGGGATGATATATTATAAGGTGGACCATCTGTTGGATTATTTAATTTGAATGTTAATTATAAATTTGTATCCAAATATTACTTGTAGTTTATTCTCTTCCAAAATTAAAGATTTTTAATTCCAATACTTAATATAAAATAAGAAATTGCCTTAGCTATATGAAACATTACCATAATGCTAAATGAAGATTTACTATTAAATGTAATAGATTATTATTAAAAATTATGCAATACTATAATTTAGTGTAATATATTAAAAGCGCATAAATTAAAGAAAATGGAAAAAAAAAAAAAAAAACATTTCACTGTAAAAAAAAAAAAAAATACTTGTTAATCAGATCCTGCATTTTAACGAAAGTTTATTTCTTTCACTTGAATATATTTTTGAATATTGTTTGCAATATATTTAAAAATTTATGCGGTTAATAGGGACCGCATGAAAAAAAACAGTCCCATAAATAAAAAAAAAAAACGTAAATCGAAACCTCACTATGTAGCAATACCTAGCTTCTAAGTAACATTCGTGGTAATGGGATGATATATTATAAGGTGGATCTGTTTGATTTTTTTTTTAATTTGCAAGTTATTGTTTTAATTGCATTTTTAAAATTGTTATTCATAATATGCATTTCGTTAATTTTCTTTTTTTTCCATCCCACACAAAAAGTTCACAAAAATAGATAGCATGAAAACTGGTTTGACTATAATTGAATTGATTATTGTGATATCTTATTATCTCTGCTAATTTTTCTAATTAAATGCACATTTATTCTTTGATAATAAAAATTTTATCCAATTTTTATGTGAAAAACATCACACTATAGCACTCCATTTCGAGTTTCTTTTAAAGATAATAAAAATGTACGGAACCAATGGTATTTTATAATGATATAAACTTGCCTATAACTTCTTAGACTCCCGATCTATTTTACTAAATCAACTTGGCAGATGATCTATAAAATTAAATGCACGTGATAATTTGAGTTTTTTAATAACTATGAACGTCCGAACTCAATTACTGATTATATTCAAAGGAAAACTTTCGAATATGTTTTGTATGAGTTATATTTATTTACAAATTCTCTATTTCATTTTTTATTAATATTTTCATTATTTTATACATTACTATTTTCGTTTTCCTTACTATTTCATTTTTCATTTGTATAAATTAAAAAAAAAAAAAGGTTTTTTGTCAATAAAACTTGTATTTTTCGGAACAGATTTTTTGGAGAGGTATTATAAAAAGTTTTATAATCCAAACGTCCCTATTTCCAATCTAAAATTTATCATAAAATGTTTTATAATTTTCCAAACAGAATTATAGCAAAAAATTTAAAAATAAATGATTTATTAATTCCAAATAAATTCTTTTAAGAAGTGAAAATTTCAATAAACATTTCAAAAATATGCTTGGAAATATTTCGAATTGGAATATTAACTAAAATAATTGAAAATATTTTAATATTGTATATCAAGGGGCGTAATTAAAATATCAACTACGATTTCAAAATTTAATTATTAATATATTCTAATTAAATTACCATGAAACAGAATACATATTCAACAGATTATCAGTATTATTAATATGAGTTTTCTTCCTTCGTGGCTTAGGAAGCAAATTATTAGGAAATTCATTAATATTATCTACAAGATAATATATATTTATGCTGTTCAATGTGGTTTATTACTGTAATGCATGAATTAAAATTAATGGTTCAAGAAAATTTTTAATTAATGTGGATTTTCTTTGAAAATATTGTTTGAATTAGGCAATTTTCTCCGCTTTATATACCTTTATTTTAATAGTGAATAAATAATATTCAGCGTTAATTAAATATTTTAATTAATATCTTACGGTGATAGAAATTTAATATTTAATGAAGGATTATTTTTAACTAAAACGACAAATTATTAAAGACAGGATTAAAAATTCTTGTTGATAATAAATAAAAAAACACTTTTTGAATAAATATTTGAAAGATGTAGTTGGAATAATTTAATTAATTTTAAACTTTTATTAAATTCCAAGTATAGTGTAATGTAAAAAAATGTATGCAATTCAAGATGCGTAGTGTGTGATCAGTCAATATGTAAATCTGTGAAGAAGGGTAAATGTTGATTTATAATATTTAAAATATTTAGTGATATTTAGTTTACATAAATTATGTCAAAAATGCACCTAGTACCTTACTTGACTAATGATTTTTGAGTTTGGATAGGAAAAAAATAAGCAAATACTAAAGCACATTACACTAATGCAATGCCCTAGATTAAATTATTTAAAAACTTATATTATTTATTTAAAATTTAAGTAGTTGAGGAACAGCAAATATGAATGAAAAAAAAGAGTAGAGACTTAGAAACAGATTATGTAACAAACCCATAAAATTGTTCGCCGTTACTTTCCTGCAGTCTCATTCGCCATAATTTTTCTGCAACACCGTTAGCCATATGAGGCATAAGCAGGTTATTAAATTATAAGACCCCATAAGAAGAATAAATATATATTCTATATATTAGGTACAGAAAGTAATTTTTAGACGTGTGCGCCGTGCTAAGTGTTTAAAAAAGACTAAAAAATGAATACTTCTTATAATTCTTTGGCGCATAGCACTGGGGTAGAGTAGGATACAGTGAAATCTGATATTAAATATTATTCATATTGTCTACGATAATTTTTATCAACTATCTATGTGGCGTAAACAGGTTAATAAATTGTAACACTACAAAAAGAAGAATAAGTATCCATTTTATTTATTAGATACAGAAATATTATTTCCAGTTATAGAAACAAAAATAAGTTTAGTCTTTTCTAATAAGCAAGATACAAATAAATCCTACCGAATTACGATCGATTTATGAAATATCCCATTTCACTTTGGCATTTACGATAAATATTATTAGCTGCATTTAAAAGCAGCACTGAAAGAAACTGTACTTGTGCCTGAAGCACAAAAAGACTTCTGAATCCTTGTTATTACCAGAATCCATTTACTAAACAATTCAGTGCGATTTCCAAAATAAGACTGGGAATTTCAGTGCACCAGCCTCTCTCTGAGAAAGGAAGCAGCCAGAATTCACTTACAGTGCAAAACGCAATTAGTTACCAAGACCTTTCATTTCGCTTGCAGTCAGCCAGCCAGAACAAACGACAGATAAGGTTAATTTATAAAAGGCTTTTGGGATTTGAGGCACAAACATCTTGGCTTCTGCGCTTTGTTAGACAGTTGTCCCTGCCTAAACAAGGACCCGCTGCTGTTTAACTGTGGAATTATGCATCACGTTAATTGAAGCTTAAATTTTAAGTTGCGTCTTAATTTAAAACTCCTCTCTCTTAGCTTGCGATAGGTAGCTGACCTGATTAAATGTGTAAAGTTTTGCGAAGGTACCTAGTTAAGATACGCGCAAATGTTCCGAAAATGTTTAACTCAAGTGGGTATATACCTTCTAGAAAATGCAGTACTTATTTGTCTGCAATTCTTCTAGAAATACTGTAGTTCACTTTTTAATACGATTGACTCGCATGTATAATGTATTTAAATTTCACGGAATTTTTTTAACAAAGTATGATGTACATTTTAAAAAAGCAAGGCATAATGCATGCTATTCTTCCTCGTTGATACAACAGTCCCCTGAAGGGACAAGGCCATCTGCATACCGACAGATGTTTTCTTTTGCGGCACAGTTTTTTTACATACGCCCAACATCGTATTTGACGAGGACCTATGGTCTTTAAATAGTATTCCGAATCTCTACAAACGCCCATGGCTCGAACCCTGTAGCACTGAGCGTCAGAGCGCAAGTCATTCATCCATCAGGTCCCAATACGTTCTATTAATATAGTGAAATTTAATTTGAACTATACTTAACTTTATACTGAACAATACATTTGTAAACATTAGAAAATTTATAATATATTCGCATCTTTTCTTTTTTAATTAATCTCTCTAATTGGGACCTTATTTTAGAGTGACTAGTGCTCTGGCTCTAGGTGCCACATCCTTCAGGTTTCAGTTAATGTGATACCATTGATGTTTGTAAAGTTTCAGAATCCACTTTAAACTGTAGGTGTCTGTCTAACTAGCCCAAAGTGCTGAAAAAATTACCGTAGAGATACAAGCCAAATCTATCCGCATTTGGTTCTGGATCTATTCCGTTTTTGTAACGTTAATTTCCTTTTATTCATTTGATTTGTGTCAGGATTTCCTGCAGTATAGGAAATTCAGTTTATTTTGCTTATCTTTTAATCTAATTTTCAATTCAGGTAAGTCCCTGTATTTGTATTTATTTTTCGTTTTTCATATTTAAGTTTTTGTTAGTTAAATTTTGTAAATTTAGAAGACCTAACAGTTTGAGTTTCTAAATTTAGAGTTTGCTGTGGTAGATAGCAATACAAACCTTAACCTCAATTACAACACCTCCGTCATCGGCGGCCTGATGACCATTTGGCTAGCGCTCTTATCTGTGGTACTTCAGGTTCGAATCCTGGTGGCATGGATGTTTGTACGTGGTTCGGAATTCATGTTAAGCTGTAGGACCTGGTCTAATTAGCCTAAAGTGTGCATAAAATGACGCTTAGAGGGATAGACAAAACAAACCCCCGACGTCAACCTTACTTTCATATCTATTAGTGACATTTTTCAAAAACATGAATATAGCGCTGGTTCCTTTCTCATTATACCTGAGGCTCCAAATGGCACAATACCGAAAGCGCATCGTTTTATGATAAACATCGTCAGTGTCGTAATTATTATTCATATATTCCCCTAACAACAAGTTATAGCATGACCAATCGCGTGGCATTTCAGAGCCTAGGTAATTCTAATATAATTCAGAATCAAAATGATTGGTGAGCCAATTTTTAATCGCAAGTTATGTGGTGGCATTCCAGTTAAATTCAGTGAATTCAAGAATTCCACAGGATAGTTGACTGCTTCATCAGGATCGACAACAGTACCGATCGATTTGAACGACAACTCATTGCCAGACAATGACTGTTGTATTTTGAAATTAATAGTTCCAACGTCAATATTTTTTGCTGCCAAAATAGCACGTTCACGTTGCCATGCTCGATTTATGCATTGAGCGCACAAATCTGGAAATATGCTTTCATTCAAAGCATCTTTCGTGGCTACCATGTTGCAAAACTTGTCTGGTAATTTGATACATTGCGTATTTCCATGCAATAGAGCTTGTCCATTGCCAATATTGAGCAGTTGTTCGGAGAATGAATCGTTTCGCAACTGTACACATATTTTTAGTTAAGCCGTAATGTATTTATAATTAGGTATGATAGTTTTAAACATGCGTTAATTTTGTCCGCATATGTAGTGCGTAAGAATGACCGGCAATGTTTGTCTGAAATCACTGGACAGCAACAGTAGAGCGCCAAACAAAAGTCTATTATTATCGTTAAGATCTGTTATTGTTCTATGCAGAACTTCAAATGATTGCTTGTGTGCCATAGTGCATTCATTTCTGATAATAATTTTGAATTTTTGACTGTAACAATGCCAGAATTCTTATTTATGTTGCACATTGCAACTGGATTTTTGTGAACGTTCAATGGCAACTTGAATGCTGAATGTGCAGTCCGTCCACCATCAAGCAAAATCGCTGAAAGTGGTGTGGGTGATATGCTGGAAGGAACATAAATTCTCAGATTTTTAAAAGTGTTTTCTGAAATTTTACAACAGGTATATTGGAATTAAAAGATATACTTCTTACATACGTGTGATAGTAAATTTATAAATGTAGATTATTTTACTTTACAGATTTAGATATCGTTAATATAATTTAATTTGTATAACTAACTTTGCTCTTGATTCAATTTTGATTCAAGTACGATGTTTATATGAGTACTTATCGATGCATGGCGAATAAAGTAAATGTATCTTAATCACTAGCTAAAATGTAATACTTAAAGTAAATAACACTAGTAAAATTTACTTAAAGTAAATGTATCTAAATCACTAGCTAAAATGTAATACATAAAGTAAATGTATCTCAATCACTAATACATCTCAATCACTAGCTAAAATGTAAAATGTAAATGTACCTCAATCACTAGCTAAAATGTAATGCATAAAGTAAATGTCTCAATCACTAGCTAAAAAAATGTAAATGTATCAACATAAAAGTAAATGTATCTCAATCACTGGCTAAAAGTAATACATAAAGTAAAACATAAAGTAAATGTATCTCAATCACTAGCTAAAATGTAATACATAAAGTAAATGTATCTCAATCACTAGCTAAAATGTAATACATAAAGTAAATGTATCTCAATCACTAGCTAAAATGTAATACATAAAGTAAATGTATCTCAATCACTGGCTAAAATCACTAGCTAAAATGTAATACATAAATGTATCTCAATCACTAGCTAAAATGTATCTCAATCACTAGCTAAAATGTAATACATAAAGTAAATGTATCTCAATCACTAGCTAAAATGTAATACATTTTATACAGATTTAATAAATGTTTTATAAAATGCATTATAAATTTTGAGGAATAATGATTTAAAGAATAAGACAAAAAAAACTTTAGCTCGTATATGTGTTAAATGGTTCAACTGACTGATTCAATAAAGCAACTAAAATAAATTCATTAATGAAGTCAAAATAAAGTTTTTATTCGTTTAAAAATAATAATCATATTAAAGAAACGCAATTCTTAAAGAAAATATTCAAAATAATTTAATTACTTTTCTTGTTTGTATTCAGTATTTTGAAATGCTTGATTGAATTGCTAGCATTATTTCTTGAAAGGGAATCGCAACAGAAAAAATTAAGACTAAAAATTTAATATTTTAAAGAAAATTGAATGTTGTAGGATATTTTGGTATTTATATAATATATATATATTATATAAATATTTTTATTATTTGATTTAAAGTATTCGAAGAATATATCTTTTAAAAAAAAAAAAATAAATGTAGGCTCAAATCTTCCATTCAATTCTTCCAATAGCACAAAGAATATCATAAAATCGCCATTTAAATTTATTCTTCAAGTTTGAAAGAACTTGGTTGAAATGAAGTTATTATACAAATAAATTTATTTTTATAGGAATTATTTGGTGCAATAAAAAATTATATAATGGATTTTTAGGATATTTTTTCGGTAAAAACATATTACGCTTAGCTATGAAATAAAAATATTGGGACAAGAATATACCATAATATTTATTATTTTCTGAAAATAAACTTATGTCAGCCCTGCTTATTATAAGATAATATTAACCAAACATTGCATAAATTAATTTATTGTTATTCATTTTAAACTAGCAAAACAACTTTATTTTGAACGTTTTAGTTGTAAATAAATGTTGGATAGTTATTCTCAGAAATATTGTAAGTGTATGTATTGCTATTTTATTATTATTCCTTTTTTCTATATTTTTATTTCGGTAAATTCATTCTTGTTGTTGTTTCTTATCCCATTTGGCTGGCCAAGTCCACGAGCCCATACGTACTCATGATTGAAGGAGAAGGAAGCAGCTTCTGTTGTCATGGAGTACCCGTAGGTAGAAGTCTGACTTTGGCTCCGTGACGCTCTTACAGTCATAGGAGACTGGGGCCTACGGCTTAAAGTGGATTCCGAACCACTACAAACATCCATGGTACCGTCGGGATTCGAACCCGAAACCTGTGGCACCGAGCGCCAGAGCGCTAGACACACGGCCATTCAGGTCCCAAATTTGCCAACGGCACGCAGTGTTCCCAGGTGGTCACCCACCCAAGTACTGACCGAGCCTAATGATGCTTGACTTCGGTGATCTAACGAGAACCGGTATATTCAGCATGGTATGGCCGTTGGCGTTCGTTTGTTTAATATAAGACTTTTCTATAAGTATTAATTTTATTTTTACAAAATTTCGTACATAAATGCCAAAAAATACGAATATTTAATATGCGCAATTGAAAAAGGAATCATGCATATATTGCCCCTATTTAATGGTTATTTATGTTTTTATTTGTGTTTTACTTTAAAATTTCATTACGTTCTAAGTTCGTATATGCATCATATGTACGGAATATCTAGTGTTGAATAAAACGTCTTGCAATATTGAGATATTAAACATTTATCTAATATATATAACAATTTCTAAATTTTTATAGTGATTTTAATTAGTCTGCAAATAAGTTGAATGAGCCTGAATCAAAGACAAATTATGTAAAAACAAATAATCAAAATTATTTGATTTCAAATTAAATATTGTAAAGAAATAAAAATTAACTTTTAATAAGACTTGTGAACATTTAGATTTTTTTTTTATTACCAGAGCTATTTTATTTTATGAGAAATCATCAATTTTATATTTCAATCCTATAAGAAAATATTGTTAAACTTATATAAATGGATGCGTTACTTCCATCTTGCATTAAGTTGTTGCAATATACACTGAAGTGACAAAAGTCATGGGATAGCAATATGCAAATTTTCAGATGGCAGTAGCATCTCGTAGAACAGGTATAAATGCGCAGTGCTTTCGCAGAGCTTTCATTTCTGCTCAAGTTATTCCTGTGAAGAGGTTTTGACGTGATGATGACCGCACGACGGGAATTAACAGACTTTGAACGCGGAATGTTAGTTGGAGCTAGACGCATGGGTCATGCCATTTCGGAAATCGTTAGAGAATTCAACATTCCCAGATCCACTGTGTCAAGAGTGTGCCGAGAGTATGAAATTTCAGGCATAACATCCCACCATGGACAGCGCAGTGGTCGACCGCCTGCACTTAACGACCGAGACCGGCGACGTCTGCAAAGAGTCGTAAATTCTAACAGACAAGCAACACTGCGTCAAATAACCGCAGAAATCGATGTGGGACGTACAAGGGACTTGTCTGTTAGAACTGTGCGGAGAAATTTGGCTTTCTTGGGCTATTCCAGCAGAAGACCGACTCGAGTGCCTTTACTGACAGAAAGACATCGCTTGCAGCGACTCTCGTGGGCACGTCAGCATATCGGTTGGTCCCTAGATGAATGGAAAACCGTGGCCTTGTCCGATGAGTCACGATTTAAGTTGGTAAGAGCTGATGGTAGGGTTCGAGTGTGGCGCAGACCCCACGAAGCCATGGACCGAAACTGTCAGCAAAAGCTGGTGGTGGCTCCGTAATGGTGTGGGCTGTTTTTTCATGGCATGGACTTGGTCCTCTGGTGCAACTGGACCGAACATTGATTGGAAATGCTTATGTTCAGCTACTACTTGGAGATCACTTGCAGCCATTCATGGACTTCATGTACCCAAACAACGATGGGATTTTTATGGATGACAATGCGCCATGTCACCGGGCCACAACTGTTCGCGATTGGTTTGAAGAACATTCTGGACAATTCCAACGAATGATCTGGCCACCTTGATCGCCCGACATGAATCCCATCGAGCATTTATGGGACATCATCGAGAGGTCTGTTCGTGCCCAAAATCCTGCACCATCAACGCTTTCACAATTATGGACGTCTATCGAGACAGCATGGCTCAATATTCCTGCAGAAGACTTCCAACGAATTATTGAGTCCATGCCACGTCGAGTTGCTGCACTTCGCCGGCAAAAGGAGGGCCTACACGATATTAAGAGGTATCCCATGACTTTTGTCACTTCAGTGTAAGTTACTGGGTTCTTTACCAGATGTGTTACACATAACAGAAATGCCATCGAATATGAGACCGCACTCATATTAATTGCGCCCGCTACTACAGAGACACAAATAGGACTTTGTTCAACGTGATCAAAATGTGAATTCTTGTGATCCACAAAATATACAAAATAAAATTAACGCATTTTAATAAATCTCGTGAACATTTTGATTTTTATAGCTTCATAATTACCAATACTATTTGGTTGAATTTATGAGAAGTCACCAATTTTTCATTCCAGTTATGTAGGAAAATCTTGTTTAACTTAATTCGAGATAGAAGAAACGCATCCATATATATATATATATATAAGTTAATGCATACTTTACCAGATGTTCTGCACATATCAGAAATGCAATCGAATACGAGATCTCATTTATACTAACTGCGCACGCTACTACAGAGCCACAAATTACATTTTGTTTACCGTGATCAAAATATGGATTCTTGCAATCTATAAAATATGGAAAAATAACATTCATTAACTTATTTTAATAAACCTTGTGAATATCTTGATTTTTAATTGTTACTGCTATTTGTTTTATTTATGAGGAATTATTACATATTTGCGTCAATTATATAAGAAAATCTTGTTGAACTTAATTCGAGATGGAAGAAACCCATCCATATATATGTAAGTTAACGCTTTGTACTATTTACAGAGTAAAGGGTAGATCTTATCTCTAAGGGGTATTATAAAATCCTTTATAATTCAAAAAATCTCTCTTAAATTTTTATCAAATTTTAAATTTACTACAAAACGTTTAATAATTGTCCAAGCAGAAATATAGTATAATATGATTTGCTAATATCAAATACATTAATATTAATAAAAGGAAAATTTCAATAAACATTTCAAAAATATACTAAAAATAGTTTAAAGTTAAATATTAACCAAAATAATTGAAAATATTTTAATATTGCATATCAAGGGGATTAATTAAAATATCAACTATAAGGACAAAATTTAACTATTAATATATTCTAATTAAATTACCATGAAACAGAATACATATTCAACAGATTATCAGTATTATTAATATAAGACTTTTCTTCCTTTGCCGCTTTGGGAGCAAATTATTAGAAAATTCATTAATCTTATTCGCAAGATGATATATATTTATGCTGTTCAATGTGGTTTATTAATATAATACATGGTTTGAAAATAATGGTTTTCAAGAAAATTTTTAATTAATGTGGATTTTCTTTGAGAGTATTACTCGAATAAGGCAATTTTTTCCGTTTTATATATCTTTACTATATTTTAATTGCGAATAAATAACATTATGCGTTAATTAAATATTTCAATTAATATCTTATTTTGATAGCGATTTAATATTTAATGTAGGATTATTTTCAACTAAAACGACAAATGATTAAAGACAGAATTAAAAAATTTCGTATGACAATAAATGTGAAAAATAAACCTACTTTTTGAATAAGTATTTTAAAGATGTAGCTGGAATAATTTTAATTAATTTTAAAACTTTTATTAAATGTCAAGTGTAGTGTAATGCAAAAAAAAATATGTAATTTAAGATGTATAATGTGTATTCTGTCAATATGTAAATCTGTGAAGAAGGGTAAATGTCGATTTATAATATATAAAATTATATTTGATATATATTAAAAATCAGCAAGGAATTTCTTAGGAACACAAACGGATTATATAACAAACCTATAACATTGTTCGCCGTAACTTTCCAGCAACGTCGTTCGCCGTAACTTTCCAGCAACGTCGTTCGCCGTAACTTTCCAGCAACGTCGTTCGCCGTAACATTCCAGCAACGTCGTTCGCCGTAACATTCCAGCAACGTCGTTCGCCGTAACATTCCAGCAACGTCGTTCGCCGTAACTTAATTGCTTGGTGCAAAACACTAGGCTGGAGTATGATACGATGAAATGTTAATTATACTACATATTATTCCCATTGTTTTGTGATAATTTTTACCAAATATCTATGAGCCATAAGCATGCTACTAAACTGTAAAACATCATAAGAATAAGTATATGTTATAACCATTAGATACGGAAAAAAATTTGTAGACGTGTGCGTAGAGTTAAGTGTTTAAAAAATACTAAATAATTACTTCTTTGGTGCATGACACTGTTGCTTGAGTAGGATACAATGAAACGTTTATAATATTTTATTTTATTTGCATTGTCTGAGATAATTTTTATCAAATGTCTATGTGCCATAAACAGGTTTATAAATTGTGTAACCCATAAGAAGAATAAGTGAGCCTTCATTCTATTCTTTAGATATAGAAAATAATTTTTAGTTAACGAAACAAAAATAAGTTTAGAATTTTCTAATAAGCAAGATACAAATAACTCCCACTGAATTACGATCGATTTTTGAAATATCCCATTTGACTTTGGCATTTAAGATAAATATTATTAACTGTACTTAAAAGCGGCACTGATAAACTGTACTTGTGCCTGAAGCACAGAAAGACTACTGAATCCTTGTTATTACCAGGATCCCTTTACTAAGCAATTCTGAGGGGTTTCCAAAATAAGACTGGGAATTTCAGTGTGCCAGCCTCTCTCTGAGAAAGAGGAAGCAGCCAGAATCCACTTACAATGCAGTGCGCAATTAGTTACCAAGACCTTTCATTTCGCTTCCAGTCAGCCAGCCAGGACAAACGAAAGATAAGGTTAATTTATAAAAGGCTTTTGGGATTTGAGGCACAAACATCTTGATTTATGCGCTTCGTTAGACAGTCGTCCCTGCCTAAACAAGGTCCCCGAACCCTCTGCTAGTTTAACTGTGGAATTATGCATCACGTTAATTGAAGCTTAAATTTTAAGTCACGTCTTAATTTAAAAACTTCTCTCTCTTAGCTTGCGATAGGTAGCCTGACCTGATTAAATGGGTAAAGGTTTGCGAAGGTACCTAGTTAAGATAGGCACAAATATTCCGAAAAAGTTTAACTCAAGTGGGTATAAATCTTTAGAAAATGTAGTACTTATTTGTCTTGGAGTTTTAAAGACAAAATATAATTCTTCTGGAAATACTATAGCATATTAAATACTCTCACTTTTTAATACGATTGGCTCGCATATATAATATATGTATTAAAATTTCACAAGATTTGTTTGACATAATAGGATATACATTTTAACAGAGCAAGACATAATACATCCTATTCTTCTTCATTGGCGCAACAGTCCCATGGTTGGCCAATGGCGTATGCCTACTGGCAGATTTCGTGACAAGATATGTTTTCTCTTTACAGAGTAGAGTTATCAACCCTATGCCCAACCGTTATATTATACCTGAACCTATGGTTTAAAGTGGATTCCGAACCACTACAAGCATCCTTGGCACCGCCGAGACTCAAACCCGAAACCTATGGCAACGAGGACTAGAGCGCTAGTCACTCGATCTCAGAAAGATAAAATCATAATCAATATCGTGCTATTTCTCATAAAAATTAAACATCAGCTTCTTCAAATGTAGTTTCTATTGAATTCATTCGGTTATGATTGAATTTATTTACTGCAATTTACATCTTCTGTTGATCCTGAATGGCCGAGCGTCTGGCGCTCGGTGCCACAGCTGTCGGGTTCAAGTCCCGGCGGTGCGATGGATGTTTGTAGTGGTTCGGAATCAACTTTAAGTCGTAGGTTCTCGTTTCCCATGACTGTAAGAGCGTCACGGAGCAGATATCAGACTTCTACCTACGGGTGCTCCATCAAAACAGAAGCTGCACCCATCTTGCCTCCTTCCAAGAGGAATACGACAAAAACAACAACATCTTCTGTTCTCGCACAATATTTTGTTTTTTCTTTTGAACGCAGCAAAAAAAACTAACCTTTTCTAATAAGCAAGATACAAATAAATCCCACTGAATTAAGATCGATTTATGAAACATCCCCGCTCATTTCAGATTGTCATTTAAGGTAAATATTATTAACTGCACTTAAAAGCAACGCTGTATTTCTGCCTGATGCACAGAAAGACTACTGAATCCTTATTACCAGGATCCATTTACTAAGCAATTCAGAGGGGTTTCTAAAATAAAACTGGGAATTTCAGTGCACCAGCCTCTCTCTGAGAAAGAGGAAGCAGCCAGAATCCACTTACAATGCAGTGCGCAATTAGTTACTAAGTCCTTTCATTTCGCTTGCAGTCAGCCAGTCAGGACAAACGAAAGATAAGGTTAATTTATAAAAGGCTTTTGGGATTTGAGGTACAAACATCATGGCTTCTGCGCTTCGTTAGACGGTCGTCTCTGCCTAAACAAGGGCCCCGAACCCTCTGCTAGTTTAACTGTGGAATTATGTATCACGTTAATTGAAGCTTAAATTTTAAGTTGCGTCTTAATTTAAAAACTTCTCTCTCTTAGCTTGCGATAGGTAGCCTGACCTGATTAAATGGGTAAAGGTTTGCGAAGGTACCTAGTTAGACTTTTGTGTGTACATTAACTCAAGTGGGTATATATCTCAGGAAAATGTAGTATTTGTCTTGGTATTTTAAAGAGGAAATGTCATTCTTCTAGTAATACTGTAGCTATCTCTTTTTAATAAGATTAGCTTGCATATATAATGTATTTGAATTTGTTTAACAGAATAGGATGTGCATTTCATCAAAGCAATGTAGGATACTTGTTCTTTCTTTTCTTCATTGGCGCAAAAGACCCCTGGTGGGACAAGTGTCGGAAAATTTAGCCGAGTGCCGCGGTGTAGAATAAAGAAGCGACAATCACTACATTTTAATAAATTTAAGAAAGTAAATTTTATTATACATAAAGTTAAAAAGTAAAACTTTATAAAAACCATACTTTTGGTTTTAACTTAATCATGATCAAAACATGTTACCTGCAGCAAACCGACCATCGAGCTAGCTAACAATACTTGATTTACATATCAATTTATACATCCGTGCCGACGTCAGGGCCAATTATATGCCTTTAGCTTATGGCATCGGACTCGGATGTAAAACGAAAGAGAAATATTTGCATGGTTTACAATACTTCGGCAACAACAAGGCCGTCTGCCTACTGGCAGACTTGGAGGTGTTTTACAGAACAGAGTTTTCCTCTTCGAACAACAGTCGTATTAGACCGGGATTTACTGCCTTTAAACAGTATTCCGAATCTCTACAAATATCCCTAGCACCGTTCGGATTCGAACCCTGTGATGCCAAGCGTCAAAGAGCTAGTCACTCTGCCATCAGGCCCCTAATACATCCTATTAATAAAGTAAAATTTAATATAAACTATGTTTTATGCTTTTGTAAGCACTGGAAAATTCATTATGTATTCGCATCTTTTATTTTTATTTAATTAATCTCTTTAATTGGGACCTTATGGTCCTTTGGTTCTCAGTGCTACAGGTTTCGGGTTCGGAATCCCGATGGTGCTATGAATATTTTTGACTCAGAATCTACTTTAAACCGCTAATATAACCACTAATATGGAAGTAGAGTGTAGAGCTGAAACGCCTTACCCCATAAAAAAATCTTCTGTCTCGAATTCTTACAGTAGTATTTTATAATGAAAACTGAATTTTTTTATTGTAATTAAAATCTCTCTGAAATTATCTATACTTCACTATTATGTCACTCTGTTAAATAAATCTGACTTGATAGCTTGTCAATTTTTTTTTACACAATTGATAACCTGACCCCAAACCTGAGTTTAAGTTTAGACTATTTCGACCAGATAAATTAATAATTAATATGGATGGTATTATTAAATATGTTAAATTTTTGTGAATTAATTTTCATACTGCAGATAAAAATTTATTTAATGACAGGTTTGAGTTCTTTAAAAAAACATTATTAGCGATTACATTTATTTTTATTCTATTCATATCATTAAAAAAATACCGATTAATAAAAATGTGCACAACTTATATCTACAATTTAAATTATTTTACAAGTTATTTTTTTAAAAACATTGTACTTCTTATCTCTATAATAATTTGTATGTAGATATAATCCTGAATATAGAATGCATTAATTAAAATCATATGTCATATAAAAAACCTAATTTTAAGTTTAGTCTACTTGAACCAGATAAATTACTAATTAATATGGATGTTATTAAAGATTTTAAAATTTTGTGAATTAATTTTCATATTGCAGACAAAAAATTTATTTAATGACAGCTTTGAGTTTAAGTTTCAAAAAAAAATATTATGAATAATTTCATTTGTTTTTATTCTCTTTGTACCATTAAAAAAATACCGAGTGATAAAAATGTGCATAACTTAAGTCTACATTTTATTTTTCTAAACACCTTTTTAAAAAAAAAGTTTTATAAAAAAGAAATTAGCAAAAATTATTAATACACCCTGCTTACTTATTTTTGACACTTATTCGCAAATTATTTTCAAACTCTTTGACCGAACACTTCAGAAAGCCAATCAAGAAAACTAAACCTCGACAAAGCAGGGTTCAGAAAAGGGATCTGCCCCTGTAAAGAGTGCTTTTTGACAGCGCTCGGTATGGCTTTGAAAGCGGCCACAGCTGGTCTGCCCTGACATGTTGCGAGGCAAACTGTCTCGTAAACGCTGTGGACGCCGTAAACTTTTCGGCTCTCATTATTAAAAGACGCCTTCCAAAAATCTCAAAACCACTCTTTGCCCCCTGGTCTGAGATAAATTAATAAAGTCTGGCTTCAGGTACAACAGCTAATAACTTTTTCTTGGGGCTCTTTCCTTTTTAGTTTGTAGACTGATGGTTATAAAAGGCTTATGAGAGAGTTTAATTGGAAATTTCCCGTTTTGTTAAGAGGGTTTGTAAAAATATAAAATCAACTTCTTTTTTTTAAAGTCAAAATGGATAAATTTTGGTTATAATGCATTTAAACACTAGTAAAAATAAAGCAGTTTGGCATGAAAAACATTTATGAGTGAAATTCGTGTAAAAAAATTTAAAAAATCGAATCTTTCTTAAAATAATTAAGAGCTTTTATGTTTAAATTTAAGAACTTGAATATTTTGTACTATTATTTTATTAATATTATTTATTGACATTCTTGGAGACGTACCCATTTAAACTAGTTTATTTTAATTTAATTTGTAAATATACCAATTATTGTAAATTACAAATATTGAATTATTTAACTTAATAATTTTCATTATCTGATTCAATTTTGTATTAGGTAGGTTTGCTGATTTAGACTTCCCTTTCACTCTTATATAATTTTCCTTATCTGTTTCAGTTGTTTATACTGAGCAGGTTTACAGATTTCTGCTTCACTTTCAATGTTGAATTTGCTGTAATTTTATCTGTTTCAATTGTTTGTACTAGGCAGGTTTACTGATTTCTATTGTTCTGTGTGTGTCTGGATTAGAATAGCCCACCATAGCCCATGCATGCCATAAAGGGTGACTAAAATGGGTGCCCAGTGCCCAGATACCAGACTAATCCCTTTGGGTGCCCAATGTCTTTTTGCTGCAATGTCGAGGGCAAAAAGAAGTTGCATATTTTACAATTTATCATGATTTTTCAGTTAACATAGCTTCATGGACTTGATCTAGATGTTGCTGCCGACCAAGTGGGGTAAGAAACAACCGATTTCTACTTCATTTGGACTTCTTGGCTCTCATTATTAAAAGACGCCTTCCAAAAATCACAAAACCCACTCTTTGACCCCTGGCCTGCGATAAATTTATAAAGTCTGGCTGCAGGTACAACAGCTAATAACTTTTTCTTGGGGCTCTTTCTTTTTAGTTTGTAGACTGATGGTTATAAGAGGCTTATGAGAGAGTTTAATTGGAAATTTCCCGTTTTGTTAAGATGGTTTTGTAAAACTATAAAATAAACTTATTTTTTTATTTTGAAGTCAAAATGGATAAGTTTTGGTTATAATGCATTTATACACTAGTAAAAATAAAGCAATTTGTCATAAAAAGAATTTATGAGTGACATTCGTGTAAAAAAATTTTAAATATCAAATTTTTCTTAAAATGGGTAAATTTTATGTTTACATTTAAGAATTTTAATATTTTATACTTGTTAATATACCGACATAGAAATGGGGCCGTTGGTCTACGTATACTCGTAGGACAGCCAAATGAATTAACATTAATAAAAAGCAATTAAAATAAATACTAGGACAAACAATTAATTTACTTTTACCCTTTAATGAATACGAATAAATACTATTACAATAAATTTAGGATTTTTAATATTTGGCAGAATAAATAAAATAAAAAAAGTTTTATAGATAATGTTTACAGAGAAGTATTCATAATATTTCGCACGCATACCTCAATCGAAAATATTCCTTTGAGTGTGTGGGCAGTGGGGTATCAGTAGCCTCATATCCTTTTTACCAAAAAAAAATGCTCACCGACCATTCCAAAGATGGACATAACTCTTCATTGCAAATTATACCTGGAGCCCTTTCTCGCAGCAAAAATTGTGCACCAGGCTCACGCACTATCGTAGATCGTTCGCTCTGCTTTCAACGGGTCTTCCTTTCTGCCCGCAAAAAACTCCAAAAAAGGGATGGATCCCACCAAACCGACCGGTTCTTTTGGACCTGACCGTGTGACCGGGATGGGTTATCTACCATTCCTGGATTCATACAAAAAATAAAGGAAATACCCCTTACCCTCACACAACAGCATAATTACCAGTTACAACATCCTCCCACCTTTAATTTAGGCGGGAGCCAAAAATTAAACTCTAAATTTTCTTACACCTATTTTGCTATGGGTATACACATCTATAAAATTACACATAAAAAAATAAAAATTAAATCGAACACTGCTTGACAAATATGAACACATAAAAACAAAATACTATGAACTAAATAAAATTACAGCATATAAATGTTACATCATGAGAATTACAATTTCAATTACTAATTCAAAAAAATAATAGCCTTTCTATTTACAGTCTCAAACATTATTTCTTAGTTGATATAAACAGTCGTCCATATCTGGATCTGTTTTCAGTTGTCCGGGTGAGTACAGGATCTCCAGAAGTTGACACCTCCAACGGGTAAAGTTTTTGAATTGGTCGCGTCAAGCAACCTCTACTCGTTCTCACCTGTACTACCCTGGACGCACCATCTCTACTGCTGTAGATTTTCTCAATTCGGCCCATAGGCCACATGACACGTTTTTTGTTTTCCAGTTCGATGAGAACAATGTCCCCGACTTTAAGTTCTTGGCACGTGGCTTTGGCCTTCTGCACAAGTTGGCTTAAGTATTCCTTACGGAAACGACTTCTCAGTTCTCGACGCAAAGTGTTGCAGTGATTCACGCGCACATTCAGTTTGTTGGAGTCGACTGAATCTAAATCAGGTACCCCCACTTGTTTTATGTCTTGCAAAAACAAGGAAGGAGTCAAAGGAATGAGTTCATCTGAATCGTCCGAGATATAAGTCAACGGGCGGCTGTTTATTGATGCTTCAACATCACAAAGTATCGTTAGAAGCTCTTCAAAATTTACTCATGATCTTCCTAGAATGCGCACGAGCAGGCTCTTGACTGAACGAATAAGCCGCTCCCACCATCCCCCACCAAGCAGCAGTAGGGGGATTGAACTTCCACTTGATCGGATAACATTCGTTTTCCGATATTTTCTGCCAATCAATTTTCTTCAAGGCATTGTCCGTTCCTCTGAAGTTTGTAGCATTGTCCGTGTACACCGTTGATGGACGGCCGCGCCGTGCAATAAATCTTCTCAAGGTTTGCATGAAAGATTCTGTGCTGAGTGACGTAAGAGGTTCAAGATGAATTGCCCTGTACACTGCGCAAGTAAATAACACAATCCAGGCTTTTCCCCTCGGTTTAAGTAGTAAAGGACCACAAAGATCTATACCCGTTATCTCAAAGATTGCCGATTCTCTTACTCGGTCAAGAGGCAACTGTATAGGTGGAGTAGTCAACGCTTTTGCAGTGAATCTTTTGCATACAACACAACGTGATACGCAAGATCTTATATTTCTCTTGGAAGAAAAAATTAAGTATTGCAGTCTTAATTTGGCTGCCAATATCTGCACACCTGCATGACAGTACTTTAAATGATATTCTCTTATCAAGCACTCAGTTAAGTAGTGTTTGGACGGAAGAAGGATTGAATATAAAAAGGACAGATCATCCTCTCGTTCAATGATCCTAGTTTTAACACGAAGAACCTCGTCATCACCTCGCACCACTTGCAGACCATGCACAGAATTTTCTTTCTCATGAAAATGCTTTTTCTGCTCTATACTCCACAGAATGATCTCAGCCTTAGCTTTTTCTTCAACTGTTAGGGTTTTAGTACCATAAGAAGGCTTTTTTTCTCAATTTATTTACAAAACGCATCATCCAGCAAAAACTCTCACAATCTTAGAAAAACTGGATAAACGTTCGAACCACTCGGGCTTCTCTATTTTTACACTCAAGTCAACAATTATTTTCCTTTTCATCTCTGCTGCAATTAATTCTTCGTTTGGCGAAAATTCAGACTTTGGCCATGCCTCCGGGAAAGCTTTCAAAAATTCAGGTCCCTCCCACCAACCGTACTGCAACAGATGTTGGAGTGTACAGCCGCGTGATGCTATGCCTGCTGGATTTAATTTCCCTGGGATGTGTGTCCAGTATTCCTTCTTAGACAGACTTCGAATCTCTCTAACTCTATTATTTACGAACACTCCCCAGTTTTCTTCTCGTTGAATCCAGCAAAGAGCTACTGTTGCATCAGTCCAGTAGTAGGTTGGGACTTCTCTCAAAGATAAAGCAGTAACAACGTATTTAGCTAGGCGTGAGCCTAAAACACACGCTAATAACTCCGAGCTTGGAATAGTCACCTTCTTTAATGGAGATATCCGTGATTTTGCTGCAACAAATTTCACATAAACCTGACCACTGCTTTCACTTCTTAAAAAATATAACAGTGGCGTAAGCATTTTTACAGGCATCACAAAAAAATATGTAATGACCAGGAGTCTCTTTTTCCATAACCTATACGCCGTTCCAATTTAAGCTGGGAAATACAAGACAGTCCGCGGTACCATGTTGAGAATCTAGATTGTAGTTCATCTGGCAAAGGTAAGTCCCAATTTGCTTCAGTTGCCCAGGCTTCCTGGAGTATTAATTTCGCAGGTACCATTGCTGGCACGACGAAGCCCAAAGGATCAAATACGGAATGTACTATCGATAGTAGTTTTCTTTTCGATAAGTCTGCTATTGGCTCAGACTTGAATGGTATAAATAAACTATCTTCTATACGGTCCCATTGAAGACCTAAAACTGAGATATAGGTTCAACATTCTGTAACGATAGTTCTTGCTCTGGACCAAAAGTCCACATACGCAGTTCCATTTTGGCGTCCGCCATAATGGCAGTTGCTTGTTGTATAAATACTTCTAGCTCTACATTCGTATCAACTGAAGTGACGCAGTTGTTGACATAAAATGCATTTAACACCTTATCTGCCACAACTTCAAACTTCGCATGTACATTTTTAAGATGGAATGAAATCACTGCTGCCAACAGATATGGGCTACTGGTAACACCAAAAACAACCCTTTTATGACGGAATTCTACAATTTTGTTGTTTTCCCACCAAAGAAATTTTAGGTAATTTTGATCTTGTCGACTTATGCCAATCTGTAAAAAAGCTCGCCTAATATCGGACGTTACGCCAATCGCCTTTTCCCTAAATCGCAGTAAGATCTCCGGAATTTCTTCTACGAGATTTGGACCTTTTATCAAACAATCATTTAGCGAAAACGAATTATCCGATTTGCACGAGGCATCAAATACGGGGCTAATTTTACTAGTTAAACTATCTACTTTGAAAACTGGATGATGTGATAAATAATGCCCCTTTTCACTCTTTTCCGATTCTGGAATTATTTCCACAACATCTTCCGACAACCACTCATTAAATATCTTATCATACTCGTCAAAGTTATCCAATTTCTTTAATTTCCGTGTAGTGGCAAATAGCCTTTTTTCTGCAATATGCCCATTAGAGGCAATGTTTGGAGGAAATGTTTGAACCCACGGTAAACTTACACAATATCTACCATCTTCGTATCTACTAAGCCCCCTTCAAAAATTGTTCCTGAACTAACTGATCTGCTTCGGAAAAGGTCTGCACTTCATCTGTAATACCAATTCTTTCTAAATCCCACATATCAGGAACTTTCATATTTTGAATATGGAGATTAGTTATTAACATAGACTGGGCCCCCTCTAAATTTTGAACATTTAGTTCTTTTCGTTCCCCACACAAAGTCCATCCCAATTTAGTATTAATGGCCGTCAGACCCTCATTAAGCTGAATTACTTCACCCGTAAGAATTTGTCCATAAATATCGCTGCCTATCAGAGTTCTATTTCCGGATAGTCGTCCCCCATATCCGAAATCCAAATTCTATGCCCTTTTAATTCCTTCAATAAAGGGCCTTTAGGGATACGTGGTATTGCTCCACAAATAATATCCTGATCCCGAAAGTCAAACTGATATCCAGTGCTTCTCCCTACAGGTCTTAATCTCATAGAATATCGTTTGTGATTTTTAGATTCAGTTCTTGCTCCCCAAACAGAGAATGAGTTAATTTCTCAGACGAAAAGCTTTTTAAATGTAAGGCTTCGGCTGTAGATCTTAGAATATACGACCTCTGAGAACCACAATCCAAAAGACACCTTACCTTTTCGTCATGTTCCCTGACACTACCTCAACCATTAATGTCATAAGGAGTACTTTCTCTCATACATGAAGGGTAGACATAGTAGCTTGTACCGTAGTAGACTCTTTTGTACCCGTTACACTCTCACACCTTTTTCCCTGAATCTCGGGACATAAAATTATAGGGTGAGATCGTTTGCACAGATGGCATTGAACAAATTGTTTACAATCTCTCGCAAAATGTCCAGGCTTCAAACATCGGAGACAGCACTTTAATTCCCTTAATTTGTCTAATCTATCCTTTAGGGTCCATGACCGAGCTGAAAAACACTCTTTACTCTCATGAATTTTTCCGCAGAAAACGCAATTTCTTTCCTTGGTTGCTACCAAACTGGCAGCGCTCATGAAAGGTTTTTTATTTTTTAATTTACCCTCCTTGGGGTGCTCTTCACGCGAGGAAAGAGAAATGTCAAACCCTGACCTGGCGAGTTTTACTCTCTGTTCCCCTTCAACTTTTTTTCTCAAAAATTCTAAGAGGTTTGAGAGACGTGGACCCTCAGCATTAAATAATCAACTCAGCTGATAAACATGATTCCACCATGGGAAATAACCATGCAACATTGGAGTTTTGATTTACTCCTAAAGACTCAAGAGCTCTAATATGGGACTCGATTTTGTCAAATAATGTCATGAGTGGTAATTTATCTTTACCTTGAGAGTGCACGTTTTGGATAATTAATTTTAGCAATTCTCTCGCGTATATTTCTGTTAAAATTTCCTGATTACCAAAACGCTCCGTAAACGCAGAAATGACCTTCGGATAGTTTTCCGAAGTCAACGGATAGCTCTCAATTAGCTCATAAGCTCGAGTCCCTGGTAACATTGACTGTGCTAAATAATGAAATTTATCCACATCATCCAGATTCTTGTCCACGTGAATCTTTTTAAATTGACCCCAGAACGAAAGATAACTCAATAGGTGCCCATCAAATTTTTTAATTTGAATTTTAGGCAATTTGTAGCGTTTATCATTGCACGCACTTATACTGCTATCAGGTTTTGATCTCATACTAATATTTACGTCCGAATTATCCGTTTTCCTTTATCCGACGACTTAAACTAATAAATTCCTCCAAATATTGCTCGCAACTTATTACTTCGTTATTTAAATCATCGTCCGTGATCTCAGCTGCTATCATTAAATCTAATATTACCGAATCATAACTCTTTAACTCGGTATTCACAGTTTGTAATTTAATGAATTTATCTTCTAAAACGGATTTATCAGGCTCAACTTTATTTAGTTCCTCTTTCAGCACATTAGCAGTTCTCGTGAAACTACTACGCGCCGTGGCATGTTTTCTTATTGATATTGCAAGACTCATCTTTTTATCTTATAAAAGAAATTATATTCAAAATCTCAATTTAATAATCGCAGAATACAAATTCAACTTATTACAATAAATAAATTCACTCAACTAATATAGATAAGATCATTAATATACATAAGAAAATAAAAACATTTAAAATTATTAATACGCACTAATCATTTGTTATATTAACGCATATACAAACTATCAATACATATGATTACTTCTCTATACAGAAAAAACCAAATTCAAAAAAATCCTGGCTGGCTCGCCACTTTTCTATGTTAATATACCGACATAGAAATGGGGCCGTTGGTCTACGTATACTCGTAGGACGGCCAAATGAATTAACATTAATAAAAAGCAATTAAAATAAATACTAGGACAAACAACTAATTTACTTTTACCCTTTAATGAATACGAATAAATACTATTACAATAAATTTAGGATTTTTAATATTTGACAGAATAAATAAAATAAAAAATGTTTTATAGAGAATGTTTACAGAGAAATGTTTACAGAGAAGTATTCATAATATTTCGCACGCATACCTCAATCGAAAATATTCCTTTGAGTGTGTGGGCAGTGGGATACCAGTAGCCTCATATCCTTTTTACCAAAAAAAAATGCTCACCGACCATTCCAAAGATGGACATAACTCTCCATTACAAATTATACCTGGAGCCATTTCTCGCAGCAAAAATTGTGCACCAGGCTCACGCACTATCGTAGATCGTTCGCTCTGCTTTCAACGGGTCTTCCTTTCTGCCCGCAAAAAACTCCAAAAAAGGGATGGATCCCACCAAACCGACCGGTTCTTTTGGACCTGACCGTGTGACCGGGATGGGTTATCTACCATTCCTGGATTCATACAAAAATAAAGGAAATACCCCTTACCCTCACACAACAGGATAATTACCAGTTACAACAATACTATTATTTTATTAATATTATTTATTGACATTCTTGGAAATGTACCAATTTAAACTAATTTAGTTTAATTTAATTTATAAATATACCAATTAAATATTGAATTATTTAACTTGATTATTTTCATTAACTGATTCAATTTTGTTTTAGGTAGGTTTGCTGATTTGGACTTAACTTTCACTGTTATATAATTTCCCTTATCTGTTTCAGTTATTTATACTGAATATACTTTACAGACTTACACTTTACAGATTTCTACTTCACTTTCAATGTTGAATCTGCTCAAATTTTATCTGTTTCAGTTGTTTGTACTAGGTAGGTTTATGGATTTCTACTGTCCTGTGTGGGTCCAGATTAGAATATCCCACCGTAGCCTATGCATGCCATAAAGGGTGACTAAAATTATTACCTATTGCCCGGGGTATAATTGGGTGGCATAAAATCAGACTAATCACTTTGGGTGCCCAGTGTCTTTTTTGCTGCAAGGTCAAAACAAAAAGAAGTTGCATATTTTACAGTTTATAATGATTTGTGAGTTAACACAGGTTCGTGGACTTGATCTAGATGTTGCTGTCGACCAAGTGGGATAAGAAACAACTGGTTTTTACTTCACTTGTACTTCTCGGCTCTCTTTATTAAAAGACGCCTCCCAAAAATCACAAAACCACTCTTTGCCCCCTGCTCTGAGATAAATTAATAAAGTCTGGCTGCAGTTACAACAGCTAATAACTTTTTCTTGGGGCTGCTGCTCTTTCTTTTTAGTTTGCAGACTGATGGTTATAAGAGACTTATGAGAGAGTTTAATTGGAAATTTCTCGTTTTGTTAAGAGGGTTTGTAAAAATATAAAATAAACCTTTTTTTTTTTTAAAGTCAAAATGGATAAGTTTTGTTATAATGCATTTATACACTAGTAAAAATAAAGCAGTTTGGCATAAAAAAAATTTATGAGTGACATTCGTGTAAAAAAATTTAAAAAATCAAATTTTTCGTAAAATAATTAAATGCTTTTATATTTAAATTTTATAAATTTAATATTTTTTGCTATTATTTAATTGATATTATTAATTAATATTCCTTTCGAAAAATACCAATTGAACGTTGTTGAACTTTTTAACTTATAAATGATAACTTTAATTTAAAAATATACTAATTAAATATTATTGAGCTATTCAATTTAATAATTTTCATTAACTGGTTCATTTTTTGCGCTTGTCAATTTTACTGATTTCTCCTTCATTTTCACTGTTGTAACTGCAATAATTTTCTTTCTGTTTCAATTGTTTGTACCAGGCAGGTTTATAGATTTTAATTGTCCCGGATGTGTCCTGGTTAGGATAGCCTACTGTAGCACATGCATGTCGTAAAAGGTGACCAAAGTAGGTATCCAGTTCCCGGGGGTGTAACTGGGTGGGGTAAGAAGATCAGCACTCACTGGTAAGCAACTGGTAAGACACTTTTTTTTCTTTAATGTGCTGGCCAATGTCTTTTTTGCGCTGTAAGATCAAAAAATAAAGAATGCCCCCGCAACGCTGAATTTTTTACCGAAAACCAGACAGCCATTTAGCCCTTCAAAAATAAAGAAAGAAGCTGTATTTTTTACTCTTTAGCATTACTTATCAGTTAACACGAGTTCATGGACTTTGTCTAGCTGTTGCTGTCAATCAAGTGGGATAAGAAGCAACAATTGATTTCTAATTCACTTTCACTGTTGTATCTGCAATAATTTTCTTTAACAAATTCAATTATTTGTACTAAGCAGGTTTACTGATTTCTGCCTCACTTTCAATGTTGTTACAGATTTCTTTATCTGAGTCAATTGTTTCTTAAAATTTTAGGATTTACTAATTTCGACAAAATTGAGCAGACTACAAGATTTCAAGGTAGATTTACAGATTTCAACTTTTTATTTTAATTCAGTACCGTTCTCATACAATCAACAGCTATTTCATAGTTCATTTATTTACGTATTGATTAAACCAGAAATTTAAGAATTATTCAAATTCAATTCTTATTCAAATATCAACATTAACATATTCAACAGCCAAAACGAGACGTATATGTTAGCGCTGTCAAAAGTCGATCCGATCAAATTCGAAGTCAAAAACAGACCAGTTAACATTTGGAGAAATTGCACCAAATAAATATAATCTTCTATAAATTTTATTACAGTGCTCATTAATTCTTTTATAGCTTTATTATTTTAAATATCTTGTGCAACTCATTTAAAGATAAAAGTATTATTAATACTTAGTATTATGAGTAGCTTTGTAGTTGCTATTAGCCCCCTTTTAATCTGTGCATAATATTTGCTAACTGGCAAACAACAGCCTAGATTGTACTCCGTTGATAGTGAACGTCACCGTCACAGCTTTAAAACTGAATTGATATTGTGGACGTTATAGCGGAATGTTTCACATCGACAATTGGATAGCATTTATGGAAATTTCCACCACACTATTAAAATAAACATTGTTAAATGACCGAACTTGTGTACACTACCACAAATATGACCTTATAGCTCTGGTATATTATAATTATTGTATATATTAATACTAGATAATATATATTATCTAGTACTCCAGTATATAGTGACAGACAAAAACGTAAAACACACACACACTAAATCCATGAAGATTTCCTATTCTATGCAAACATCCACTAGTCATGCCATTGAAGAGCAATAATGATTGCCTTGTCAATTTAGTGGAAAGTAATTAATTATTAAATAAAATAATTATTGAAAGTAATTAATTTATTATATATATATATGCATATATGAATTACTAAAAGCAGATTTCACCTTGATATTCACCCTTACTTTTTTAAATGAGTGTATTTTTAAATTTCCATGTCTTTATTTTTGAATAGGGGAATAATTGTTTTAGACATTTTTACAAATAGAGTCAGGTAGTAGTACCTGATGGCCTAGTGACTAGAGCTCTGTACCACAAGTTTCGGGTTTGAGTGCCGGTGGTACCAAGTATGTTTGTAGTGGTTCGGAGTCCACTTTAAGCCATAGCTCCTGGTCTAATATAACTGTAAAGCGATAGGCATAGGGCTGAAACCACTACCCAGTATAAAGATAACATCTCTTGTTTCGGCCAGTAGGCAGACGGCCTTGGACCAACATGGGACTGTAGTAGTATTTACACCGCACCTCAAATCTATTAATGACATGACATTTAAAAAAAAAATTTATAATCCATGAAAGTTCATAAAATTATACATTTAATGTGATTTAGAGAAAAATATATTAATGAATGCATAGAATACTTTGAGCAGAAAGTTAATAGATAGTGGTTTATTTTACTGTTATTGTGGAAATGTAGATTACGAATAACATACAAATCAAATTTACTATACAATCATAACTGTATCAATTCAATATTCGGTGACATCTCTCTTTATATAATGCAATAATTTATTTGTATTACTAAAAACATATTCCATTTAGTTATCAAGATCTTTACTATGACTTTAATTTTCTGGTGTGTTGCCAAACATCACAAAGCCATTCTTATTATTTTAAATATAAAATCATTTTGCTTATATTTTAATGCCGTTAGTCATTATTAGTAGCTTTTTTAATTCTTTGAAATATTCAATTTATGAATGGGGTTATAATGACAAAATATAATGTCGTCTTAGTTTTCACAATGCTATTCATCCTTTTATGTAAACTAAAATATTTCCGGATTCATGATTTCACTAATTACCATTTTTGATACTTCGCAACTGATGTGATTATTGCTTGCATCTATTGTTTTTATTTGTAATCATTATCAGATGATTTTCACTCAGGATTATAATTATATGTATTTTTTTATTATGTTCATCTGTTGAATTACATAAAGAGGTTTTCAGGCTGTTCATTTAAAATATGATGTTCATCAAATTGTATATATTACTTAAAACAAAATTTAAAAATATTTCAATATTTTTTTCCTGTATCCGTGCAACGTCAATTCTTATATACTAGTATTTATATAATAAAGCATGCAATAGTCTAAAATGATAGCATTATGTTTCCAAATCGGAAATGCTTGGTTTTAAACCCAACTAATATGAGACCTAACTGAAAATTCTCGTGATTACACCAGGAATGGGCTTTATGAGTTTCTTTGTTGAAAACATCTCCTGTCACGCAATCTACCATTAGGCAGACGGCCTTGGCTCATCATGGGACTGTTCACCAATGAAGATGAATAAGAAATTTTTCTTGATATTTGGTTAAGAATAATAAAACTAGAGATAGAAAAATACTTGAAAGTGTTGTGGTTTTGTTATAGTTTTAAATAACTCACTTTATACATACACTACTGACCAGTAAAATTGTTAAACCAAGAAGGCGACATGATACAGACGCGAAATTTAAACGGCAGGAAGAAGGTGCTGTGATATGCCAATGATTAGCTTTTCAGCGCATTCAGACAAAGCAGGCGCCAGTAGCGATACCTGAAATGTGTTTAAGTAAGGAAATTGTTCAGCCGGTTTCTCATACACAAATAGCATTTGAACGCTGTTGCCTGGTGGAAAGTTGTTGTGATGCCTCGCACAAGAAGCAGATATGAGTACCAGCATGTTCCTGACTTTGATAAAGGTCGAATTGTAGCGTACCAGGATTGCGGTTTATCGTATTGCAGTATCGCTGCTCGCGTCGAGATCCAAGGAGTTAGCAGAATATGGAATCGATGGGTTTCGGACGATAATATGGAACGCCGTGCTGGATCTCAACGGACCCTATCAGGCATGTTACCCGTATGGTCTTAATGGATCGTACAGCCATGTCACGAGCCCTGAGTCAAGAATTGGTATCGTTTGCAAGACAAGTGCCTGCACGTACAGTTCAATGACGTTTGCAGCTGCATGGACTCCCAGCTCGGAGACCATGGCTGCGGCCACCCTTGACACTGCATCACAAACAGGAGCGTCTTCAATGGCGTGATCAATGACGAAAATGGGCTCACGTATGGCGGGAAATAATTTTTTCAGATTGATCCAGGTTCTGTTTACAGCATCAAGATGGTCGCATCCGTGTTTGGTGGCATTGAGGTGAACGCACATTCACACGATCGTCATCGTCATCGTCGTACTGGCCCATCAGCTGGTATGATGGTATGTGGGGCTATTGAATGCACGTCTCGGTCACCTCTTGTGTGCAGTGACGGCACTTTGAACAGTGTACGTTACATTTCTGGTGTGTTACGACCCGTGTCTCTACGCTTTATTCGAGCCCTGCGAAACCCTACGTTTCAGCAGGATAATGCACGACAGCATGATGCCGGTATTGTACGGACCTTCCTTGATACGGAAAATATTCGGCTGTTTCCTTGGCCTTCGTATTACCAGATCTCTCTCAATAGAAAACGTCTGGTCCATGGTTGCCGAGTGACTAGCTGGTCACCATACACCAATCACTACGATTGATGAGCTGCGGCATCGTGTTGAAGCTGCATGGGCATCTCTACCTGTTCATGTCATCCAATCTCTGTTTGACTCAATGCCCAGGCGTATAAGTGTTTTTATTACTGCCAGAGGTAGTTGTTCTGGATACTGATTTCTCAGGATCTATGCACCCAAATTTCTTTAAAATGTAATCACTTGTTATTTCTAGTATAATATGTCTAATAAATATCATTTTGTTATCTGCATTTCTTCCTGGTGTAGCAATTTTAATGGCCAGCAGTGTAAATTATTCTTAAAGATAAGTAGACAGATTCTTAAAAAAAAAACTATTCACATTTATATACAGTATTACCCATTAGTAAAACTAATGTTAATTCACACTAAAGTATCCCTCTGCAACAAAAACTTCCCTTTTGTAATTATACCGAATTCCTACCTCCCCCCACCCCTTCATCCTTGACTAAAAGTATATTTTCACTGGGGAAAAAGGCATTTCTCTGATGATAATAAAGGCCCTTAATGAAAGAGTCCCGACGTGCCTTCGACAAAGGCAGTCCTCCTGCTTTGCTTTTCTCCTTCCTCCGGGCCTAATTGGTCTCTGCAGTCGGGAACGCAAATTGGGAGCAGGAAAAACGGGAGAGGCATTCCGGTTTTACGCAGACGGGGAAAATTAGTAAACAGCGGAATAATGTGAGCATTCAAAGCGGGATTCAAAGGTTTTCTGTGGGTAGGAGTGTGTGGGATTCTGTGTTTATAGACATGCACGAGATGAGGTATTAGTGTTTTGAATTGTGAGGACATCTACTTTTGGAAATTTAAATGAAAATCTTGATGACTTCATTTAATTAATTTTTTTTTTTTTTTAAATTCTTTGAACTTTTTTTTACTTATAATGTAGGAAATAATGTATTCGATTATTTAAATCTACAAAAAAAAAAAGTAATAATTAAAAAATATTTATACAAAAATTTTTCGGTTGCATAATATCCGTCACAAAATTACTGTGCCCAAAAAGTAAGACCAATTTTTTTTTTTCAAAAACTCTTTATTTATTCTTCCAAATTTATTTCATCGCCTTCAAAGTAATCCTCTCCGGACACAATGCACTTACGGAAATTTTTTTTCCAATCCTCAATGCATGCTAAAAAGTCATCGGCAGGAATGGCCTTCAAAGCGCGCGACGATCCACGTTGAATCTCTTTAGTCGCCTCAAAACGGTGTCCCCGGAGTCGTCTTTTGAGTTTGGGGAATAGCCAGAAGCCGCGCAGTGTGAATACGGTTGTTGTGGAACGATATGGGTTTCATTTTTGGCGAAAAAGCCACAAAGAATCAAAGCAGTGTGAGCTGGCGCATTCAGTGTTTTCGGTACCAATCGAGATTGATGCGTTTGAGGCCCAAAATGGAATTGACATATCCTTTTGAAATTCCAACATCATCAAAAAGGTCTCTAATTGTAAATCGATGGTTTGCAAGTACCAAATCCTTAATTTTTTGGACCTGAGCTTCGTCGGTCGAGGTTGATGGTTGACCAGAGGGCTCTTCGTCTTCAACGCGTTCTCTGCCTTCTTCGAACTGTTTATACCACGTGTAAACTTTTCTTTACGATACATTAATGCTCACCGAATGCTTTGTGCAATATTCTATACATTTCCGCAAACAAAATTTAATGCAAGATCTTTGCTCAATTAATTGAGACATTTCAAAAATCGCCGGAGTCAGTTTTAGCATCTCACAAAGCCAAGCGTAACTCAAACACTAATGAATATTTGGACGACAAATTTCACACAGATGTCGAGGACACTGCCAGCAACCTAAAAAAAGAAGAAAAAAAATTAAATTCCGTAAGCCCTCGGAATTTTAAATTGAAAATTTTTTTTTTTTTTTTTGACACAGTAGTAAAGTAATAATTAAAAAATATGTATCAGTTTTTTTCGTGTTGAATTATATCCGTTCAAAATACTACATATTCATTAATTTAAACTGTTACAAAAATGCCTTAAAATTTATAACCGTTTTAAATTAAATTCGAAAAATTTTTTATTAAAAAGAAAATTGTATTAGCTCGTGCTATTAAGTAATTTCTATAAATAAAAGAGTATAAAACAGTCATTTTAAAAATTAATCTGTGTTAAAGTAATAATTAAAATATGTATATAAATAATTTCTCTGTTTAATTATAACAATTCGAAATAACACTCATTAACTGAAATTGTGAAAGCCGCCCTTAAAATATATGCTTACTTTAATTAAATTTTGAAATATTTTATAAAAAAAAAGAATTATATTAATATGGTGGTGTGTCGCACAAATCGAATTAACAGATTGTTATGGAATCGCTTAAAAATTTAGTTTGTGTTTTTACAAAATTTTATAATTATTTTTAGTACATAACTAATGATAATTAAATTTAAACCAAAAGCCAATTTAAAATAATATTTATCTGTATATTATTCCTAGTTAAAAAAAAATGTCAATGATTTATTATATAAAACTGAACCCGATACAGTGATAAATCTTCAATTCTAAAGACAATTTCAATTGCTTTTATCAACGACAATTTCTTGATAACGTGTAAAAAGAAGAAATGAAATTATTTTATAAAACGCATTAAAATGTCCTATAAAATGTATTTATGTGAAATTTTTACAATTTTATTTATTTTTTTAAAAAGTATACACTATTTTATATATAATCTATAATATAATATATATTGCAGAAATAAAAATATTTTTGAATATATATAATAATATAGTACAATTTTGGTATATGCAAGTATTATTAAAATACGAAACACTAATACACGAAAAACTTCTACGTCTCATATATATTATTAATACACGAAAAATTCTAGTTTCATATATATTACTAATACACGAAAAATTCTACGTTTATTATTAATACACGAAAAAATATATATATATTACTAATACACGAAAAAAATTCTAGTTTCATATATATTACTAATACACGAAAAATTCTAGTTTCATATATATTACTAATACACGAAAAAATTCTACGTTTCATATATATTACTAATACACGAAAAAATTCTAGTTTCATATATATTACTAATACACGAAAAAAAATTCTACGTTTCATATATATTACTAATACACGAAAAATTCTACGTTTCATATATATTACTAATACACGAAAAAATTCTACGTTTCATATATATTACTAATACACGAAAAAATTCTACGTTTCATATATATTACTAATACAAGAAAAAAAATGCAAGTTCGTATTGCAATATTGTAATTTTTTTTAATTCTAAAATATTTCTAACTATCAGAAACAATTTGGATAAAATAAAAATATTTTATTAATGCTAAAAGGAAATTTAACAGCTAATTATTCAGGACTAAAATAACTTAACTTGCGAAATTTTGACGCTTAAATTTTATCACTTTATTTTAATTTTAGCAATAAATATTACCATTGCTTGTATATAAATCTTAGTTGGCAATGTATTATCTCATAACTTCAAAGGACTCCAACTCAAGATAGAAGCTAGCGACTGCTTCGCAGCCAAGGTGTTTCGCACCAACACAAATCATCAAATCTTAGTTTTTTTTTAAAAAAAATATATATTTATATATACAACTGAGATTCTTATCCTGTCTTCATTAGATTTTAATTAAAAACATTAGTCCATAACTAAAATGGTCTTATCTGCCTTGTAAACATTATTTGCTTAAATCCCTTGTTTTTGCTTACTTTAATGAAATAAGTTTTAAAAATTTCGTGAAAACACATAATTTAACATCCAAAACATTATTTACTTACTTTCAAGTTAGAATTTATCAGCAAATTACTATATAGAAACTAACAACAAAAATTCTGAATACATATCTTCCTGCATTAACTCCAGATGTTCATAAGTGAAAATCAATACATTTTTAATATTCAAATACCATAATGATTTCTGTGGAGAAACAATTTTCAAAAATATGATACTCGACATTATTATAACAAGCTCTCTCTGTAATAAGAATTGTGCATTTGGCCATTAAAACAAATATTTTAATGTTGAATGTCTTCAAACGTTGAAATCATTCGCCTCAAGCAGGTTAAACAATCAACACCTGTAACTAAGTCGTATCTCGTCCATCCCAAAATATTCTTAGATTTATTTGTATATTCCCATTGCCTTCTTTGACTTTGTTTTTACTTATTTTAATGAAATAGTTTTTAAAAATTTAGTGAAAAAACATGATTTAACATTAAAACAATTATTTACTTACCATCAAGTAAGAATCAAGTGGAATACTTAACAATATTATATGCTGAACAACAACAAAAATTCTGAATACATCAGTTCCTATATCCACCATTCTTTTTAATAGGTGAAATTTATAAAATTTTCAATAAGCATTTATTGAAAATGCATTCCATATTTTCATAAGTGAAAATCAATACATTTTTAATTTCAGATTATGAAAAATTATTTGGAGACACTTTTCCAAAATACAGATACTCCTCAAGATTATAATAAGGTCCTCTCTGTAATAATAATTGTGCATTTACCCATTAAATCAGACGTCTTAATGTTGACTGTCTTCAACACGTTGAAATCATTCGCCTCAAGCAGATTAAACAATCAACACTCGCAACAATTTGCATTTCCTCCCAAACATCCAAACACTTCCTAAGGCAACAACAACAACAAGGGCTTTGTGGAATGTTATTACCAACACTTCTGCGTTAAGTAAAAGAGGCAATTTTTTATGTTTCCACTTCCCCAAATCTTTATTAAACAGGGCCCCAGCTCCTACCTTCATTAGACCTCAATTAAAAACGCCAGCCCCATAACTAAAAAGATCCCCTTTTCCCCCTCTTTGCCGCGTTATTTGCATAATGCCCTTGCTTTGACCTTTACGAGCTAAATGAAGCCTTCGCATCTTAGGAGATAACAAAGTTTCAGGGAGCAAGCGAATGAAAGTGCGATTAGGCGCAATTTAGAGATAATGAGAATTTGGAAGTAGAGAAGATTTTAATTGCATATGCAAATGAATCGTCCAGCGCAGTGTTTCTATGGATTACCATGGATGGTGCGCAACTTATCTGGCATCTAGATGAGATAATTTACTATTAAATAGGGAGGAGATAAGGACATAGGAGAGATAATCAGTAGGTTTTTTTTTTGTGTTTCGTGTGTTTTAGGGGTTATTGGTGCTGGATTCTGGTCAGTTGGCAATTATTGTGGGTGTAAAAAATTGTGCGTAATTGGTATCTTAACATTGCTAATTGATCCCTAACTTGTGGTTAAATGTGGTTTTTGTCATTCATAACCGAGAAATAAAACATAAAAATAAAATTAATGATAAAATATTAGTTCAATTTGATAAATATTTAAAAAAAATATTTTTAAGTAAAGATAATATGCATGCTGACAAAACTAATAACAGCAGACTAAGGAAGAACATTTTGCTACCATATTAATTAATTTATACAATTAAATTTCAACTGCAACTAGGTGTTACATAAAATAAGGTATTTTTTGATATCCGATCAGATCTTCATTAAAAAGATTATATTGCAAATTCTGTGATATCTACATTCCTTATAATTTTTATATTATATGATATTTATATTATAATTATTATTTATGATTTTTATATTATAATTATTTTTTATATTTTTATATTTATATTATTTTTTCTATTATTATTATTAATATTTTATATAATTATTTATACTTTTATTTCTAATGCCGATGGCAAGTACTTAGACAGTTAATCTTTATGCTATAAACAAGGGTTGCACCAACGTTACTCATTTAGCACTACCTAGGGGGCTCGTGTAGCTTGAAGATATGCTACGGACGCGAGTAACACTACCCCAGAAACGCTCTACGATCCTATTAGACAGGGACCTAAGGTTTAAAGTTAATTATTGTGGGTGTAAAAAAACTATGCATAATTGGTATCTTAACATTGCTAATTGATCTCTAACTTGTAGTTAAATGTGATTTTTGACATTCATAATCAAGAAATAAAACATTAAATTAAAGTTAATAAAAGAATATTATTTAAAATTTTTAAAAAAATTATCAGATTTAAGTTAAGATGATACGCAAGAAGCCGAAACTGATAAAAGTAGACTAAGCAATAATATTTTGCAGCCATATTAATTAATTTATGTAATATTTCTAATTTTCAACTAGGTGTTATATACTATAATTTATTCAATTCCTTCTATTAGCTCAAACTCTCCATATATATATCTTGTTCAATTTTTCAATCGTTAATAAAGTACTTGTTATTTACTTGTACTTGTTACTTGTTATTCATCCACTCAAGTTTCAAAAATGTATTTGAACTTGTAGTGGATGACACTGGATGTTCTTACAGTTTTTCCAAACATTAAGTCATTCACTAAATTTAATAAATTTTAGTTGCATGTATCTACCAATAAATGGCGCCAGATAAGCTTAAAAAAATGAATGAAAATAATTTATAAAGACTTTCTGCAATATAGTGGGAAAAAAAGTAGGAATGGACTAATTTTTTTTATATTACTTGTTTTTGATATCAGGTCAAATGTTCATTAGAAAGACTATGTAGCAAAAATTCTGTTATAGCTAGAGTCCTTAACGAAGGAATTTTTATATTATTATTATTTTAATTTTTGTGTTTAAAAATTATAAATAATGATATTATTAATATTGCAGCCTGATGGCCGAGTGATTGACGCTCTGACTCTCGAATGCCGGCGATGCCATGGATGTTTGTAGTGGTTCGGAATCCATTTTAAACCATAGGTCCCGGTTTTAATAGGATTGCAGAGTGTTGGGGGGTAGTGTTACTCGCATCCGTCTGTTAAGTGAAAATGAAAGTTCTCCATGCCTATGTCAAAGATCCCCACGATTATTTTACTTTATGTACTAAGCTCAATAAATTCATAGGTTGTGTCTGCCTGAAACAGTCTTAAAATAATGTAAACATTTAAAGTAAAAATCACAATCAGTCCAACTGAAAGACTAAATCTTTACGTATGATTTTCTGATATTGCAATAAAATGAGAAATAATATTTATTTTAATATAATTGTAGAAGGCACTACGGTTTATTGAAATCACTTATTACATTAGTTTTACTAAGATAAATTAAATCAGCTTAACTAATATTTATCTCCAAACGAGTTGCAGATGAAGCAAAATCTGAAACAATGTTTATAATTTTGGGTTAATTAACGTTCTATGCCTTTATATCTGTAATTCAATGATTAACATTATTATCCGTATTCAAGTAAAAATATCTTATTGAATTGTAAATGAGTGTTTTAAATATTATTTTTGATGCTTCGTTACCAAAATTAGCTATTTAGCAAACACGAAAAAATATTTCGAATTCAAACTTAGCATTAAAGTATTATGTTCAAAATTTCACAGAGAGATAAATATAATTTTTATTTATTTATAATCTTTTGTGTGTGTGTTATCAAAATGTCAGTAATCATAAATTTGTATGTATTTTTTCGCATTTTATGCATTTATTTAAATTCGTCATTTAGTTGAGTTGTGCAGCTGGATTGTAAATTGATGTGGCTTTGTTGAGACTTGAGACACAGGTTGGAGAACACACAGCTTTATTGACACACGCACAAACACCACACATATACAATATTTAATGCATTTAAAGACATACAATTATAGATGGCCAACGGCCATACCATGCTGAATATACCGGTTTTCGTTAGATCACCGAAGTCAAGTATCATTGGGCGCGGTCAGTACTTGGGTGGGTGACCACCTGGGAACACCTCGTGCCGTTGGCATTCACAAATTTGGGACCTGAATGGCCGCCAAATGTCTAGCGCTCTGGCGCTCGGTGCCACAGGTTTCGGGTTCGAATCCCGGCGGTGCCATGGATGTTTGTAGTGGTTCGGAATCCACTTTAAGCAGTAGGTCCCAATCTCCTATGACTGTAAGAGCGTCACGGAGCCAAAGTCAGGCTTCTACCTACGGGTGTTCCATCACAACACAAGCTGCTTCCTTCCCCTTCAATCATGAGTACGTATGGGCTCGTGGGCTTGGCCAGCCGAGTGGGAGAAGAAACACCAACACCAACAATTATAGATTTTTCGAAGGATTTCACTTCTAAACTGAAAATTTGGTATTCAGATACGTGCAGGATGTGCGTAATATACTCCCTCTCTGGGTGAGAGTCTGTAGGTCAACTGAACATTTCTCCTAAGCGCCACAGTTTCACTCTTGCCAATGCGTAGGAGGAAGCGTGGTTACCGTGATATATTACGTACCTCAATATTTTAAGCTAAATAAGTGATTATTAGTATTGTTTGAAAGCATTTCGCTTAATTTCGTTAATAAAACTTTAGTTAAAGCATAATTAAGATATAAAACTCTCATAATAAATAATTATTGCAACTTTAAAAAGAATTAAGGGATAGGCCACAATTAAACTCAAAATGTTATTAAAAAAAATGATAGAATTTTTTTTGAATTAAAGATAACCACATTATTAAAATAATTCTCACAATTGCTTATAGATAAAATTGCTATAAAACTGCTGAAATTTTTAAGAACAATTTTTTCTTATAAACTAAATCTATTTGAATGCAAAAATACTAAGCTACAATATTTGCATAAATGTCATTTAAATTACTTATGTAATGTAATGTAATGTTGAAATGCATACTGACATCAACCAAAATTTAAGATTTTAAAATTTATTAGCTAAACTTCTGTCGTGGAGTTTTGGCCATATGTTACGTGTAGGGGACTAATTATTTTGAGGAACACAATTGAATATTTTCATTTGATATCTATATCACTATCTATATAAATAAAGACTTTATGATAAGTTTTCATAATGCTTGAATCGTTGTTTTTGACACATATTGGAAAAAAATAATTACAGTATTAATTCGTTAATAATAAGCTAGTTAATATTCTCATAAATATCTTAGCATTTGTCCGAAATTTCAATTTATTTTAAAGTTAATAACAATTTTAAAACTCATATATATCAATAATTTTAAATATCCAAATCTCATCTGTTATCAATAAATTAAAATATCTAAGTCTTGTATATAAATTAAATAAGTTGATCTAATCTCATCTATAAATTCAAATACCGTAACTGAATCTGATTTATTTTATTTACGTGTAGTTTATTTTGTTAATTAAAACTAGTAAATAAGAAGTTAATAAAACTCTTTTAATCTTATTTACATTCTTAATTAATGAATATTCTTACACTAACAAATTAAAAAAAGTTATCTGTAATAAATTTAAAAATAATAATTTACATTTACGCATCTAGTAATAGTTAATTTTTCAGCCACTACTAGAAAGTTTGAAAAGTTGCTAGCATCAACTAATTTTCTACACTGCTGAAAATTTTTAGATCTTGTTTAAATTTGTATACTACCCCCCCTTCCCCACTAATAATACTTGGGTACTGAAAACGGTGAGCATTTCAGTGTTTATTTCCAATGAATAAAAGCCATTCTAGTTTCACTTTCCCAGTCTTAACTCTAACCGCATAAAGGCCTCTTTTCGAACAAACACAAGTGAGTTAAAGACAACAAACAATGCAACAAATCTTATGTTCACGGTTTCTTAATTACAGCGTTTCTGCCCCTTAGTAGCAGAAGAATGTGTTTATGTACACATAGAAACAGCTGCTTTTGTCGTATATTTTAATGTTTCGAATTTCAATGAATTTCACATGTTAATGAATGTTACCCTGAAGTAAAGTACACTTTATTTACCTAATCTGAATAGGTAAACTAACTGTAGATGAAGTGTTTTAAACATATTTCGTTTGAATCAAAATGTTAATACTGATTTATCTTTAACAGCTTAACAAATAATTTGATATTAAATTAAATGGGATTGCATAAAAAAATATAGACTTATGTCCATATTTTTTGTTATACTTATAATCCCTTTTAATCTAAAATATAATTAAAAATTGTTAATTCATCAATCTAAATTAAATTAATAATTATAATGCATATTTTAAATTAATAACTATTCAAATTAATTAAATTAAAATTAAAAGGGATTGTATAACAAAAAAATATTGACTTGAGTCAGTAATTTTTTGTTATACAATCCATTTTACTTTAGAGAAAACTTAATTACTGAAAATTTGTCACAAAACTGAAAGTAAAATTACAAAATTAGGATGTAAAACTAAACAATTATTAACGTATGTTTCATATACAGAATTTCTTTCATTATTGTAAAAGTATAATTTTCCTTTTTTTAAAATTCTGTTGTTGAATGAGATTCTTATTTAGTAAGATAATTAAAACTCTTTATTTGATTATAAATATCTATATTTATGTCTATACATGGCAATTTTTACTCTTTTAATGATGCGAGTGAAAGTATTGTTTTAAATGGAATAGAACATAATTAAACCAAAAGTAAAATTAAAAAATTAAAATTATTAATTTTATGTCATTCTTTGTTATTAGTACATGTTGTTATATAGAAGCAAAATATGTTGCTAAAATTATTCATCCTTACGAAAAAAAAATAAGGGATAACAAATAGCCAAATTTGGTATATAAAGGATTATGAAGCAATACATTACATAATTCTGAACAATATAACATTACTTATAATTACATAACATTAAGCAATACATTATCTTTATAAGCATACATAAAATAATAAATCAGCAAATTGAAGACTTTTTAGTCATTTTGGTTTGCTTTTGCTTCTACAATAACACTGTTTAACAAGCTATAGGTGAAAAATTGGCCAATGACTAATTCAGAAGAATTCTAACGAGTGATGTTATGGGGAGAAATATAATTTCAGAAGCGTTTTAATTAAAACAGAAATCATGTTAATTTTTTTAATAATTAAAATTTTTAATTATTCGTACAGACAAATTAAAAGAAAAAATTTCTCATTAAACTTTCAAAATTGTTTTGCACCGTATTTGACTTACTATTACCCCCTAACACATAATCGATTTGTCTATTTCCGCCTTTAAACCCGATGTTTACCATTCCTCTGAATACCTGGTAGAACAGTTTTCACACTCCTCAAAAGCAAAGGTTCGAGTTCTGGTGGTGGCATTGATGTTTGTTAGTGATTCGGAATTCACATTAAACAGCATATAAAAGTCTATTTAGCCTAAAGTGGGCACAAAATGACCGTAGAGCGACGTGCCAAGCGAAATCAAACCAAACCTCAAAGCAAAATTGAATAAATCAATGTAATAAACCTTATAATAGTTAAATTTTTAATACTCTCTAATAACGATAGAAGAATGCACGTATACTTTACTGAGGCAAATTATCCAAACAAAATCATTATTTCAAAACACTAAATTTAAAAAAAAAAAAAACTATGTTTACTCCAACACTCTTACGAATAGAATCAAAAACAGTCGATGCACAAATTAAAGTTAAGCCATACATTTTCATTTTCTTACTGCAGCAACAGCTATCAACTCGCCCTGCGAGCACTCTCCCCGAAGGGCTATCAAGAGGATGTATTTCCATGAAAATAGAGCACCTTCTTTATATGTTCAGATAATACCTTGAACAACTTGAGAAAGAATTTTTCCCCCAGAAGAGATTTAGCGAGATTGTAGCACTCCAAATGGATCCAAAATGAATGTTAACGATAGAAAGTGGAATCCATTTATTTCCAGTCACGCCTACTTGGGCTGTTAATGGTAAAATCGATGGCACACTCGCATTATAAATTTTATATTCTCATCTGTGGGCTTCTAATCACTTATTCGACACTATTCCGCAAAATTTTTATGGACCAAGACGAACATAAGTAGATTAAACATACAGAAATTAATGTTGCCCACAAGGTTATTGTGAAATAGTTTTGTCCTTCCATCAAGCAAGAAGGAAAAAAAACTATTTTCAGTTTAACCTATTTATATTTTTCGTGGCAATAGAAAGAGGAATAATTGTCATAGTCTGTAAAGAATAATCATTTCGATGTAGATAAACTCGGCCAAAATCTAAACAGGTTGATAAGTTTTTTGTTAGTATTATATTGGATAATAATATTATATGTTGATATTAATTTTTATTTCAATAGGAATATTTCAATGTAGGAAAAAAAAGGAAAATTCTAGAGCCAAAAGATTTTTTTTTTAAATTAAAGACGTTGCCATTCGGAAATATTAATCCAATAATTTAAAACACAATGACAGATATATAAACTAATGAATAAAATAATATTAATGATGTTGTGCCAACATCTGATTTATTCAACGTTAACATAATAACCGTAATTTTTGGTGTTATTTTTTATCCCACTTCATCGACAGCAACAATCTAGACCAAGTACATGAACCCGTGATCTTAAACCGATAAACCATGATAAAAGGTAAAAAAATGCAGCTTCTTTTTATCCTTGACCTTGCGACACAAAGACATGGGGTACCCAAAGTTAGAAGCCTGACTTTACACCATCCAGTCACCGCCCCGGGAACTACGCACCCATTTTAGTCACCTTTTACGACATGCATGGGCTACAATGGTGCTATTCTAACCAGGACACGCATGGGGTCAAAAACGTTTAGACAGAATTATTGACACCAGCGTGATAAAACAAGTTCATTAAATTAATAGCGACCTTATTTTGTGATAATCATTCAATATTTAATGATGTGCATGGAAATGAGTTTGAACCTATGTTTCTTCTTTGCTGAAGATTCTTGAAATTCTTAAAACATACAAAATTATTTTGATTATCACAATGAATTTTCTGTTATTTGATTATTTGAAGTCCTTCCCAGCTGTAGACGATTGATCATTGCAAAGAACCTGAGGAATCCATGCCTTGTGATTCTATAAATAATAAATTTATGCATATTTTGATATTTTTCTTCAATCATAATATTCGTTAGGAAAAAACGAGTCTGCTCTCAAAATCATATTTGCACATTAGTGAACTGCTGTCTGTCGGTTATTTTACTAAAACGTATGAGATAGGATGTTGTCATTGAAGAATATTTACATGTGATTAAATTTGCTCTTATACTGAAGGAATATCACTTACTTAGAATACAAAATATCTTCTAATATGCCATCTGGGGAAATATTCACTGAAATATCTTGTTGGCTTTTTCTATTTAATCTTGGTGTTGGCGTCTGCGACCACCGATCCCCTATTGTAAAAAAAAAGTTATTGTTAGTTTGTGTGTGATGTGCTAGAGTGAGATGGCATGGCCGCTAGTGGCTCTGACTTTTATGAAAATAATTATTTGGAAAAAGTTATCAACATAGAGTCCTTCCGAATAAGTTATGAATGCTAGAAGAAACTTGGTGTTAATATAAATATTATGATACGTAGTTGCACAAATATGAAAATTCTGTCAACAAAAACCTTAGAATAAAACTATTTAATGTGCTTTTGCTGATACTTTCTTACATTAATAAACAATATAACCTGGAAAAAAACTTAAAAAAAAAATGTGCTGGAATGTGTAGAAGTAAAAGTGTTTTATAAGAAACTCTAAAACACATGTTCACAAAGTGGGCAATACTGCCATCTAGGGTGCAGTTGAGATCATTGGGGATGATAATAATCTCGGATATATTTCGTTGTGCTTAATAAAAATAAAGGAGTGACGCAATATTAAAAAAGAAAAGAAGAGAAAATAAGAAACCATTTTTGTACATGTTTAACTGTTGTGTAACTCTTTATACATGTTGTCAACTTGTATTCTGTATGTTTACATGAATAATATAAGTTGCAACATATCGGCAGTGAAGTTCACCGCCATTTTTAATAAGCGAACACCGCTAAACGAGCTCATCGAATTTAAGAATAATATTGACAAAAATAGTGATTAATGCGTTAATAACACCATTATGTTCATAATGGTGTATATATTTAATGTGCATGTTATTATAAGGTCATATTAGGACCAATTTTTAATGTTCGTAATTTTTGTTTTCATATTATCTTTCATTAACTTAGTTTTCAGTGCGTAATTCGAATATTACTGTAGGCTGATTTAGTAAGTAATTTTAATATTGTAAGCTTCAAAAGTCTTATTTATAACAGCTTTGTTTTAAGACATATATAAAATAACACCTTTTACAATATATTTTTGTTTGTTTTAAAGAATGTAGATTACCGACTGTGTAGGTGGCCTGATGGTCAGTTGACTACCGCTCCAGTCCTTTGGTATCACAGGCTTCAGATTCGAATCCTGGGTGTGGCACGAATGTTTGTTATTGGTTCGGAATTCACATTAAACTATTGGTCATGGTATAATTAGCCCAAAGTATGCAAAAAGTGATCGTAGATCTACAAACCTAAACCTTCCAATTGTGTAATTTCTTTCCTGTTCCTCTGTTTTTTTAGATGGAGATATTTTTCTGGGGGACGGAGATATTTTTCTGGACGATGGAGATATTTTTTTTAGATGGAGATATTTTTTTTTAGATGAAGATATTTTTCTGGAGGACGGAGATATTTTTCTGGAGGATGGAGATATTTTTTTAGATGGAGATATTTTTCTACCAAACTTATTTAGACATTGCTCTAGAATATTATATAGAAAAGAGGGTCTGGTACAAAATATATCCATCTATATTTACTTCTTGATTAATAATTTAATGGTTTTGATAAATAATTGTTTAATTCTATTAAAAATCTATACGCACGAAATTAAACCTACTCACTATACCGTATAATTCAACGAAAATTTCTCAATCGAAATATTAAAAGGAAATATTAGAATAAAGGAAAGGCATTGTGATATTTTACATCAACTATCTTCTAATGCATTAAATAATCGATACTTAACTTCAATTGTGTCTCAGAAAATAATTCGAGTCTTTTCCGTTATTGAAATTCGACTTCAATGAACGCATTATCTCATTAATTCAGTGAACAAAACTTGTGTTAGACTGTCTTTGTCTTCAGCCTTTAGACTGAGGAAAATTACCTTCTATTGAATTTTTAGAAAATTAAGCCAATGAAAGACAATTCTTTGTATCATGATGAAATCAATTACAAACTCCTAACTTGAATGAACTGTAAACTGATTTTAGTAGAGAAGTTGCTTTTGGAAGGCTAAACTTTTGTGTCCTTTTTTTGTCTCTGATTGGAATAAAGGACGAATTGCTGCTGCTCCAGAAGTGCCGAGATTCGGATCAGTTGCAGAATTCATTACTCGTTGTTCGCTTAACTCGAGCAATCAAATTCTTGGAATGTCAAGGCTGGTAAATTATTGAGTAATGATAGGTAATGCAATGTTTCGGTGCAAATTGAAATTAACTCGTGGAAAGCGAGTTTCAAGGAGGATTTGCAGTCCGTCTGTTTGATTTCAGCTTCATTAGATTCTGAAGTGATTCAAAAGATTCTGGATCAGAGCCAAAAGACTGGTTGCATTAGTTAAATATAAATACAGAAAAATCTACTTTAATATACATAAAAGTTAATATTTATACAAATATCTTGAAAGAGAAAATGAAATTCAAATGACTCATAATATAGTTATTCATATTATTATGTGTATATGTTCTTCTCCTATTTATTAATTAGTAACACATGCTTATTAAAATGTTTAAAATTGTGAAATGTTGCTTAAGTTGCTACAGCAAAAAAAAAGATTGTCGAAAGGTATTATTTCAAAATCATAAAAAGTTGATGTAGGATAAACTTTATATAAAGAAACCATTTGAATGAGAATGTTCATGGTCGAACAGTAGGAGCTTCCAGGAAAGGCAAAATGTTGCTAAATATTCCATAGCAATAACATTGTCAAAATCTGATTCTGAAGTTGCAAACCTTCAGTTATTCTGAAATTAGGCTGAAGGCATTGAATGGATTATGATACACAAGGAATTTATGTGCATATCCCTATAAAGTTAAATTACATTTATATCCCAGCTTTATTAAACAAAAAACAAGATTGCTGCATACCTTGCAAATGCTACTGGTTTTTTCAATTGTTCAAAAGTTTTCCATTGTATTGGCGATTAAATTGTGTTGGTTTACATGGTTTTAGATGAATTCCATTAAAAGATGGTCCTCGTCAAGAAATTTAGATTTGTGGTCGCACAAAATTAAGCAAACCAAAATATTACTCTACGCTCTAGCACCAAACAATGATTCAAAAGCCAGTTAGTTAACATTATACAAATAATACTCAAAAATTATTCAAGTGGAATATCTTTAATTCGAATTTAAAGAATCCTTGAATATATTTGATCTGAAATTTTCCACTTGCGGATTTAGAGAGAGATACAATTGAAAAAATTTTACCAAACAAAAAAGAAATATGATTGGGCATTAAGACAGATTTTTCAACATCTCTGTCTCAAACATTCATAAATTTTAATTTTATCAGGCATAAACGAGCAATGGAAATCTTTTACAAAATAATATTTCCATATTGTTCCGATTGCCCACTGCGAACCCTTCCCCTTTTTTAATATTTTCTTACAAACTGCAGACAATTGACAAATGTATAGCTAAGTAACTATTAATTAATTTTTTTATTTAACTGATCCATTTTTAAAAGTTACTTTCATTATTATTATTATTATTATTATAATTCACTATTATTTTCTATTTAAACTTTTAACATTGGAACAAAGAGTCCTTTTATTTTCATTTCTTTTAAAATTCAATTATAACCTTTCATTTATGAAAAATTTTTAATTGATTATGAAGCGGCATGATTTAAATTTCTCTACGTGCACCAATCACTAATACTTATATTGACTTTTTTCAAAATGGCCAGAATGATATGAGGATCAGGCACGATATCAGAATGAACAGAGCAATGAGAGAAAGAAACCATTATCCAAATGCATATTATACCATTACCGACGGTCCGCGATACCATTAGCAGAAAGCAATCGTTACTAGAATGATTGCTATCATTTTGGTAATAGTTTCTTATTCCATAATGCAGTTAACAGGAATAAATAAAAAAATTCCCAGAATATACATGACAAAGCTAACAGAATGTATCTAAAACTTATCGTTATGATCAATGAGTTGTGATTATGCATATTGGCGAATCAAACCATAAAACGTAGTTTAACATTTTTGAAATAGATGCAAGGACATCGCATTGATATTGCGCCGAGATTCTATGACATTTCTTCCCCCTTTCTTAGAAAGCAAGACTTTGGTAATTGGACGATAATGCATGTCCTTGTAAGAACGCTGTAGTGTCCAAAACACTTGAAGACGAAATAATTAGCCTGCATATTCGCTGTATTTACATCCAATAGAGCACACCAGGAATATATTGGTGAATGTGTTGACAAAGAAATTGTCAAGACACAGGACCTTACAAAAGACACAGGGGCCTTACAAATGCTCTGTCAAGATCCTTTGTACTTAAAGATGTCTTGCATTTTGCATTCAATATTTGAAGTAAAACATTACGAATAGGGCTTTCTATATGTATTCAGAAACAGGCAACCTAATTTTTGATCTTACAGTAAACTGAAAATTCCTTTAAAATCTAGCGGGGACATAATCTGTCTAGATATCCTCAATCGTTTCATAGAGAGCATGCATAAAAGATACAAATTTTACATCATTGTTTGAAATGATTATTTCTTACTCATGGACTATTATATGCCCTTACTTCGGCAAAGTAAGGAACTTCTATGTAATGCATCACAACTCGAAGAATCAACTCGAAATTGAAGAACTTCTCTACAATGAAAATCGTACTGCAATATATTTTCAATATAATCTCATCAATGTGTAATTTACAGACATAATTTAACATATTCATTCATCGGAAACCACGACTTTACACCCCAGGATTTTGCAGGTCCTGGCGACTTTCTCTAACTTACACGAGCCCTCCTCGTTCGAGATTTAAATACCAGCTGCCTAGCACCTTCAATGCTCTTAATCATTAATCCGATCTCAAATGCAGTTCTTAATTCGCAAGTTTCGTCTCCTGCACTATAAGTCAGAGATAATTATCCTCCGAGTTACAATCTGCTGAAACTTCACAAGTCTTGGCAACCTCCTTGTGTCTTTACTGGTCCTGGCGATCTTCTCTAACTTTCTCCAGTCCTCTCCGCTCAAACTTCAAAAACCACTTGCCAAAATATTTCCTGTATGATCACTGGTGGCCAATCTTTTTCTAGATTTCTTGGTTCACTAGTTTCTTATTCCTCGCTGTCCATTCCAGGTACATCTCATCCCCGAGCCTTTCGCTGTAGCTCCACTAGCCTGTAATATTTTTTTGATAGTTCAAGTTCTTCAGAAGAGTATTTCATTATTTATACATTTCCTTACATTTTTTAATCATTTCAATATTTACTATTTTGCGTAGTAATGAATGCACAATAATTATAAATTTCCGGTTTAGAATAAAGTATTCCATGAATATCCTTTTCCTCAACATTACATGAACATTGTATTTTAATCTATATAAATAGTTATATATTAAATATAATAATCTTTTATTCAAAACATTTTTTTTTTCATTTCTTATTTTTTTAATTAATTAAATAATTAAAAATTTATTTTGTTATAAAAATGTAATTCACGTAAACAGTAAAAAAACAATAGTAAAGTTCAATATTAGTTTCAAAGTAAATATTTTAGCATTTGACTATTGACAATTCAATTGACTATTACTATTACATATACTACTGTCTATTACCTTTACCTAAAGAGCTCAAACAAATCAATTCTTCATTTATTTTAAAACAATTTTCATTCGATTGCATTATTTCCACTTTAATTTATTGCCATAATAGAACCTGAATAAAAACAAACAAAACTGCTTTACCATTCTTTGTATAATTAAATCACCCTTTTTAAAAGTCACCTAACAGGATTTGAAATGCAAAGCATGCTATGAAAACCGAGATTCTATTCTCTCATTCCAAACATCAATAACAATAGAATCTTTCGCCATTTCAGACATTCGGTCTTCCACATTGGAGGAAGAGAATTGAGATGATCCAACAAGAGATCTGGAGAGCTCTTCAGAACAATTTCCCAAGCACAAACTGGTGTGGGAAAAAAAACATCACCGTGGAAAACTGCAAAACAAAATAAAAAAGAAACAAAATTGGACTGATGGCAGTGCATCAGCATCGTTATTTCCTGTCTCTGCTTGAAAGTTTGTAATTAGCTTAATCAAAATTAATAGTCTCCATGGGCCATTAAGGAAACCGTTGGAGAAGAACAATGCGATGAAGAGAGAGTGGGAACGAATTTAAAAAAAAGAATAGAATCAAGTGTTTCAACAGTGGGATAATTTTTCCCAGAAAAATTGCAGAATAAACCTTCCAGATAAACTGTTGGTTTTATACGTTTTAGTTCTAGTTTGTCTCTAACTAAGTCTTTGTCTTTTCATTGTTCTTGAAGGATGTAATAAGATCAACGAATTGCGGTTGATAAATTGTTTTGGAACATAACATCATCAAAAGTAATAAGATTAATGGATGGAGAATACGCAATTATTTTTTTTTTTATTTCGAAATATCTCAAAATACTGAGTCATTGGAGAGTGTAAAACATTGTGATTTAATAAATGCAGTTATGCGTGTTTGTGTTTATATCATAATGTTCTAATAAATATAGTAAAATATTGTGATGCAATATATATAGATTTTATGTGGTCCTTTTCAAGCGTTCATTTTGCGTGGTATATAAAAAAAAATTCCATAAAATGTATATTAAGAATAATAATTAATTAAATGTATTTCAAAATGAAACAAGTGGTTGTCAAAATATGGATATATGATGGTTGCCATCCCATTACCACGAATGCTATTAGATGCGAGGCAGTACTACATAGTGAAGCTTTGATTTACCAATTTTCTACATGGGACATTTTTATGTGGTAAATATTTGCCTCTTAATTTTTAATGTGTTGCAAACAATATATTTTATAGCTACTTATGAAGTTTCAGGATGTGGTTTTTATGTGATTTCTTTGATACCGTCCCTATCCCCCGCATAAAAACAGATTTCACTGCAGTTGTATTTAATAACATTTTAATTTTAATTGAAATTAAAATTAAATTGAAACTATTCTTCATTTATTTTAATAAAATTTTCATTTAAATGCATTATTTCCACTTTAATCTATTACCATGATAGCACCTGAATAAAAACAAACAATGCTTTATCATTCGTTGTATAATTAAATCACCCCTTTTCAAAGTCATCTAACAGGCTATGAAAACCGAGATTATATTCTCTAATTCGAAACATCAACATCAACAACAATTGAATCTTTCGCCATTTCAGACATTCGGTCTTCCACATGGGAGGAAGAGAATTTGAACGATCCAACAAGAGATCTGGAGAGCTCTTCAGAACAATTCCACAGGCACAAACTGGTGCGGAAAAAAATATCACCGTGGAAAACTGCGAAACAAAATAAAAAAAAATAAACAGAAAATTGGACTGATGGCAGTGCATCAGCATCGTTATTTCCTGTCTCTTCTTGAAAGTTTGTAATTAGCTTAATCAAAATTAATAGTCTTCGTGGGCCATTAAGGAAACCGTTGGAGAAGAACAATGCGATGAAGAGAGTGGGAACAAATTTAAAAAAGAATAGAATCAAGTGCTTCAACAGTGGGATAATTTTTCCAGAAAAATAGCAGAATGAACCTTCAGATAAACTGTAGGTTTTATACGTTTTATTCTGGTTTGTCTCTAAGTCTTTCTCCTTTCATTGTTCTTGAAGGATGTAATAAGATAAGTGAGAATTGGTTGATAAATGGTTTTGGAATATAACATCATCAAAAGTAACAAGATTAATGGACGGAGAATACGCAATTAATTTTTATTTTTACGTCGAAACATCTCAAGGCACCGTGACATCTGAAAGTGCAAAATATAATGTTCTAATAAATGCAGTTATGCGTGCTCATATGCACTGTGTACATATATTAATGTTCTAATATACTGCTTTAATAAATACAGTCAATACAGTCAAAGTAATCAAGTAAAGTGCTCTAATAAATACAGACTTTCTGCGGTCCTTTTTAGAGAGGTTTTTTATACAATTTTTTTTTGTGCGGCATATAAATAAATTCCAAAAAATGCATATTATGATTTAAAGTTAATTAAAAAATGTAATTCAAAAATGAAACGGATTATTGTCAAAATAGCATGCAAATTTTAAAAAAATCGAACAGATTACCCATCTGATATTATATCATCCCATTACCACGAAAGTTACTAGATGAGAGGTTGTGGCATATTGAAGTTTTGATTTACATATTTTCTACGTGAGTAATAAAATTTTAAGTAATACAATGTAATACACATTTGCTATTTTATATATCTTGATCTCGTTTTATATTTATACTCTGCAGTTTGACTTCAGTATTATTTAATTTCAATTTATTTTTAATTCAAAAATATATTAGTGTGGAAAAATAACAAACTCTCTTTAAAGTGCAAGATATCAAAAACATGCATTTTTTTCTACAAGGAAATGTCTTTTTCTCATTTTCTTCTAATTTATGTTTTTTTTTATATATTATATTAAAATATAGTATTACGTAATTTTTTATAATAATTTAGAATATTAAAATCCTTATTTCTTCTCACTTCCTTTCATGGTATTGCTTCATATATCTGAGTATATCTTCATAAATTTTATTTTTAAGTAATTGAATTAAAAATCTCTATTTTTGTAAGAGAACCAAAGAGTAATATTTGCATACAAATTTATCATTAATATGAAAGTTAACTAATCCAGCAGAGGACCCACCTGATATTATATCATTCCATTACCCATTTTTTATTTATTAGAACGAGAGGTAGCGTTATATCATGAGGCTTTGATTTACATGTTTTCTACGAGGGACTTCTTTTATGTGTTCTCTATTTACAGCTTATTATTTCAATGTGTTACAAATAATATAACTTTTGAAGTTTCAAGATATATTTTAATGTCATTTCATTTATGTGGTCACTATCCCCTGCATAAAAACAGGTTTGACTGCAGTTGAATTTAATTTTAATACCTTGAAATTCAACAATATATTTGTGTGGAAAAATAATTAACTTTCTTTAAAGTGCAGGATCTGAAAAACATGTCATTTTTTTTTTCTACAGTGAAATGTGTTTTTTTCTCATTTTCTTTTAATTTATATGCTTTTAATATATTACATTAAAATATTACTATTTACGTTGCAATTTTTAAAATAAACCTTGTAATTTTTTAAAATATGTGTTTATTTACAGACCAACGTGTAATATTTGTATACAAATTTATCATAACCATGCAAATTAAATAATCCAACAGATGGCCCACCTGATATTATATCATCCCATTGCCACGAATGTTATTAGATGCGAAGTAATGCTATATCGTGAGGTCGTGAGGTTTTGATTTACATATTTTCTATAAGAAATTTTTTTATGTGGTCCCTATTTACAGTATATTTTTTTAATGTATTGCAAACAATATATTTTGTAGCTACTTATGAAGTTCCAAGGTATTTCTTTTATGCTGACACTATACCCCGCATTAAAACAAGTTTGTCTGAGGTTGTATTTAATTTCAAATTAATTTTATTTACGCGAAATTCAACAATGTATTTGTGTGGAAAAATAATAATATTTCTTTAAAGTTCATGGTCTGAAAAACATGTATTTTTTATTATACAAAATGTGTTTTTCATCTATATACTGTTGCTTTTTTTGCCACTATTTTTTTGGTAAAAAGAGACTTATACATGTCAAATAATCAACTCAAGTATCAATGGCAATACTAAATATCATATTGTTCTGTCACTGAAATGCCTTAATTTACATGAGTTTTATAGTATTTTCGTTTGAAGTATTTACACGAAATGGCCCTCAAAGAGCAGGGATCAAAATTATATCTGTAGCAATTTATGTATACTTTTGTAATTAAGAATATACCTAATCTTTGTGAGTGTCTTAACATCACCAGGATTCATTGTTAGTTTAAAAATATTTTTCTCTAGGAGAAGTAAGACTTCCAAAAGTTTCACTGACATTGAATTTTGATGGCGCAGATAAGGAATTATTATATGAGGATGGCGTAACATTTTTTAAGGTTTAATTTAAAACTCATAATTTTTCTTTGAAGAAATTAAGTATGGTCTTGGAAGAAATGGTAGAAGCTGAACTTTATCAACTGATTTTGACAATTTTGAAGGTCATTTGAAGGACAACACCAGGGCATTTTGTTATTGGAAGACCCTTAACTTCTATTAAGGAACCCCAATCTACATATATCAATAATAATAGTATAAGTTGAATGGGGGAAATTTTCCAAATTCTTTGAAATTCCAGACAAAAATATAAATAGAATTGTTTAAAAATTTAAAAAAAAAAAATCAAATTATCTGTTTTTCTTATGATTAATAAACCCTTATGAATGCATTCTTTAAATTACCATCAATATGAAATTATTTCGAAATTTTTTCTACCTAGCATATTGGGTAATAAAAATAAGTCTAATAATAGATTAGATAGAAATGCATTATTTCATTGTAAAAGAAAGAATATCATTTGATTAATATTTTAGCCTTCACTGAATGAATACAGTTTTTAATAAAGTTATCCTTATTTTTTTATTTATTATATCTTAAAAACATTTTTTTTTTCATTCACAAACATTTTCTTACTCTTAACGTTAAAAAAAAAGTAAAATGGAAATACTTTTAACGAATCTCATTTTCATGAAGTATTTTTGAAGAAGTTCTTGAAGAATAAATTTTTTAAAAACAATAAAAGGGATTTTTTTTATGGAATTTTAGAAAATTATTTAAAACAAATCTTCTAATGAGGATTCAACAAAAGTAATCATCAGCGTCTTACTTGGAAACTATACATTTTTTTTTCCGTTTGGAAAAGCAGGTTTTTGAAAAAGAAACCATTAATTATTTTCATCTTTTTTTTCTTTTTTTTATCACAAAGAAGCCTTTCTGTTCAACATGGCCGTACACTGAATGCTCGCTCAAGAATTAAAACATTTATTCGCAACAACAAGAAGAAAAAAAGCTTTAAATTAAGAAAACGCTGAATAGCCCATTAGGAAAAAAAACAAATTTAAACAACAGATACCTTCTTTTAAAAGAATAACGTTAAACTGACTTGTTCTTGTTTAAGTTAACAATGGAATTCTTTCCTTACACGTTTCTGTCTCTTGATAAGAAAATTGCATTGTGTGTAATGAATCTTTAAAGAAAAACTACGATACAGACTTAAATATTTTTATGAAATTCATAATGACGGTCATCGTTAATGGAAAGAATGAATTTAATTTTTTACTAAAAATAAAAATATTTATTGTTTACTAAAAAAAAGTTATAATTTTATCATATTAATAATAAAAATAGAATTATAATTTTTTTTTTGTTAACAAATGTTTGCATTTTGAAACAGTAAAAATTTATAAAATACTTAAATATTAATTGCAGAATCTTAAGTGGAAAAATGAAAAATTATAATAATTTATGATTTATGCTAAATATAATATATTCTCTTCTGCAGAATAAATTTTTCAAATTTTTGAATAAAATTGCTATAAAATTTAAAGAACACTTTAGAAAACAGCATTCAAATAAATAATTATAATTTTAATAAGTGTCGATTAATTTATTTTATTGAAGACACTTAAAGAGTGACGAATAGACAAAGCAATTTCAAATTTCATTGTGATATAAAATGCAAAAATTTGGTTGATAATTTTTAATTTGGTATATCAATAGTTTATAATATTTATTTCTGCATTTTAATAAGTGGATAATATTTATTTTGGTACATTAATAGGTTGATAATATTTATTTTGGTACATTAATAGGCTGATAATATTTATTTTGGTACATTAATAGGCTGACAATATTTATTTTGGTACATTATAGGCTGACGTTTATTTCGGCTGACAATATTTATTTTGGTAACAGAAATTAAAGTTTTTGATAATTTTGAAACCTAACTCCAGTGCATTTACTTATTTGAAGACTCATAACTTTCATTAATGAACCCCAAAATGTAGACATCAATGATAATAGAATCAGTAATTTGTGAAAAGTTTTCCAAATTCTCTGAAAAATTCTGGAGAGAAATAAAAACAGAACCGTCTCAAAAATTTTTGACAAAAATGGAATTATCCGCCTTTCTTATTTATAAACTAATATGTATGAACTCTTTAAATTACAGTAATCATGAAATTTTCGAAATTTATCCTATCTAGCATATTAAGTAACAGGAATAATCGAAAAATAGATTAGATAGAAATACATTTGATTGAAAAAAAGGGTTAATATTATGTTATTAATATTGTTGCCTTCACTGAATGAATACAGTTTTTAATAAGGTTATCGTTATTTTTTTACTGATTATATTTTAAAAACATTCTTTTTTCATTCACAAACATTTTCTTACTCTTAACGTTAAAAAAAAAGTAAAATGGAAATAATTTTAACGAATCTCATTTTCATGAAGAATTTTTGAAGAACTTCTTGAAGAATACATTTTTTTAAAACAATAAAAGTGACTTTTATACAGAATTTTAGAAAATTATTTAAAACAAATCTTCTAATGAGGATTCAATAAAAGTAATCATCAGCGTCTTACTTGGAAATTATACATTTTTTTTTCCGTTTGGAAAAGCAGGTTTTTGAAAAAGAAACCATTAATTATTTTCATTCTTTTTTTTTTTTTTTTTATCATAAAGAAGCCTTTCTGTTCAACAAGGCCGTACACTGAATGCTCGCTCAAGAATTAAAACATTTATTCGCATCAACAAGAGGGAAAAAAGCTTTAAATTAAGAAAATGCTGAATAGCCCATTAGAATAAAAAACAAATTTAAACAACAGATACCTTCTTTTAAAAGAATAACGTTTAACTGACTTGTTCCTGTTTAAGATAACAATGGACTTCTTTCATTACACGTTAAGAAAATTGAATTGTGATGAATCTTTAAAGAAAAACCACGATACAGACTTAAATATTTTTTATGAAATTCATAATGAAGATGATCCTTAATGAAAAGAATGAATTTAATTTTTTTTTTCAAGAAATAAAAATATTTGATTATTTAAAAAAAATTAATTATTATTTTATCATATTAATAAAGAAAATAGAATTTTAATTTTTTTTTTTTTTGTTAACAAATGTTTAATACATTTTGAAGCAGTAAAAATTAATAAAATACTTAAATAATAAATGCAAATCTTTTAGTGAACAAATGAAAAATAATAATTTATGCTTTATACTCTGTATTCTTTTCCATAGAATAAATTTTTAAATTTTAGAATAAAATTGATATAAAATTTCAAGTAAGGTTTTCTATAACAGCCTTCAAATAAATAATTTTAATTTTAATAAGTGTTGGTTAATTTATTTTATTGAAAATTGTTATACACTCATGTCCATAAATTAAGGATAATTCAGAATCACACAGAAATTGAACTCTAAAATAAAAATTTCACCTGTAGAATTATCACACACATCTTGAAGAAGAATATGCAACTTACAAAAATATGCTTGGCCGACGAATTGCAGCCCGTCAACCCCCTCCCACCTGTCAACCGGAACTTCGGAGGGCATTGCTTGATGAGTGGTGTAATATTCCCCAAGATCAGATTGATAATTTGATACTCAGCATGCCTAGGTGTTGTAAGGCCTGTATTGCATCGTTCTGGAGGCATACTCCATATTAACCATCATACTAACCATGTCATACTGTTTTTTGTCAATAGGTTCTTTTTTGAAATTTGCTCCAGGGAGTAAAAATCGGATTTTTTATTAATTATGTCAAACATATAGCATCTTTTTTGCTCTTTACCTTTTGTTTAATGAATAGACTTTACAAATAAGTCAAATTTGTTTTGCTTCTGTCTCTTTCTTTGCCTGAACTTCCTTAGCCTTAATTTATGGACATGAGTGTAGAATGAGGGATAGACAAAACAATTTTAATTGCAATATGCATAGTATAATATAATATTGGTATATTAATTTTAATTTGGTTTATTAATAATTATTTTGATGTAGAAATTGGGTTGTGGGATTAATATTTTCTGGTTTTATTTTGTTATATAAATATCTTTTTTTAACTTGTAGAAAATTACAATATTTTAGTTAAAATTTTTGTTATAAATATTCAAAATCAATATTCTTTGAAATTTTTCGCAAAAATGCTATATACTATATATTCTTTTCTATGGAATGAATTTTTCAAATTTTTAAACAAAATTGCTATAAAATTTAAAGAAATTTTTCAAAAACAGCGTTCAAGTAAATAATTTTAGTAAGTGTTGATTAATTTAATTTATTGAAAACCTCGTATAGAATGAGGGATAAAGAGAAAAATTTCAACTACAATATACATAGCATAAATATAATATATTATTCATATTATATTACATTAATAGTAACATTTTATTTTGGTTTATTAATATTTGTTTGGTATACCAATTGTTTTAAATGATACACATTTTCTAGATTTTATTTTGTTATATAAATATATTTTTCAACTTAATGAAATCTATAGTATTTTAGATAAAATTACTTTTGTAAACATTGAAAACCTTTTGTTATAATTTGAAATTTTTCACAAAAATCAAATAATCATAATAATAAATAACAGGATGTTATAATTTAAAATAATCTTAATCGTAGTAAATGTAATAAAATTTCAAAACCTTAAAAAGTAATATATCCAAATCCGTTTTATCTAAACTATAAATCAAAATCTCAAAAACTAAAAAAAGTACTTAATTATATTTTTGCATAAAAAAAACGAGAATTTTTTATGAAAAAAAAACCAAAATTAATGTCTAAAAAATAGTTTGTATTTTTTTTATTTAAGCTTAATAAATATTGAGCGAACGAGAATAATAATAAAAAAGATATTAATCTTGAGTCTAGAATAATTTTTAAAATATCCTTATTGGAAACAGTTTTAAATTTTGTTTATTTTGTTTATTCTTTTGAGAATTTTTTGAGATGCGATTATTGAAGGCTAAAAAGTAATTTTTATAATAAATTTTTTTTAATGTTTTGTCTAAAGTAATAAAATAGTTTTTAGTGTGACATTCTTGTTTCGAAATTTTTGATACGATTGAGATCAACACGAAATCGATAAGAGAAATAATATATATATATATATTTTTAAATTGAAAAGAAATTCTGAGATAAGACATTGAATCTGATTTTCAGAGTAAAACATATTCAATGTTTTGATTATATAATAATAATCTAAATATTTATTATCAGCATTATTGAATAGAAAGAATATTTACATGAAAAGCAAAATTAATCTACTTATTCCATTCATCATATCTGCATTGTACGAAGAATCGTTTTATGATCACTCTTACAAAAGATAGTACTTATTTCTAAAGTTTTGTAATTATTTATATGTATATTTATACCGTACATAATTAAAGTATTTTATGTTTTCGTGTTATGTTAAAGTATTTTATGTTATTTTTACATTTAAGAAGATTAGTTAAAACAAATTTTAAAATTACTGTTTCATTGATGTACATTATATATACGCTATTTTACTAAAATTGATCAATGCCTGGATTGTATGTTCCAATTTTGCACTGTAATTATTCAAATTTATAATTAATTTTTTTCATGAAACATTTTTTATACATGTTTTATGAATGTATTGATTCGTTTACTTAAAATGTGCTTAAATAATTTGTAATGATTATTGCAATGATTGCATTTATGTGCAATAATTATATTATTTTATGCTTAAAAGTATAATTGTTGTGAAATTAAAAAAATTAAAATAATAAAAACATTATTAATTTATTGAATTTTTTAAGTAAATTTATAAACACACAAATATGGGAAAAAAAATACAAATATATCCATATTTGTAAGACTTTTTGCAAGATTTTAAATTATGCTATACAAATTCTGACAATATATTTATTTAAAGATTGCAAAATTAATATTTTTAATAAATAATATTTATTTTATATTTTTGATATGAATAATTTTCTAGATTAAATTATATCTATAAAAATTATATTAAAAGAAATAGTAATTAATCAAAATACAGATGTTTAAAAATATATTTTAAATAAAAATAAATCAATTTTGAAAAATAGTAAAATAAAACCCAAGTAAAAAGAAACGAAAAATTAATAAGAGACTTGTAATTATTAGTAATTATTTACAGTTGTTGTAAAACATATTTCTTCTGGTTTAAATTGTTTCACTGAATTTATTTGGTTATTAACGTAGTAATAATATAATAAATAGGTTATTGTTAAAAACAAAATACTAAGATTTAAAATTTCGGTAATTTCATAAGTTATATCTATATTTCTAATATTTTTGTAATAACAAATGCCTATGAGATTTGTATTATTTAAAAAATTTGCGAAATAATGCAATAATTTTGTAATTTTTCAGTATAATCAATTGTTTTTTATACACTAATGCACAACAAGAATCAAATTAAATACAACTGTAATCAAATCTGTTTTTGTGCTGCTGATAGGAAGACATAAAAGAAATTGAATGAAAAAATACCTTGCAACTTTATAAGTAGATATCTATTGAAAATATATCTTCATGCCAATAACGATATCTAAATAAAATATCTAAATATATATTTGCAACACATAAAAAGGATATAGTGTCAAAAAAGAAGTCCTCTGTAGAAATATATAAATCAAAACCTCACGATGTTGCACTACTCACATATAAAAACATTCATGCTAATCGGAGGATATATCAGAAAAGCCATCTGTTGTATTATTTAATTTGCATGCTAATTATAAATTTGTATCCAAATATTACTCGTTGCTTATTCTCTTCCAAAAGTAGAGATTTTTAATTGAAATTGAAATAATTAAAAATTGTGCTGTAAATAGGGACCACATAAGAAAAATTCCCATTAGAAAATTTGTAAATCAAAACTTCACGATGTAGCACTACATCGCATCTAACAGCATTCGTCGTAATAGGATAACATAATATCAGGTGGGCTATCTGTTGGATTTTCTTTTTGACAACCATTTGTTTCCTCTTTGAACTTCATTTTGAATTATTTTATTAACAATATGCATATAATTGAATTTTTTTTATATACCGAAAAAAATAAAATAATAAGAAACTCAAAAAGGGTCCACTATGTTTTGAATATATTTATTAGAGCAATGAATTAGAGCATTATGGTATGAACTCAATAAACATGAATTCACTATGTATGAGCATGTGTAATGATTTATTAGAACACTATATTTTGTATTTTCAGATGCCTTTGTGGCTTGAGATGTTTCGATATAAAAATAAAATTTACTGCATATTCTCCGTCCATTAATCTTGTTACTTTTGATGATGTTATATTACAAAACAATTTATCAACTACAATTCGTTGATCTAATTACATCTTTCAAGAACAATGAAAAGACGAAGATTTAGTTAGAGACAAGTAAGAACGAAACGTATAAAACCTACAGTTTATCTGAAAGTTTATTCTACTATTTTTCTGGAAAAATTATCCCACTGTTGAAGCACTTGATTCTATTCTTTTTTAAAGTTCCCACTCTCTCTTCATCGCATTGTTCTTCTCCAACGGTTTCCTTAATGGCCCATGGAGACTATTAATTTTGATTAAGCTAATTACAAACTTTCAAGCAGAGACAGGAAATAACGATGCTGATGCACTGCCATCAGTTCAATTCTCTGTTTCTTTTTTATTTTGTTTTGCACTTTTCCACGGTGATGTTTTTTTTCCCACACCAGTTTGTGCTTGGGAAATTGTTCTGAAGAGCTCTCCAGATCTCTTGTTGGATCATCTCAATTCCCTTCCTTCCATGTGGAAGACCAAATGTCTAAAATGGCGAAAGATTCTATTATTGTTTTTGTTTAGAATGAGAGAATAGAATCTCGGTTTTCAAGCATGCATTGAATTTCAAATCCTCTTAGGTGACTTTTAAAAAGGGTGATTTAATTTTACAACGAATGGTAAAGCATTTCTGTTTTTATTCAGGTGCTATCATGGCCTTTGTGTGTGTGTGTGTGTGCGTGCGCGCGCTCATATGATAATGTAAATAGACAATAGTTTGAATTGCTGCTAGTCAAATGCTAAAATATTTATCTTGAAAAATATTTTGATCGAATTTTTACATTTCGTTAATTATATTTTAACAGGGACGTTTCTCTTTTATAATGGTTATAAAGAAAAATTTTTCGTTTTATATATCCTTTTATTCTAAAGCAATAACTTCCTTTTTATATATCCTTTTATTCTAAAGCAATATATTTGCGTGGAAAAATAATAAACTTTTTATATACCGATTTTCCTTTTTTCTAAAGCAATAATTCTTTTTCATTTCTTTTAATTTATATGATTAAATTCAAAAATATATTTGCGTAATTTTTAATAAACTATTTATTTAAAATAAACGATCATTTGAAAAATGGTATTGTTTCATTTAGCTACAACTTGAAATGCTTATTTTGAAAAGTATTTCTAATTTTTAATTTTATATGAATAATATTTGGAAATATCCTTAACATGCAAATAAATATTCAACATTTTTGATAAGCTATTATATTTAATAATAAATCCTCATTTATCTTGATGGTATTGTTTCATATAGCTAAGACAACTTCGAATTTTATATTTAAGTATTTGGACTAATTAAAATCTGTAATTTTGGAAGAGAATAAAGAATGAAGTAATATTTGGATACAAATTTATCCTTAACATGCAAATTAAATAATTCAACAAAGAGCCCACCTGATATTATATCATTCCATAACTACGAATGTTATTAGAGTCTAGGTAGTATTATATATTGGCAACCTTTAACGTACCAAATTAAATCTGGCTAAGACCCAAATTAAAATGTATTAACGTACCAAATTAAATATTGGCAACCTATTAACGTACCAAATTAAATATTGGCAACCTATTAACGTACCAAATTAAATATTAGCAACCTATTAACGTAACAAATTAAATATTGGCAACCTATTAAAGTAAAAAAATAAATATTACCAACCTATAATTATACAATTTTTATTGTAATTAAAATTGAAATTGTTCTGTCTATTCCTCACTTTATAAGAGTTTTCAATCAAATAAATTAATCAAACTTATTAAAAATTATAATTATTTACTTGAATGTTGTTTTCGAAAATTTATAGCCGTTTTGCTTAAAAATATGAAAACTTTATTCCTCAGTAGATAGCATAAAGAATAAAATATTATTTTTATTTATGCATTAAAAGGTTTGCAATTACTATTTAAATTTTATCAATTTTTACTGCTTCAAAATGCATTAAAAATTTGTTAACAAAAAAAATTTATAATTCTATTTTCATTATTAATATGATAAAATAATAATTAACTTTTTTTAGTAAACAGGAAATGTTTTTATTTCTAGAAAAAAAATTTAATTCATTTTTTCATTAACGATGATCTTCATTATGAATTTCATAAAAATTTTAAGTCTGTATCGTGGTTTCTCTATAAAGATTCATTTCCCACAATGCAATTTTCTTAACGTGCAAAGAAAGAATTCCATTGTTAACTTAAACAAGAACAAGTCAGTTGAACGTTATTCTTTTAAAAGAAGATATCAGTTGTTTAAATTTGCTATTTTTCTAATGGACTATTCAGCATTTTCTTAATTTAAAGCTTTTTTTCCTCTGGTTGATGCGAATAAATGTTTTAATTCTTGAGCGAGCATTCAGTGAACGGCCATGTTGAACAGAAAGGCTTCTTTGTGATAAAAAAAGGACGAAAATAATTAATGGTTTCTTTTTCAAAAACCATTGCTTTCCCAAAAGGAAAAAAAAAAGTATAATTTCCAAGTAAGACGCTGATGATTACTTTTGTTGAATCCTCATTAGAAGATTTGTTTTAAATAATTTTCTAAAATTCCATAAAAAGTCACTTTTATTGTTTTAAAAAAATGTATTCTTAAAGAACTTCTTCAAAAATGCTTCGTGAAAATGAGATTCGTTCAAATTATTTCGGCTTCAATGTTTTTTAACGTTATACGTAAGTAAAATGTTTGTAAATGGAAAAAGAATGTTTTTAAGATATAATTAATAAAAAAATAAAGATAATGTTATTAAAAACTGTATTCATTCAGTGAAGGCAACAATATTAATAAAATATTAATCATTTCTTTTTCTATCAAATAATGTATTTTCAATCTAATCTATTATTCGATTAATTATATTACTTAATATGCTAGATATTAGGAAATGTTCGAAATTTATTCTTATTGTAATTTAAGGAATTCATACATATTGGTTTATTAATATCATATGAAAAGTAGAAAATTTTGTTTTTAATTTTAAAAGGTTCTCTTTATATTTTTCAGAGAATTTGGAAAATTTCCCCAATTTAACTGGATTCTATCATCATTGATATCTGTAAGTTGGGGTTCCTTAATAGTAGTTATGGTTCTCCCAATAAGAAAATACCCTCCTTCTAATGCCCTTCAAAATTGTCAAAATCAGTTGATAATGATCAGCTTATAGCATAAATATTTTTTATATTAGATTAGATTTTTCAATCACTATTTAAGTATTTTATGAATTTTTACTGCTTCAAAATGTATTAAACATTTGCTAAGAAAAAACATTATAATTCTATTTTCATTATTAATATGATAAAATAATAATTAACTTTTTTTTTGTAAGCAGAAAATATTTTTAATTCTTGAAAAAAAAATTAAATTCATTCTTTTCATTAACGATGATCTTCATTATGAATTTCATAAAAATATTTAAGTCTGTATCGTGGTTTTTCTTTAAAGATTCATTTCCCACAATGCAATTTTCTTATTAGGAGAGAGAAACGTGTAAAGAAAGAATTCCATTGTTAACTTAAACAAGAACAAGTCAGTTGAACGTTATTCTTTTAAAAGAAGGTATCTGTTGTTTAAATTTGTTTTTTTCCTAATGGGCTATTCAGCATTTTCTTAATTTAAAGTTTTTTTTTCCTCTGGTTGATGCGAATAAATGTTTTAATTCTTGAGCGAGCATTCAGTGAATGGCCATGTTGAACAGAAAGGCTTCTTTGTGATAAAAAAAAAGGACGAAAATAATTAATGGTTTCTTTTTCAAAAACCTGCTTTTCCAAAAGGAAAAAAAAGTATAATTTCCAAGTAAGACGCTGATGATTACTTTTGTTGAATCCTCATTAGAAGATTTGTTTTAAATAATTTTCTAAAATTCCATAAAAAATCACTTTTATTGTTTTTAAAAAATGTATTCTTCAAGAACTTCTTCAAAAATGCTTCATGAAAATGAGATTCATTAAAATTATTTCCACTTCAATTTTTTTTTTTAACGTTACGAGTAAGAAAATGTTTGTGAATGAAAAAAGAATATTTTTAAGATAAAATAAATAAAAAAAATAAAGATGTTGTTTAAAACTGTATTCATTCAGTGAAGGCAACAATATTAATTAAATATTATTAATCCTTTCTTTTCAATCAAATGTATTATTCGTTTATTTCTGTTACTTAATATGCTAGATAGAATGCATTTTGAAAACATTGCATGCTTATTGTAATTTAAAGAATTCATTAATCATACAGAAAAATGTATTTATTTGTTTTAAATTTTAGAAAATTATATTTTTATTTTCTTCCATATTTTCAGAAAAATTGAAAACCTTTTCCCATATATGGATATATATCTGTAAGTTGAGTATATCTGTAAGTAATTTTTTAAGTAATTTTTTTATACTCAATATTTTCTTACAGTTATATATTGAATATATATATCTGTAAGTAATTTCCCATATATGTTTTGATATCTGTAAGTGGAGGTTCGAACCCGAAACCTATGACACCGAACGGTAGAACGTTATTCACTTGACCATCAGGCCCATACTTATTTTAATGGGAGAGCAGTGTCTTTAATAATGGCTCTTCGAAAAAATCAGATTCACTGAGATCTTGTTGTCATATTTAACTCTTAGATACACCACATTTCAGTTTGAAGTTTGGTTGGTATCGAATAAAACATGGTTCTTGAAGTTCGTTGACATCACCCAGGTTGGAGTTGAAGGGACTTGAAAGTTGAGAATATCGGATAAATCAGACCACCATTGTAGAAGATCTATTGGAATTTCATATTCCTTTTGTAGAAGTATTTGTACAAGGTCTGTTGGGAATTCCACATCCAACGTATATTACTAAGCTACTGCTATTGGAGTAGGCATTTCAGCTTGATCGTGAACGGTATTAGAAGACCGAGTACGTCATACAGTTTTTTCACTCTCCTTAACGCACATTTCTTATTCAATTCAAACAAGTCTTTCAAGTCTAATCTTTCGCATCGTAATATAGTATTGATGAACATGCAATGGAAGACCATCAACTTTGCATAAACTCATTTTTGATATATGTTAATATATAACTACGTCATTCAAACTGAAGAATATAAGCACGCGAAATATGAGGAGATTAAGGCTGAGTCCAAATTATAAACAATCATTTAGGGAAATTTCACCTTCTTCATGTACGTTCGTTCAAAATGCTTCGTTTCCCGGAACTGAATGAGTCTCGGTGCATTATTTAAAGTGTTAGATAATACCATAAAACCATCGTATCATTTTTCACTTTGTCATTCAATGATACCCTGATTTTCACAATCTTTCAGTATCTCTTGATAGTCGTTAAAAGTTGTGGACACTTCTCAAATTTTCTTAAATGATTTAGTCGTATGGTACTAACTGCAAATTTATTTGATAAATTCGCGTTTCCATGGTAATGTAACTTCATATCACCCTTCCTTATAGCACATAAAATTCTTAAAAAGGCTCATAGAATTTACACTTTGAATGAGGCTAATTGATTCTAACGCTTAAAATTGTTGTAACTTCTCATCAACAAGATTCTCTATGAAATAACATTCGAAAGTAATTGGTTTATTGACATATCGGTATAATTTTTCATATTGTTTGTTTTAAAAATATATATATATTTTTTTTCATAAACCTTTTGTAAACGAATTTTTTAGTATAATTTTTTGTATAATTTTTCCCCCTGGTGAAATTAAAGGCGGCTATAAATTCAGAGATAAAGGTATCCGGTGCTTCACATCTGGTCAGGTTTTTTTTTTGTCGGAGAGGAGGAGGGTAAAAGTTTTCTTGTGAAAAGGGATTTTTAAATTGACAACGTCCAGGTTGGAGATATTTTTGCTGCATTTCTCTGTACATAGATTTTTATTTAGTAGTGGGTGTAACCTTTCAAAGATTAAGTTAAATCAATGAGATGTGTTGGCAATATTTGAGGCCTTGTGCTTTATGCTGTCAAATTAATGAGGACTGTGTAGTTGGATAGTTTTTGGTGAGGTCTGTTTTCTAGAAATAAAAAGAATGGGTGTGAGAATTATTTGTGATATGTAGGTACTTTCGCTGATTCCCCAGACATTGAAATCAATCTTTGACCTCCACTTCCGGATCTTGTCCAGTGAAAGAGGTTGTAGACAAAGGACTGATGTACTGACGGGGAGTTAAGAGGTCACCCATGAGAATCGGAAGAAATGACATTTCCCTCAAATCCATTGTAGTGAGAGGCGTCTGTGAATGCAGATTATTGGTTAATCATAAGATAACTGTGATTTAAAAAGAGAGAACAAATTGTTAAGCATATAGGTCGAAATAAATAAAAAGGGGAATACAACTATAAAAAAAAATGGACAAATACTATTTAAGAAGTTCTATTAGCCAACTGTGGGGCATGGTATTGCCTTCAAGGAAGAAAAAGGGGCGCAAACGAAGGAAGTAATGAATAGATGTCCCTACTGAAACTCTGCTTTGGTCGACATTTGAAGGGCTAAGGTGATAACCGCAAGAATGATGTGACAGTAAACCCCAGTAAAGTGAGTTAACCCATTGAATGCGATTAAGAAGAAGATTTTCCATGGCGCAAAATGACCCTGAGAATCTAAGACTTTGTCCCTGTACTGATGACTTCCCTTCTAGTAAGGCACTTCACAATGGACTCGATACTTCACCACTTCGCTATCCGGTTTTCTCAAGAAACGGATGATGACACGAGATCAGCATATGTGTGAGTGATACTTTCTATCTAATTGTTCCTCTGGTAGACATCGTAAATTAATAATATGAGTGTTACTTTACAAAATCTGAATAGTTAAGATAAAATTATTAGGGGGGAGAATTTTTTTTTTATTAATGAGCAGCTTATTATTCTATTCAGTATTTTTGTTACAATGTAATTTCTTTAAGTAGTAAATTGTTAAAGTCTGTCTACTGCATGAGTAGTTATGTGTATTATTATCATAGCTGCAGTTTAAGCTATGTGGAAATTTAATAATGGTTCCTAGAAGTGGAACAATTACCTTTAAAGGAAATAAAACTTCATCTTATTACTGTTTAATTGTTCGCATATTTATTTCATGTATATGTGTTCTTTCTCCACTTTATTAAACTCTGAAGGTTTTCTAATCTGCTTAGATAAATTTGCGATTAGTTGTAGAGTAGTGTCCATGTTATTGTATATATTGTTTGATTATTGCAGAATACAACGTGGATTTGTATGGGATATTGCGGTTTTTAGTAGTAAGATTATTGGACAAAAATTACTTTCGGCTATAATCAACACCATAGTACGACTGGAATTTAGCCTCTATCCATCCATCCGAAAACCGCCTTAAAAAGATAGATACTAGATATTTAAAAAGATAGTTACTCTGTAACCAAGTTATGATTTCCTTTTAACAGATCATAAAATACTTCACCATTGAGAAGAAGTATTAATTTTTATGGCAAACAAAAATTAGAATTTGTGTACTTAATATTTTTCCGGCAAATATATAATGACTAATATTTATTTTTTTCAGCTGGTACATTCCCATCTATTTCAGACAAATTAAAAATTCAAGTTTCTTATTAAATTATTCTTCATTATTAACTATGCGCGTACGGATCTTTTCTGTAACGGAACCACAATATTTTGCAATCCAATTCAATCTGCCAGCATCTAGATTGTTGAAAACCTAATAAATTATCTGCCTCTTCAGTTATTAAGTTTCTTATATACTCAGAAGAAATTCAGAAGTTAATTAATCATATATTAGATATAATATAATCAGAAGAATATTATTTCTCATATATCCACATAAGTCATTTCATTTTAATCAATTTTATGTGACTGCATCAATTTAACTTTCACGTGCAAGGTACGGTTTTGTTTGTATTGAGGGAATGCAAAATACAAGCAGAAAGCCTTTTTGTTTATTTTTAGGGCCATCTGCTACTTGAGATTACGTAAGTTCTGGGTTTGATTATTCTATCTCCTGACCATACAAGGGTGTCAATGAATCATATTCATTTTGGCTTAGAATTTTCATTTTGAGAACAAAAGGAAAACTTGCTCTATGTAACATCATGCTGTAATTTTTAATACAAGATTTACATTTTAAATGGATTTTTATGCATTTAGACCTTGCATGGAATCCGAGACAATTATAACAAAAATTAAAATTCCTAATGTGTCCTCTGCGTTTGAGTTTATAATCTTTTTGCAATAAAAAGGGGGTTAGTGTCTGTGCATCCTTAACATACAATTGTTTTTAATTATTTTTTACCATTTTTCAATGTTAGCGCAAGCATTTCTCTGTCAATTTCATAATACTATTAAAATGATTTTAAATTTATTAAAATTTCTATTGAATTCATTAATTTAATTGTTTTTGTTAAATATTGCTTCATGCACCTTGTCGTAATCACCATTGAATCTGTGAAAGCAGCTGCTATAGTGAATGCTGACAGCTGATTTTAACCGAGTCCTACTACACACATCAGAAAGCAAAGAATCAGATATTTTTATTTAGTCTCTGAATTATTAACTTGAGAAATCTAACAGTATTTATATTTGTTAGATACAAGTTCAGTATAACTTCAGTAAACAGAAACGAATCAAGCTTCTTTAATTGCTGCAAATTCGATAGTCTAAAATCTCTTGAAACGAAATGCTATTCTTTATCCCTGACGTCTCCGGCCTTATAACTACATTAGCATTCAATACACGTAAAAGTGTCGTTGACTCTGTATGTTACATAAATTCCCAATTTCTTCCCACAATTTTAACTTTAAAAAAGAATAATTAGCTATGTATTTTCTATTTTAATAGTTTATTTTTCATTTATCTGGCAATTTCATAATACTATTAAAATGAAATTAAAATTGGATTTGAATTCATTGATTTAAATATTTTTGTTAAATATTATTTTATGTACATTGTTATAATCGCCATTGAGTTTGAAAGTAGCTGCTATAGTGACATAGTTCTGCTAACGATTTTAACCTGAACCCTATAGTACACGTTATTAACCTGTATCTAACGAATATAAATGCAATTAGATTTCTCAATTTAATAATTCAAAGATTAAATAAAAATATCTGATATTTTTCTTCCTAATAACGTAGGGGGTCAGCTTAAAATCTGTCAGCATTCATTATATCAGCTACTTTCAGAGACTCAATGGCGTTTATGACAAGGTGCATGAAGCAATATTTAGCAAAAACATTTAAATTAATGAATTTAAAAACAGTTTTAAATTCATTTTTATAGTATTATGAAATAAATGAATAAATAGCTATGGATTTTCTATTTTTAATAGCTTATTATTATTATTTTAAAGTTAAAATTGTGGGAGAAAATTGGGAATTCAGGCAACATACAGAGTTATCGACACTTAATAAAAAATATTTGATTCTTTGCTTTCTGCAAGCTTGTGCAGTAGGTGTCAGCTTAAAATCAGCTGTCAGCATTCACTACAGCAGCTGCTTCTGGAGATTCAATGGCAATTATGACAACATACATTAAGCAGTATTTAACAAAACTCCATATACAAAGCAATATTTAATCTTAGATTTCACAATTTAATAATTCATTTATATTTGTTAGATACAAGTTGAGTATAACTTGAGTAAATAGAAAGGAATCAACTTCTTTAATTGCTGCAAACTCGCTATTCTAAAATCTCTTGAAGCGAAATGCTATTCTTTATCCCTGACGTCTCCAGCCTTATAACTTCATTAGCATTCAATACACGCAAAAGTGTCGTTGACTCTGTATGTTGCATAAATTCCCAATTTTTCCCCCTCTCCCGAAAAGATTAATACGGTCTCCCGGTTCTCCCAAAGGCTCCTGGAAGCTACTTAGCGGAGCCAAGAAGACAAAGTAAGCTGTCATTTTGTTTAAGCAGCTAATTTCGGTGCGTCTAACAAGCTAAACCGAATTAAACCGTTCTATAAACTTCATCGAAGAAGATATTCCCAGTCTTTTAATACGCATTTGCGCGGGGAACTTTCTCTCTCTTGCTTCAGGGTATCCGGCCCTTAATTTTGCAATCGTTGAAAATTAGCGTTGCAGAAGTGACAACAAATCGAATCAGGCTTGCTGGTTAAATTTGCCCGGGTAACACATGTTCGCAAAAGGGTAGAAAAAAATATAAAGTTCATTCTTTTCAGGATATATCGATGATGTTGCCACTTTTCCTGTGCCCGAAAGCTCAGTGACTGCTTCTACTTTCTTCAATTACTGGTGTAATCAGCGATTTATTTACCTTAGGCTATGTGTGCATCGGAAGGAAGTCCTAGAAATTTCAGAGATTAATATCCAGCACAAATACAGAGGTAGTGATTATCATTACATCTTCTTTTCCCAAATTATTATCAAATCATAAAAAAGGTATGGCAGTTGTCTTTTTAATAACTGTTGTGATTGAATTAGCGTGATGTTCTTGTAGCTTTGTGTACGAAACTGCTCTAAGCAAAATTATCATTTTGTTTAACGGAAGAAAAACAATTATTAATATGCTTAGAGAAATACATGCAGTAGCATTTTTTGGAATGATTAAAAAACATAATGCATCTGAATTAGTGTTATATAGTCTACTTATACTAAAAATCTAAATTTTTTTTTCCAAGATAGATTCATACCATATCCACTTTTTTTTCTTATAAATATAATTGCTACTTTTAACTTAGTACAGTAATCAATGCATATTTAACTAGCATTGTATTCAGTACATATTCAAGTAGCATTGTATTCAGCGTGTATTTTATTAGCATTGTTTTCAGTGAGTAGTTAATTAGCATTGAAAATTCCTGTATTCAGTGCGTATTCAAGTAGAACTAACTGTATTCAGTGCTTGTTAGAGTAGAACTAACTGTATTCAATGCTCATTCAATTAGCTTTGTAATCTGTGATTTATTACTCTAATATATTATTTCTATTATTATTACTCAAAATCTTATGATTTGATTGCATTATTTCATAATATATTCTTTAAAAATTACCAAACAGAACATTTAATTCACACCAATCATTTTGGAAACTGAATTGAAAACATGAACTTTAATTAAATGTAATTAACTCTCACAAATATTTCTACTCTGTTATTACTTTTCTAGATGACAAATTCTATTTCTGTTCGAGATGAATAATTTATTTTCTTAAGTAAATTTAAACAAAGAATATTTAAAGATAATGAAATTCTCATATTATGAGATAAATTGGTCTTTTCCGCATTTACAAACTGATGATATCATTTTACTTTCTTCGGAATTTTTACAACTATTAGTTGATAATTCTTATCATTAGGGTATTTTGGGGTTAGTATTACAATCAACTAATGATTTACTTAGTAATACGAATCTTAAGAAAGCATTATATTTCTAGTTATTCCCATCCGATACAATTTCAAAGAGGATATTATATTTCATAAGATCTGATTTTGGCAAATGTCATTTCTCTTGATCAATCATTAAATATTTGGAAAGTATTTTATTACTAAGTTTAGAACTGCAATATTCAAGGCGAAATCCTCACATCTATTGAATTCGGTATAATTTGTTTCATGAATTGTTGTTTATCTTGTTAAAATTATTTAGATATAAAAATATATATTATACGTTGCTAGAAATTTTATTTTAAAGTTGCGGGGATTGGTTCCATTAAATATTTTAATACTCATAGAAGTTAAGAATTATCAAAGTGCATATACACAGTGCACAAGAAAGCTCTAAACTAAATTATTGTCTTAATAAAATAAGAGAAATTTTATTAAAATAACATCAGTTTTCTTTTTTAAATTCATTCTAATATAATTCTATGATTTGTATTCAAGTTAAAAATGCATATCTATATAAATAAAAGGAAATGTTCGCATGTGTGTGCCCTATAGACTCCAAATCTACTTGACCAATATTTTTTCACAAAATTTCACAGTTTTAATTTATTAATGCCCATAGTGTAGAACGAATGAAATGTGTTAGGTAGCAGCGTTGTTTTTATCTATATATAGTACATTATATGGTTACTTTAAGCATAAAATAACTCCGTTATTTTATGCAAACGTTTCAATCAATATGATCAGGCAGGCGATTTTCAACACAGTCTTGCTAAAAGCTGTCCTCAAAGCCTGAAGAGCCCCCTCACCCATACCCACTTACTAAATCCTACCGTGATTAACATTTCATTCTTCCAACAGATTAGCAGCCCAATTAGTTGGAAAACTCAAACCGAAGCAAGAGTCCATCGCTTTCCTTTCACGTTTCCAAAATTGCTGTTTGCGCGGGAATTTCTTGGAAAAGCTCTTTGAACTGATCAGTCGAAAAGTCAGCTTCATGCAAAAGTTGAGCAAACTGGGCGAATGTTGTTCGAGACTTTCCGAGAGATAAGTGCTGACTTGTTTGGGGAAGATGCATTGGAAGTCATTTAAGTCCGATGCAGCTTATGAGCGAATCCGGAACTAATTGCTGCTTTCGCCGTGCTGAGAGCATCTAAAGCGAAAGTAATAGGAGAAGCGACTTCCGTTGCATTAGAAGCTGTCGGCGCACATCTAATATCAACAGCTGCGTCGTTCCTCAATGCAGGATTTTAGAGACAGATGGAGGAAGCAGGGCGATTTGCAACCTTTCAAAAACCTGAATTTAAATTTGAGGCAATTGGTTTAATTTCTGCATTGGCTTTTATGCAATTTTTAATAATATTCAATAAATATAACATTCGAATAAGTAATTCATGCTTTAATGTATATGTTTGAATATGTCCTGCTCATATAAATGGCGATTTTGTGATATTCACTGGTAATTATTAATAGGTATGGACTAATTAGTAGTTTTGTACGAATATTTATGTAGCTGTTAATTTTATTACGTTGAAGTTTGGTTTGATTTGGATTTTCGCTCTACTGTCAATTTTAGCCCAATTTAGACTAATTAGACCGGAACCTACAGTTTATCGTGGATTCTGAACCACTACAAAAACTCATGGAACCGACACTTATGGTACAGAGGGCTAGCTACTCAGCCATTCAGAACCCTTACTTTAAAATTATGCTAAACATTTTTGTTGAGTTCAACAAATTAACTAATGATTTAAAAAGAGAAAAATAATGAGTCATATTAATTTAATGTAAAGAAGGTATTAATGCATAACTTAAACATTACGAATTTCATGTACAATTTTAAAATGTATACTGCTGTCTCCCACTGTATGTTAGAGAACTATATAAGTAAAACATGAGACCCACTGATATTTAACAGAAACAATATTTCATGAAACTATTGAAATTTTAAACATATGGCTACCTTAAGTTTAAAATAACAAATAAAATAGACTCGTTATTTTATGCAAGCATTTCAATCAATATGATCAGAGATGCGATTTTCAAGTCAGTCTTGCTGAAGCCAGCTTTCTTCAAAGACTGAAGAGGCTCCCCCTCACCCATACACACTTACTTCATCCTAGCGTGATTAACATTTCATTCTTCCAACAGATTAGCAGCCCAATTAGTTGGAAAACTCAAACCGAAGCAAGAGTCCATCGCTTTCCTTTCACGTTTCCAAAATTGCTGTTTGCGCGGGAATTTCTTGGAAAAGCTCTTTGAACTGATCAGTCGAAAAGTCAGCTTCATGCAAAAGTTGAGCAAACTGGGCGAATGTTGTTCGGAGACTTTCCGAGAGATAAGTGCTGACTTGTTTGGGGAAGATGCATTGGAAGTCATTTAGGGCCGATGCAGCTTATGAGCGAATCCGGAACTAATTGCTGCTTTCGCCGTGCTGAGAGCATCTAAAGGGAAAGTAACAGGAGAAGCGACTTTCGCTGCATTAAAAGCTGTCGGTGCACATCCGATATTAACAGCTGCGTCGTCCTTAATGCAGGATTTTAGGGTCAGAAGCAGGGCGATTTGCAACTTTTCAAAAATTTCAATTTCAATGTGTGGCAATTGGATTAATTATTACACTGGCTTTTACGCAATTTTTAATATTCTCAAAATATAACACGCAAATAAGTAATTCATGCTCTAATATAGATGTTTGAATAAGTCATGTCACATAAATGATTACTTTGTGAAATCCAGTGTTTATGATTAATAGATATGGACCAATTAATATGCTTGTGCACATATTAACGTAGCTGTTAATTGAATTACTGTGACGAGAGACAGCGGTTAGCTCCAGTTGACAAAATCAAAAATTAACTTATTTTTAGCACTGGTACGCGACGGTGAGGACGGAGGAGGCAATAGGAGACGGTTACTTTGTGCCAACATAGTTGAATTTATCTCTTTGGATAAGGAAGGTTTTTAACAGTTGATTTCAACAGTCATTTAAAAGTGCTTCAAAGCTCTAGATGGAGTTTAACGTAAGTCGATTTAACTCTTCGGATAGCAGGAATTTGATAATAGTGGATTTTAACGACTGCTAAAAATTCATCTCTTTGGCAGGGAAAGGCATTTAAGCATATCAACCAAAGTTGATGTAATTCTTCTGTTAGCAGGAATTTGATAGCAGTTGATTATAACGCCTGTTAAAAATTCGATTCAATCTTGTTCTATTAGACAGCGAAAGGTGTTTAAGCATATCATCCAAAGCTGATAATGTAAGTAGAGTGGAGCGCATTCATTGTCAACCAGTTTAATGGATTATTTCAGGTTTATCCAATATGATATGTAAATGTGGAGCAGTAACCTCAAACGCCTTCTCGAAAGACAATATCCTACCCTCGGTGAACTATTCCAGACATACATAAATGGAACACACCGTCAACGATGTCACCTTATTTTATAAAACTGGAATATACTGGAATTTTATCCCAGATATTATCTATATAGATATATAGACTCTTTACATTCAGAATTCTTCATTAATTATTTTTTAATTAAAGAAACTGATGTGGTATATTAATTTAATGTAAACAATATATTACATTTAATTTTATTAGAAATTTGATATACAATTTTATAATATGTATTCGTCCCCATTGTCCGTCAGTGAATTATGTAAGTGAAAAAGGAGACAAACTGACTTTTAACAGAAAGATTATTTTATGAAATTATTAAAATTTTAATACATTTTATGGCTATTTTAAGCATAAAATAACAAAATAAATAACACTGCTAATTGATCCATATCGATTAATGATCAATGTATTTCGCAAAATTACCATTTGTAGGATCAGAAATAATTTAATCATTTACATTAAATTATCAATTACTTATTCGAGTGTTATACGTTGAAAATAATAATAATAATTGCATAAAAGTAAAGTAAATGTAATACTTAATCCAATTGCCCCACATTGACCGCTATCTCTTGTCAAAGTAATTAAATTAATTATACATAAATATGTGCACAAACCAACTAATTGATCCATATCTATTAGTCATTAAAACAGGCTTTCAGAAAATTATCATTTATATGAGCAGGATTTATTCACACATTTACATTAAAGCATGAATTATTCGATTGTTATAATTTAAGAATTTTGTTAAAAATTACATGAAATCCAATGTGATATTTAATCCAATTGCCACACATTGAAATTTAAGTTTCTGAAAGTTGTAAATCGCCCTCCTTCCTTCATCCGACTTCAAAATCCTGATTTAAGGACGACGCAGCTGTTAATATTGGATGTGCGCTGACAGCTTTTAATGTAAGGAAGTCGCTTCTCCTATTACTTTCGCTTTGAATGCTCTCGGCACGGCGAAGGCAGCAATTAGTTCCGGATTCGCTCACAAGCTGCATCGGCCTTAAATGACTTCCAATGCATCCTCCCCAAAACAAGTCAGCACTTATCTCTCGGAAAGTCTCGGAACAACATTCGCCCAGTTTGTTCAACTCTTGCACGAAGCTGACTTTTCGACTGATCATTTCAAAGAGCTTTTCCAAGAAATTCGCGTGCAGACAGAAATTTTGAGACGTGAAAGGAAAGCGACGGTTTCTTGTTTCGGGGGAGTTTTCCAACTAATTGGGCTGCTAATCTGTTGGAAGAATAAAATGTTAATCACGCTAGGATGAAGTAAGTGTGTATGGGTGAGGGGTCTCTTCAGCCTTTGAGAAAAGCTGGTTTCAGCAAGACTGAATGGAAAGTCGCATCAATGATCATATTGATTGAAACGTTTGCATAAAATAATGAAACTATTTAATTTGTTATTTTATTATTAAAGTAGCCATATGTGTTAAAACTTGAATAGTTTTATATAGTGATTCTGCTAAACATCAGTTTTTCTCTTGTTTCACTTGTATAGTTCACTAATGGGAGGGGAGTATAAACAAAAGTGTTCATGAAATTTGTAAATAAATTATAAGTTAAACCTTAATACCTTGTTTAGATTAAATTAATATGACACATTATTTTTTTGCTTTTAATTATTTAATTATTTTCTGAACTCAACAAAAAAGTTTAACCATCTTTAAAAGTAATGGGCCGGAATGGCCTTGTGGATTGCCGTGCGTGCCACATGTTTTGGTTTCGTGTACGGCGGTGCCGTGGATGTTTCAAGTGGTTCCGAAACCACGTAAACTATAGGTCCCGGTATAATTAGGCTAAAGTGTGCAAAACATGACCGTAAAGAGACACATCAAACAAAAGATAACGCATTATAGTTTCAACGTCGAGTACCACTTCTAAAAATAAAAGTTAATATTTCGTTTCATCAAGTGGAGTTCACCGCCAATTCTCATCAACATAATTAAATTAGCAGCTTTGTTAATAAATGCACAAGCCTACTAATTGGTCCATATAAGATCAACACTGGATTTTGAAAAATTACTATTTGTATGAGCTGGAATTATTCAAACATTTACATTAAAGCATGAATTACTTATTCGAGTGTTATATTCATGAAATAATATTAAAATTTTTCCAAAAGCCAATGTAACACTTAATCCAATTGCCTCACATTGAAATATAAGTTTCTGAAAGTTGTAAATCGCCTTCCTTCCTCCATCCGACTTCAAAATCCTGCTTTAAGGACGACGCAGCTGTTAATATTGGATGTGCGCTGACAGCTTTTAATGCAACGGAAGTCGCTTCTCCTGTTACTTTCGCTTTGAATGCTCTCAGCATGGCGAAAGCAGCAATTAGTTCCGGATTCGCTCATAAGCTGCATCGGCCTTAAGTGACTTCCAATACATCTTCCCCGAACACTTTCAGCACTTATCTCTTGGAAAGACTTAGAACAACATTCGCTCAGTTTGCTCAACTCTTGCATGAAGCTGACTTTCAAACTGATCATTTCAAAGAGCTTTTCCAAGAAATTCGCGTGCAAACAGAAATTTTGAGACGTGAAAGGAAAGCGACGGATTCTTGTTTCGGGGGGAGTTTTCCAACTAATTGGGCTGCTAATCTGTTGGAAGAATGAAATGTTAATCACGCTAGGATGAAGTGAGTGTGTATGGGTGAGGGGGTCTCTTCAGCCTTTGAGAAAAGCTGGTTTCAGCAAGACTGAATGGAAAGTCGCATCAATGATCATATTGATTGAAACGTTTGCATAAAATAATGAAACTATTTAATTTGTTATTTTATTATTATTATAGCCATATGTGTTAAAACTTGAATAGTTTTATATAGTGATTCTGCTAAACATCAGTTTTTCTCTTGTTTTACTTGTATAGTTCACTAATGGGAAGGGAGTCTAAATAAAAGTGTTCATGAAATTTGTAAATAAATTATAAGTTAAACCTTAATACCTTGTTTAGATTAAATTAATATGACACATTATTTTTTTGCTTTTAATTATTTAGTTATTTTCTGAACTCAACAAAAAAGTTTAACCGTCTTTTAAAATAACGGGCCAGAATGGCCTTGTGGATTGCCGTGCGTGCCACATGTTTTGGTTTCGTGTACGGCGGTGCCGTGGATGTTTCAAGTGGTTCCGAAACCACGTAAACGTATTATAGGTCGTATGCGCGTATTATAGGTCCCGGTATAATTAGACTAAAGTGTGCAAAACATGACCGTAAAGAGACAAATCAAACAAAAGATAACCTATTATAGTTTCAACGTCGAGTACCACTTCTAAAAATAAAAATTAATATTTCGTTTCATCAAGTGAAGTTCACCGCCAATTCTCATCAACATAATTAAATTGGCAGCTTTGTTAATAAATGCACAAGCCTACTAATTGGTCCATATAAGATCAACACTGGATTTTGAAAAATTACTATCTGTATGAGCTGGAATTATTCAAACATTTACATTAAAGCATGAATTACTTATTCGAGTGTTATATTCATGAAATAATATTAAAAATTTTCCAAAAGCCAATGTAACACTTAATCCAATTGCCTCACATTGAAATATAAGTTTCTGAAAGTTGCAAATCGCCCTGCTTCCTCCCTCTGACTCTAAAATCCTGCATTAATTACGACGCAGCTGTTCATATTAGATGTGCACTGACGACTCTTAATGCAACGGAAGTCGCTGCTCCTGTTACTTTCGCTTTGAATGCTCTCAGCATGGCGAAAGCAGCAATTAGTTCCGGATTCGCTCATAAGCTGCATCGGACTTAAGTGACTTCCAATACATCTTCCCCGAACACTTTCAGCACTTATCTCTTGGAAAGTCTCGGAACATCATCCGCATAGTTTGCTCTACTCTTGCAGGAAGCTGACTTTTCAACTGATCATTTCAAAGAGCTTTCCAAGAAATTCCCGGACCAACAGAAATTTTGAGATGTGAATTTTAAGCGATGTATTCTTGTATCGGGGGAGTTTTCCAACTAATTGGGCTGCTAATCTGTTGGAAGAATGAAATGTTAACCACGCTAGGATGAAGTAAGTGTGTATGGGTGAGGGAGCCTTTTAGAAAAGCTGGTTTCAGTAAGACTGAGTTGAAAATCGCATCTCTGATCATATTGATTGAAACGTGTGCATAAAATAACGGGGTTATTTAGTTGTTATTTTATGCTTAAAGTAGCCGTAAAATGTATTTGTTTTATGAAACTATTGAAAATTTATCTTTCTGCTAAACATCAGTGGGTCCCATGTTCCATTTGTATACTTCACTTTTGGATAATAGGGGGAATACATATTATGAAATTATACATGAAATATATAAAACAAAATTTAAATATTACCTTGTTTACATTAAATTAATATAATATAATAGTTTCCTTAATTCATAAAATATTTAATGTATTAAAAATAATTTTAAAGTAATCAGTATGAAGGAAGAATGTAAAATTCCAATACAGTTTTTATAGCGTAATGTGACATCGATAAGAGCGTGTTTAGTATAGATATGTCTAAAATAGTACACCATGGTTGGGATATCGTCTTTCGAGTCGACTTTTGCAGGTTACTGCTCCAGATTTACGCATCATATTGGAGAAACCTGAAAGAATCCATTAAGATGGCTGACAATTAATGCGTTCCGCTCTACATACATTGTCAACTTTAGGCGATATGTTTAAACACCTTTCCCTAACGAAGAGATGAATTTTTAACAGATTTTAAAATAAACTATTATCAAATTCCTGTTATCTGAAGAGTTATATCAAATGACGTTGAATTCCATTTAGAGCTGTGAAGCACTTTTGAATAACAGTTGAATACAACTGTTACAAAACCTTCTTATCCAAAGAGATAAATTCAACAACATAGACAAAAAGTAAACGTTTCCTATTGTCATCTATCCTTGTTGTCGCATACCAATGCTAAAAATAACCGTTAATATTTGATTCGGCAACTGGATTTGACCATAACTCTCTTCAACGTAAATAAATTAACAGCTACTTTAATGACCCGTTTGACCCGTATCTATTAATTATCAACACTGGACTTCTCAAAATTATCATTTATATCCACAGGATTTAATCAAATATTTACATTATAACATGAATTACTTATTCGAGTGTTATATTTATGAAATAATAATAAAAATTACATAAAAGCTAATAAGCACATATCTCTGTTTCTTACGGCTCTTGAAACTTGTGTACATTAAATCAATTTGACATTAATTTTTAATATACATTAATATCAAATGTTATCAAATTCCTGCTATCCGAAGAGTTGAATGGACAAATCTTATCCAAAGAGATAAATTAAACTACGTTGACAACAATGTAACCATCTCCTAACGTTTTCTAGCAGCCTGATGGCCAATTGAATAGCGCTTTGGTGTTTTGTATCAAAGACTTCAGGTTCGAATTCTGGAGGTGGTGTGGATGTTTCTTAGTTGTTCGAGATCACATTAAATTTTAGGTCCCGGTCTAGTTACCTAAAGTGTGCAATAAATGATTGTATAGAGACAAACCAAATCAAACCTAAAGCCATCCAGCTACGACGTCGAGTACCACTGCTTAAAATAACCCTTAATTTTCCATTTCGTCAACTGGAGTTTACCGCTAACTAAAGTCAATGTCATTAAATTAACAGCTACGTTAATATTTGCACAAGACTGCTAATTGATGTATATCTATTAATGATTAATACAGGATTTCACAAAATTACTATTTGTGAAATCCATTACATTAAAGCATGAATTACATTTGTATGAGTACGCTTTGTTCAAACATTTACATTAAAGCAAGAATTACTTATTCCAGTGTTATATTTATGGAATAATATTAAAAATTGCGTAAAAGCCAATGTAATATTTAATCCAATTGCGTAACATTGAAATTTTAAGTTTTTGAAAGGTTGCAAAACGCCCTGCTTCCTGCAACTGACTTCAAAATCCCGTATTAATATCAGATGTGCACTGACAGCTTTTAATACAACGGAAGTAGCGCCTCCTATTACTTTCGCTTTGAATGCTCTCAGCACGGCGAAAGCAGCAATTAGTTCCGGATTCGCTCACAAGCTGCATCGGCCTTAAATGACTTCCAATGCATCCTCCCCAAAACAAGTCAGCACTTATCTCTCGGAAAGTCTCGGAACAACATTCGCCCAGTTTGCTCAACTCTTGCATGAAGCTGACTTTTCGACTGGTAATTTCAAAGAGCTTTTCCAAGAAACTCCCGTACAAACAGAGATTTTTAAGACGTGAAAGGAAAGCGATGGATTCTTGTTACGGGGGAGTTTTCCAACTAATTGGGCTGCTGATCTGTTGGAATAATGAAATGTTAATCACGCTAGGATGAAGTAAGTGTGTATGGGTGAGGGGGCTCTTCAGTCTTTGAGAAAAGCTGGTTTCAGCAAGACTGAATTCAAAATCGCATCCCTGATGATATCGATTGAAACGTTTGCATAAAATAACTGGACTATTTAATTTGCTATTTTATGCTTAAAGTAGCAATATAATGTGTTAAAATTACATTAATTTTATAAAATAAATTTTGTGTTAAATGTCCGTGGGTCTCATGTTTCACTTACGTTGTTCATTGACAGACAAATATTAACTGTACACATTATAATTTTGTACATGAAAGGTATAAATAAAATATAAGTAATAGCTAATTTACATTAAATTAATATAACACGTTAATTTCTTCAATTAACTAAATAATTAATGTATTAAAAATAAGTTTAAAGCAATCAAAAAGTCTTCCTTATCCAATGAGATAAATTTAACTACATGGATAAAAGTAACAGTCTCTATTGCCATCTATACTCGTCGTCGCATACCAGTTCTAAAAATAACCGTTAATTTGTGATTTCTTCAACTAGAGTTGATCGCTCTCATCAACGTAATTAAATTAACAGCTACGTTAATATTTGCCCAAACTTACTAATTGATCCATGTCTATTAATGATCAACACAGGATTTCTCTTAATTACCATTTGTATGAACACAATTTATTCAACCATTTACATTAAAGCATGAATTACTTATTCGAGTGTTATATATTGAGAACAATATTAAAAATTTCATAAAATAATCCAATTGCCACACATTCAAATTTAATTTTTTAAAGGTTGCACATCGCCCTGCTCCCTCCATCCGACTTCAAAATCCTGCATTAAGGACAACGCAGCTGTTAATATCAGATGTGCATTGACAGCTTTTAATGCAACGGAAGTAGCTTCTCCTATTACTTTAGCTTTAGTTGCTCTCAGCACGGCGAAAGCAGCAATTAGTTCCGGATTCGCTCACAAGCTGCATCGGCCCTAAATGACCCGTTGTGCCACAATATTCGGTTTGAAATCTGGTTATTGGCATGAATGTTTATAGTGGTTCGGAATCCACGTTAAACTGTAGAACCCCGTTTTACTTAGTCTAAAGTGTGCAAAAAGAAACTATAAAGCGACAAACCAAACCTAACTCCACCTTGATTGGACGCTGAGTACTATTCCTTGAAAGCAACCTATAATTTTTTTTGTCACGTCAACAGAAGTTGTCCGCTAACTCTAAACAACGTAATTAAATTCATCGCTACATTAATATTTGCACAAGCTTGCTAATTTATCCATATCTATTAATGAATAACGCTGGATTTCTCAAAATTAAAATTTGTAGAGCAGAATATGTTCAAACATTTACATTAAAGCAGGAATTACTTATTTGAGTGTTATATTTTGAGAATAACATTACAAATTGCATAAAAGCCACTGTTCTACTTAAATTTCAATGTGTGGCAAGTGGAATAAGTTTTTGAAGGGTTGCAAATCGCCCTGCTTCCTACATCTGACTTCAAAATCCTGCATTAAGAACGACGCAGCTGTTAATATTAGATGTGCACTGACAGCTTTTAATGCAACGGAAGTCGTATTACTTTCGCTTTAAATGCTCTCAGCACGGCAAAAGCAGCAATTAGTTCCGGATTCGCTCATAAGCTGCATCGGCCCTAAATGACTTCCAATACATCTTCCCCAAACAAGTCAGCACTTATCTCTCTCGGAACAACATTTTGCCCAGTTTGCTCAAATCTTGCACGAATCTGACTTTTCAACTGATCATTTCAAAGACCCTTCCAAGAAATTCGCGAGCAAACAGAAATTTTGAGACGTGAAAGGAAACCGACGGATTCTTGTTTCGGGGGAGTTTTCCAACTAATTGGGCTGCTAATCTGTCGGAAGAATGAAATGTTAATCACGCTAGGATGAAGTAAGTGTGTATGGGTGAGGAAGTCTCTTCGGCCTTTGAGAAAAGCTGGTTTCAGTGAGACTGGGTTGAAATTCGAATCCCTGATCATATTGATTGAAAAGTTTGCATACATTAACGGCGTTTATATAATTTGTTATTTTATGCTTAACGTAACCTTAAAACGTGTTAAATTTCCAATAGTTTTATATAATAATCCTTCTGTTAAACATCTGAGAATATAATTTTCCATTTTTATAGTTCACTAACAGACAATAAAGGAGGGCTATATAAAATTATACAAGAAATTCGCAAATAAATTTCAAGTTATATCTTAATACCTTGTTTACATTAAATTATTTCCATACATTATTTTTCTCTTTTTAATTTTTTAATTATTTTCTGAATCCACCAAAAAAGTTTAACAATCTTTTATAGTAAGGGGCCTGATTGGCCAAGTGGCTGGTCCTCTGTGCCACGAGTTTCGGGTTCAAGTCTGGTGGTGACATGAATGTTTGTAGTGGTTCAGAATCCACGTTAAACAGTAGGCCCTGGTCTAATTAGCCTAATGTGGACAAAAAATGTCACTAGGGTGGCAAACCAAATGAAACGTCAGCATAATTAAATTAACCGCTAGATTAATATTTGCACAAGCCTGCTAATTGATCCATATCTATTAATGATCAACACTGGATTTTGAAAAATTACCATTTGTATGATCAGAATTTATTCAACCATTTACATTAAAGAATGAATTACTTATTATTCCATAAATATAACACCCCAATATTAAAAATTGCAGAAAAGCAAATGTAGTAATTAATCCAATTGCCTCACACTGAAATTTAAATTTTTGAAAGATCGCAAATCACCCTGCTTTCTCTATCCGTCTTTAGAACCCTGCATTAAGGACGACGCTGCTGTTAATATTGGATATGCACTGACAGCTTTTAATGCAACGGAAGTAGCTTCTCCTATTACTTTCGCTTTAGTTGCTCTCAGCACGGCGAAAGCATCAATTAGTTCCGGATTCGCTCATAAGCTGCATCGGCCATAAATGACTTCCAATATATCTTCCCCAAACAAGTCAGCACTTATCTATCTCGGAACAACATTTTGCCCAGTTTGCTCAACTCTTGCATGAAGCTGACTTTTCAACTGATCGTTTCAAAGAGCTTTCCAAGAAATTCGCGTGCAAACAGAAATTTTGAAGACATTCAAGGAAGGCGAGGGATTCTTGTTTGGGGGCAGTTTTCCAACAAATTGGGCTGCTAATCTGCTGTAAGAATGAAATGTTAATCACACTAGGATGAAGTAAGTGTGTATGAATGAGGGGGTTCCTCTTCGGCCTTCGAGAAAAGCTGGTTTCAGCAAGACTGGGTTTAAAATCGCAATCCTGATCATATTGATTGAAACGTCTGCATAATATAACGGATTTATTAATTTGTTATTTTCTGCTAAGTACCCATAAAATGTGTTAAAATTCAATAGTTTTGTAAAATAGTCTTTCTGTTAAACATCTGTCAGACTTATAATCCACTTATATAGTTCAATAACGGACAGTGGAAGAGGCCAATATACATTATAAAATTGTACATTAAATTCATAAATAAATTTTAAGTTATGCCTCAATAACTTGCTTACATTAAATTAATGTCACACATTATTTTTCTGTTTTTAATTCAATAGTTATTTTCTGAACTCAACAAAACGTTTAACAGTCTTTTAAAGGAAAGGGATTGAATGGCAGAGGGGCTGGCCCGTTGTGCCACAATATTCGGTTTGAAATCTAGTTATTGGCATGAATGTTTATAGTGGTTTGGAATCCACGTTAAACTGTAGAACCCCGTTTTACTTAGTCTAAAGTGTGCAAAAAGAAACTATAGAGCGACAAACCAAACCTAACTCCACCTTGATTCGACGCTGAGTACTATTCCTTGAAAGTAACCTATAATTTTTTTGTTACGTCAACAGAAGTTGTAAGCTAACTCTAATCAACATAATTAAATTCATCGCTACATTAATATTTGCACAAGCTTGCTAATTTATCCATATCTATTGATGAATAACACTGGATTTCTCAAAATTAAAATTTGTAGTGCAGAATATATTCAAACATTTACATTAAAGCAGGAATTACTTATTTGAGTGTTATATTTTGAGAATAACATTACAAATTGCATAAAAGCCACTGTTCTACTTAAATTTTAATGTGTGGCAAGTGGAATAAGTTTTTGAAGAGTTGCAAATCGCCCTGCTTCCTACCTCTGACTTCAAAATCCTGCATTAAGAACGACGCAGCTGTTAATATTAGATGTGCACTGACAGCTTTTAATGCAACGGAAGTCCTATTACTTTCGCTTTAAATGCTCTCAGCACGGCAAAAGCAGCAATTAGTTCCGGATTCGCTCATAAGCTGCATCGGCCCTAAATGACTTCCAATACATCTTCCCCAAACAAGTCAGCACTTATCTCTCTCCGAACAACATTCGCTCATTTTGCTCAACTCTTGCATGAAGCTGACTTTTCGACTGGTAATTTCAAAGAGCTTTTCCAAGAAACTCCCGTGCAAACAGACATTTTGAGACGTGAAAGTAAAGCGATGGATTCTTGTTTCGGGGGAGTTTTCCAACTAATTGGGCTGCTAATCTGTTGGAAGAATGAAATGTTAATCACGGTAGGATGAAGTAAGTGTGTATGGGTGAGAAAGTCTATTCAGTCTTTGAGAAAAGCTAGTTTCAGCTAGACTGAGTTGAATATCGCATCCCTGATCATATTGATTGAAACGTTCACATACAATAACGGGTTTATTTAATTTGTAATTTTATTATTAAATTAGCCATAAAATTTTTCAAAATTTCTATATTTTTATGTAATAATCTTTCTGTTAAACATCGGTGGGTCCCCAATTTCACTGATATAATTCATAGACGGACAATAGGAGGAGTACATATTATAAAACTGTATATGGAATTTGTAAATAATATTTAAGTAATATATTGTTTACATTAAATTAAATGGACACATTATTTTTGTCTTTTAATTTATTAATTATTTAATGAACTATATAAATTTGAAGTAAGTTTTAAGTAAAGAATCTTGTATGAAGGATTAATGTAATATCTGGGGTAAAATCTCAATAATGCTTTTTATAAAATATGCTATATGGAAAAAAATGTGTCCCAATGGTCTTATGTTTAATTTAAGCATGTCTGTAATAGGGAGGGAGGGGAGCACATTGCTTTTCAAAACGGCTTTTAAGGTTACTACTCCAAATGTACGTCTCATATTTGAGAAACCTGAAATAGTCTCGCTAAGCTGGTTGACAATCAGTCACTTTACGTGCATTACGACAATTGCTATCGTGTCTTCTCGTTTATGAAAGCAGTGCCTTAGAGTGCCAGCGAATTTGAACCTGTAGCAGGACGTCACTAGAAGATTTGAACCTGAGACACACTGCATGTCAAATGCGCACGTTACAACAGAGTCAAGAGTCAAGGTAGGTCTTGTTTAAACTCATGAAATAATTTATTAACTAAGAAGGTAAAACTGCATGTCCATATGCTAGTTTAAATAAAAACATAATAAATTATGTTTACAAGATTCATTTACAATGTTATATAACGACTAACAATAGACTGAATTGAAAGAGAGACAATTTATTTGATGACCCCTGAATATTTTTCAAATTTATTTTATCAAGATTTATCAATCAAAGAACTACTATATTATTTTCATTCCTTTAATTTAAAAATCTCCATATATAGAACTTGGGTAAGTCTACTTAATATAAAAAGATTAAATGAATTTTAAACTCTGAAGTAAACAAAAAAAATCAGGTCTCAGTTGCACTGGTGACATTCCAGTTTTGTGATCAAACAATTCGAATGCAATGCTCGCTTACCCCTCGTAAAGCGCGCATAGTAGTTGTCATGCAGTTCAGATTCAATAGTTGCCATACAACTCAATCTATTGCCTCTATATTTGCAATACAGCTCAATCCATTGTCTCGATAGTTGTAAAACACCTCAATCTATTGCCTCGATAGTTGTCAAACACCTCAATCTATTGCCTCGATAGTTGTCATACAGCTAAGACACACAAATTCCCAAACACAATTTCTATTTTAAATTTTTTGCGGAATATTTCATCTTGCAATCCTTTCAATCTTGCAATCTTTCATCCTGTCTTATTGGTCCCTGAAACCCCAATAGTGGTCTTTGTTCATTGTTAGTCACAAGAAAATTTTATGTTCATCATCATAGTATATATTAAGCTTACAATTGGAAAAAAGGTAAAGAAAAAGATACTTTCGTTGAATGCAAATAGTCAACTAACTAATTACAGGCCGCTAGGGAACAAGTTGAAACATTTTCACAGCTTCGCACTCTAGAAATAGAACGGGTTGTATGTGTGGTTGCCGCAATTAAATAATCAACAGTGCGCGAGTCTTTATTGAAAACAATGTTTCATTTTTTAATACGCTTTTATTAGCTTCACCTGTATGTTTTCACCTGTATGTTTGTATGTAACTCACTTTTTGGGCTCGATTTTGGGACTGATGGCGCCATCTACTGGCGAGTCAGTCAACTGATCAAACCCTACTTATTTTGTATAATTATTTGGTTTAATCTTAATTACTTTTGTTTTATTTTACTTTTATCTTAAAATTCTCATTTTAACTTTAATTTTTTTATTTTTGGGCATCGTCAACGGACTCTTAATTGTACTGATAGCTTTAGCTTTTTCGAGCTCCTGCATAAATTGTTCTCAAGCAGATGTTTTTCCTAAATTTTAAATTCATTTATTTATTTTTAATTATTTCTATTCATTAATATAAGAAACTACAATTTATGCTAATGTTTTAATTAATTTAAGATGTGGAGGTTTTGTGATTCTTAAAACCACCAAGGAACTCCGTAACCGGTACGCCCGTTGCCTAGCTGTCTTTCACCCCGGGTAGAAATTCAGTAATATCCGCGATCGAATTGCGCTCTTCCTATTGGCCGAAAATTTCGGTGGCTAAAAAGAGGCGGATCTCAAAGGCATAGGAGTGCGATCATGTCGAATTGCGCTCTTCCTATTGGCCGAAAATTTCGGTGGGTAAAATGTATGTAAACTTAGCGGATAACCGGCCAAGTGGAAAAATTTATTAACTAACTTAAGATGTGGAGGTATTGTGGCTCATAAAACCACCTTGGAACTCCGTAACAGGTACGTCCGTTGCCCGTTGCCCAACAAACAAATTAAAACATGAAAAATAAATTATAGTTTAAAAAAACTAAAAAAAAAAAATATGCTTTTAGAGTTAATCAGACTAAAAAGTAAAAAATAAATTAATAGTTTAAAAAAACTAAAAAATACGCTTTTAGAGTTAATCAATCTAAAAGTAAAAAATAATTGTTAACATAAGAATAAAATGACTGACGAGAAAATGAATGTCACTGTTCTAAAAGCGTGGCGTGCTTTGTATGACATTTTTAAACTAACTCTGCATTTCGGAATGAAACTAGTGAAAAATTATAACGATTGATATCCAGCACCCCACGCTTTTAGAACAGTGACATTCATTTTCTCGTCAGTCATTTTATTCTTATGTTAACAATTATTTTTTACTTTTTAGATTGATTAACTCTAAAAGCGTATTTTTTAGTTTTTTTTAAACTATTAATTTATTTAGTTGAAATGCTTTTTTCAATTCTCCCGTTTGCGCGAGGCTTTAATTTTTATGGAATATCACAATTAATGCCCTGATATGTGATAGAAATTTATTACAAATGTTGAAATGTAAAATTTATTCTAATCGTAATTTTTATTACAAAAGTGTTTATATTTTCGTATAAATATTAATTTCGAAAATAATTTCAAAATATTTTTCCATCTTAAAAAAGAAATGTTTGATGCATCTGAGAAAGCAATTAAAACATTTTGTTATTGAGGCATCCCACGATATTATTATTCGTGATATATTATTACAAATGAAATTTGTAAACAGAATTGTTTAACATCTTGTTTTCATTAGCCAATATGATAAATAATTTTTCTATTTTTAAAAAAATTAAAAAACGAAAACAACATCAGCGAAGCTTATTTTTAAAAAGAAGTTAATTTTCTCGAATATTATTTTTGTCTTATGTCTCAAGATTTTATAAGACGTCTGCAAATACAAAATAGTCATTTTTTTAACTTTGTGTTATTAGTATTTTTATATCCCAATTAGTGAAATTAAAGCCATATACAAACAACGTTATTATTAAAATTTACTATCGATATGAAATCTACTACACAAGTAATCGTAAACTGCTTATAATATGCTTTATAAAATAACTGCTAAAAATTCATATTTTAATTGTAGTATACTTAAAATTTAAAAAATGATACAAATTATATATTTAGTTGAATAATTACTAATACTATTAAAACATGTTTTATAAAATAATATGTAACATTATTAAATGATAATTAATCAGATTTTACAATAAGAAAGTCTATATAGAATATTATTTTTAATTCTGATGAATGTTTTATTTTTTTAATAAAGACCACTGGCATATTATACCAGCATTAATTAATAAAACATATTCTGACTACCCCTTTATCCAGTCGATCAATTTTTTTTCGGTTTGATTAAAGAATTTACCTTTTTTTTCCTCAATTAGTCAATTTTTGAAGTTTTAGAATATTAAAACTCAGGGTTTCAGATCTATTTTTTTATATAATACAGTATTATAATGAGAAACACGGAATTCAAAAGAAATACAGATGATCTAAATTCACCAATTGTTAATCAGGCCAATGTATAGTTAACAGAGTATTTCTTACGGGAAACTAGTTAGCACATCGTTGAGAAATACAAAGCATAAATGTCCATTTGACTATGGGGTGAACAGCTGAGGTAAAACAGTGCGATTACCCGCTTCAATCCACATATTTACATATCAGCAGACCTGATGTCTTCGAGGTCGCATTGAATAATAATTCGGCTCTTCCTATATGATTAATATAACCCCATCACGTGAGAAACCTTCATTTCAATAAAATCCTATTGCTAGCTTCTGTTTTAGGCAATAGCCATAGTTTGTCTCTGAAAGTCGTCTGAAAGCAACCCTTGCACAATCGTGCTATAAAATAAATGTAGTCTCATTTCTCTTAATATCCTTTGCAGAGTATTGCTAATCACGATAAACTGTCTAGCAAGTTCACGTGTGCACTACTTGTGATTAAAGTGGCTGAAGAAAATTCAATCTTCCCGTGATGAGATGAGATAACACAATGCGATTACCCACTACGCCAATCCACATATTTACAGATCAGCTAACCTGATGTCTTAAAGGTCGAATTTAACGCTGACTACATATGCTGATGTAACCTCTTCACGTGAGAAACATACTTTCGTTCGTTCGCGAGATATGTGTAATAAAATCATTGCTGACTTCATGTTGTTGGTCATTCGCAAAAGTTTATCTTTGGAAGTCGTCTGAAAGCAACGTACGCTCTACAATCATATTAGAATATGATCAACGGTTTAAAGTGGGTTTCGAACCACTACGAACATCAATATCAGTAACGGCATTCGAATCCTAAACTTGTGGTACCGAGCATTAGAAGATCATTGATTGAAATTCAAGAAAAAAAATTAATTTTTTGTACAGAAATAAATGTACTTTCAAAACTTTAACTATTCATTTTATTTAGAATTGCAGAATTTACAATTTTAGAATTTGATTTTATTTTGAATTATTTTTGTTTTGAAGATAAAAAAAATTACTTTGTTGCAATCAATTTAGTCAATATACCTTTCAAAATGGATCAGAGCGACAGTCAAGAAAACATCCCACTTCTTCAATACCAAACACGGATCCATCAATAAGAAATCCACGTGCCACGAATAATAATACAAAAGCGAAAGGGAGGTAACAATTTTGTCAGACTCCTTATTAAATTTGCCCCCTACCGTCTTCTGAATTTATATATATATATATTTTATGAAATAATCCCTTAAATTAAATTTACAATCTTCGATGCGTTTACAATTTTTTTCTTCAATTTTTCTACCTCCCCATTCCAATATTTTTTTTTCTTATTTGTTGTTGTTTTTCTTTTTCCCATTTATCACGTTCTGTTTTTTTATATTCACTTTGTCTTAGAATTCCAAAGTTTATTATAATTTAATATCGCCTGTTTTTTCCGTGTTTGACTTTGAGTGAGATAGGATCAGTTTTACTGGATATTACTGAATATTTGCTTTTATATATGTTAAACTGAGTTAATTTAAATTTTACTGTATTTATGTTAGTTATGTTTTATATCTAGACTAGAGTATTGCTTTTAAATAAAGAATTTCTAAAGGCATCTGGAATTTTACGCTAGCATTTGTTGTAAATTTATTACAAGTTGATCAGAAATTTTTGTAGGAAATAAATATTATAGAAATGGATATGTATTGAAAAATATAAAATCTTGTTGTTGATAAATTTATATTAATAATGAATTTCAATTTCACTATAAGATTAAATTCGTTGCATTTGGATGCATTGCATTATAAAATACTCCATACAATTTTGACAATTGTAAAATATATTGAAACATTGCATATAAAATCTAACGAAAATTTTCATCAGAAAGGCTATTTTGATATCATTTTTTTTAGTATTTTATGGCATTCAATTGAGTTTATATGAAAAAGTGCAAATTTACATCATTTGTTGAGTGTATTGATACGGGTTGAAATTTATATTCATAAGTTATAGCTGGATTTTCTTTTGATGCAGTCTTAGAAATAGTTCTTAACTTTACGTTTTCTTAAATACAAGACAGTATTAAAATGTGTTGTAACCATGTTTTCTCTTAAAAAGATTTGAACCTGAGCCAGTGTGTGACGCATGGATATTTGTTAGTGGTTCAGAATCTACTTTAAACTGTAAATCCCGGTCTAATAAGTCCAAAGTGTGCATAAAATGACCGTAGAGCCTTAAAAACCAAACCTTGATGGGACAAGGCTGCCTGCCTATTGGAGGTTACGAAACATGCGATGTTCATTTTTACACAGTAGGGTTCTCAGCCCTACGCCCAATCCTCTACACTTATACTAGACAAAGACTTACGATTTAAATTGGATTCCGAACCACTGCAAACATACATGTTACCATCGGGATTCATCGGGATTCGTACCTGAAACCTGTGGTACTAACTGACAGAAGATAGTGATTGAAAAATCAAGTTTTTCATAATAACATGTAAGTTTTTCCAAATTTTTCGCTATTCATTTTATTTAGAATTGCACAATTTAAAATTTCAGAATTGATTTTTATATGGAATTATTTTTGTTCGAAAAAAAAAAAAAAACTATCTTTGTTACAATCAATTTAGTCAATATTACCTTTCAAAATGGATCAGAGCGATAGTCAAGAAAACATCCCACTTCTTCAATGGCAAACACGGATCCATCAGCAAGAAATCCACGTGCCACGAATAATAATACAAAAGCGAAAGGGAGGTAACAATTTTGTCAAACTCCTTATTAAATTTGCCCCCTGCCGTCTCCTGAATTTATATATATATATATTTTTTATGAAATAATCCTCTAAATTAAATTTACAATCTTCGATGCGTTTAGAATTTTTTTCTACCTCCCCATTCTAACATTTTTTTTTTACCTTAACATTTGTTGTTCCTTTTTTTACAATTCATCACGTTTTCTGTAGTTTTCTTATATTCACTTTGTCTTAGAATTCCAAAGTTTATAATAATTTTTTATCGCCTGCTTTTTCCGTGTTTGTTTCTGAGTGATATAGGATCAGTTTCACTGGATATTACTAAATATTTGATTTTTCTATCTGTTATACTGAGTTATTTAAAATTTTACTGTATTTGTGTTAGTTATGTTTTACATCTTGAGTGGAGTATTGTTTTCTTATTTTTAAATAAAGGATTTTTAAAGGCGTCTGGCATTTTACATAAGCATTTGTTGTAAATTTATTACCCGTTGATCAAAAATTTTACAGAAGTTGATATGGATCGACAAATATAAAGTATTGTCGTTGATAAATTTATATTAATGATGAATTTCAATTTCACTGTAAGTTTAAATGTGTTGTATTTGGATATATTGAACTATAAAATACTGCATGCACTTTTGAGAATTGTAAAACAATTACGTATAAATACTATTGTAAATTTTCATCAAAAAAGCTCTTTCTTGAAATATTTTTTTATTATTTTAGCTGTATTCAATTGAGTTTATAAATTTTAAAATAACATTATAACATAAATAACATTTAAATATTTGCTGAGTATATTGATATGTCCTAAAGAAAATGACTAAATTATAGCAGCATTTTCTTTTGGATACAATTTTAAAAAATAATCTTACTTTTACGTCTTCTTAAATAGAAGACAGTATTAAAATGAGTTGCAACCATGCTTTCACCTGCACACTGGCGCTGTAGCGTTTAGGTGAAATGGTGAGTTGGCCACGAGACTCTCTTCCCTTCCCCCTTCTATGTACAATAAATTCAGGAAATATAATTATTAATGGAATGAGTTTTTCAATGGCAATTATTTATTTGGTTCAGGAGAAATGGTCAGTTAGCTTCGAGACTCTCACATCAGAGGAAGTACAGCGCAACCTGCTCTCACGCTAAGAAACGTTTAGTTTTCAGTCCCTCACCCCCGAGGGGAAATATATTTAGCGTACCAAGATGCATTAGTTGGTCAACAGATTCTCATCCGGAGAGGGCACATATTTTGCAAACCCTGCGCGTAGCCGATATTCGGACTTTAGTAGTAGTAGCCAGTAGGCAGACGGCCAGGCTTCAAAATGAATTGTAGTATCAGGTGGTTAGTTAGCTATGCTGATTATATTTAGAAATTTCTAAGAATATCACATCCTTTTATCTCAAGACATTCTCATTTATAGAATGGCCGATATGTAGCAAATAAAGTCTTACCAAGGGCACTGCATGGCACCTTCTACTAGCAAGTAGAAGTAGTAGGCGCTGTCTATCATCTTTGTTATTTTCAGATAGGTAAGATTATGTTAAAGAAAATGAATTGATTTCTGAATTTAAATTGTACTTCATTTTTTACATCTTTCATTAATAAAATACAATAAAAAAATGAATTATTTTATTGATTGAAGATACGAGAAGGAGGATCCTTTCTGTTAAAATTAAATAAAAATTTACTTTAAGATTTTCCTCAGTTTTTTTTTTTTTTTTTTTTTTCAACTTCATGTCATTTTTTTTATTCAATTTGTGACACAAGTTTTTTCTTTCAAAAGATTAAATCCCAATTTTCATGTGAAACAATAATTTATTTCAATCACTTCAGCTAAATGTACTTCTCTTTACTCGACTGAAAAAACTGTTTTAATACATTTTTGTTAAAAAATAAAACACTTTTTATTCTCCAGTGTTGATGGGATGTTTTTTTGTTTCTTAGAGAAGAAGAAGTTTTGATTTGTGAAGCGCCATTTAGTGTAATTGTGCAATAGGACGTCGTTTCACGTGGAAACATAATGTACACCTGTCACCGTTGCCATTAGGAGAATCGTCCAGACGAATGTTTCATTCCATACGGGGCGAAGGCCTTTACAAGTGCCAGAAACATTCACCGTCTGTGAAAACGAAGCGACGTAAGTCGAAAAAAGATAAAACAATTAACTCCACACGAATGAAATTGTCTATATAAAGCGAGTGTTCAGTAAATAAAAAAGCAATAATATTTCAATTAAAATTTTATAATTTTTACAATACAGTATATTACTTTTACTTTTGCAATTTCCCAATTATTACAATTTAGCTATACAATTTTTTAAAAATTTTTATTTTACAATTACTATTTTTATAGGTTTACGATTTTATGATTAAAAATTTTAAAATTATTACAACGTTATGATCACAAATTTTGCAATTACAATTTTACAGTTATTACAAATTTATGAATACAATTTTACGAATATAATTTTTGCAATTTTTAATTTACAATTACTTTTACAATTATACGCTATTTTTCTTGCAATTTTTATCAGAATTTTTTTTTCATAAATAAGATTTGCGAAATTAATTCATATGAATTTATATTAGCAATCTTATGACGATAATCTATATCACAACCGTTTCAGGAAATATTAATTCAAATTGTATATACTTTTTTCCATTTCATTTAGAGTTTCTAATTGATTATTTGTAATTATGAAAAACTAATTTCAATAAATAATCTTTACATAGGTGTTATGAGTTAATGAATTCATTTTTATTTCTATTTTTATATAACTCATATGGCTATTACTCAGAAAATCGAAATTTGCATAAAATTTATCATGAAAGACATACAAATATAAAAAACAATGTCTTTTATTTTAAAATAGTCAATAATATATCTATTCACATTCTAAATGATATAATAATAGAAGACAGTAAAAAATTTTTTGAGAGATTTTTTTTAAATATGTTGTTATAAATTTAAGCTAAAGAGAAATATAATTTGTAATTTGTAATTAAGAAATGTGTAAATTCAAAGTTATTTTTCTATCGCTGTATTCAAAAAAGGAATTTTTAAATTCTATATATATATATATATATGTCCTATCTATTTGTCTAGTTAAATTCAATGAAAAATTATTTATTTAAACTGAATTACGTTTAGTTATTCATTTAGTTTAGTATTGAGAATAATATTAGAAAATATTTCATATTTAAAATGTGAATAAATATATTATTGAAAAAATATAAAATAAAATACATTTATTATACTTGCATTTCTTTTATGATAAATGTTATGCAAATTTCGATTTTCTGATTAATAGCCATGTAAGTTGTATAAAAGTAGAAATAGAACCGAATTCAAAAACTCTTGAAAAATATGTAAAGATAATTTTTTTCAATAAATCATGCTATTAAAAATACTATATGAAACGTATATAAAGTATATAAAATTTGAAGATTTACTTTATTTACATTTAGATCTTTTACAAATGCTTGATAAAAAAAAATTTTAAATTAATATTTCTAAAAACTTTACAGTATAGATTATTGTAATATGATTGCTATCTAAATATATTCAAATTAATTAATTTGCAAAATCTTAATCATAACAAAAAAATTGTGATAAACATTGTGAAATATATATATATATAATTGTAAAATTTGTAAAAAAAATAAATTTTTAAAATTATAATCGTAAAATTGTAATAATTGGAAAAATTTTGTACAAATTGTAAAAACTGTAATCATAAAATTGTAAAAACTGTAATCATTACTTTCTTTCTTTTTCCATCACTTTTGTATCACTACTTTCTTTTATTTACTGAACACTTGCTTTATATAGGCGATTTCATTTGTGTGGAACTAATTGCTGTGTCTTTTTTTGACTTACGTCACTTCGTTTTCGCAGACGCTGAATGCTTCTGGCACTTGTAACGGCCTTTGCCCCGATATAGAATGAAACATTCGTCTGGACGATTCTCCTAATGGCAACGGTGACAGGTGTACATTATGTTTCCATGTGAAACGACATCCTATTGCACAATTACACTAAATGGAGCTTCACAAATCAAAATTTCTTCTTCTCTAAGAAACAAAAAATAATCCCATCAAAACTGAAGAATAAAGGGTGTTCTATTTTTTAACAAAAATGTATAAAAATAGTTTTTTCAGTTGAGTACATTTAGTTGAAGTGATTGAAATAAATTATTGTCTCACGTGAAAATTGTGATTTAATCGTTTTTGAAAAAAAAAAGAATTTTGTTGTAACGTGTGTCACAAAATAAAAAATAAAAAATACTAGATTGAAGTAAAAAATTCTACTTATTTTGAGGAAAATCTTAAAGTAAATTTTTATTTAAGTTTAGTAGATATTTTATTCATTGAAGATAAGAAAGAGGATAGAGGATTCGTTTCTTTTAAATGCAGTAGAATTGAAATTCAGGAATTAAATCATTTTTTGTACATAATTAGATCTTTTCTATCTGAAAATAACAAAGAGGATAGATAGCATGTTTTGTTTCGAAATCGACTAGAAAATGGCAGAATTTACGTAGGCGTTAATCATGATAAATAAGTAGGCCAGAAAGTAATGTTTGGATTGTGGAGGAAGATGAGTACCTTCTAGATACCATGTCTGGGTTTAAAATTTACACTGCATAGCACTTTTTACTACTTGCTTAATAGAAGGTGCCATGTAGTGCCTTTGGTAAGGCTTTATTTGATACATATCTGCCCTTCGGTAACTGAGAATGGCCTCTGATAAAAGTGCGTGGCATTCTTAAAAATATCTAAATACAATCAGCATAGTTAATTGATTAACTCCCTGGCACTACATGTTGTTGACACTACCTACTACTTCCTGGCATGTTGGACCATGGTCATCTGCCAATTGGAAGATTATAAAACAAGAGATGTTTCCTTTTTACTGGATATGGTTGTCAGCCTTGCATCCAACGTTCTACAGTAATGTTAGGCCGGGCCTAAACGGCCGAGCGTCTAGCGATCTGGGGCTCGGTGCCACAGGTTTAGGGTTCGAGTCCCGGCTGTTCCATGGTTGCTTTTAGTGGTTCGGAATTCACTTCAAGCCGTACGATACCTCCCGGTCTGATTCGACAGTGGAGCCTCACAGAGCCCAATCAGACGTCTTCTCATCCACATCATTCCCAAACACAATTCAGCTCTACACACAGTGATATGGTGTTGTAGTAGTAATAGTCACAATAGACGGGACCTGCAATTTAAAGTGGATTCCGAACAATATAAACATTCATGGTGACTAATCAATCTTAAAGTAAATTTAATTTAATTTTCGCGTATATTTTATTCATTGAAAAAAACGAATCATAAATTATTTTTTATTAATTAAAGACGTAAAAAATGCAGTACAATTGAAATTCAGAAATCAATTCATTTTTTTATGCGTAATTAGAACTTTCCTATTTGCAAATAACAAAGAAGACAGATACACGTTTTTCTCTGAACTCGAGTGGTATGATTCGAAACCGACAAGTAAATGGCAGAATTGACGTTGGCGATAAGCATGAGAAATATGTAGGCCAGAAAGTATTTTTTTGGGCCGTGGAAAATGATGCGAACATTCCAGATAACTAAATACCATTATTAAAATTGAAGTTTTCTATGAACTTACGCGAATGAAAAAAAAATATCTTCTCATTTAATAAAGCTTTAAAATAAATTGCATACATAATTACAATTAATCATAACAATACAAATTTCAAAAGTTTTGCATTACACCCCACTACAAATTGATATATTTAAAAAAAAATTGTTATTATAATTGTAATGTATTGTTGTATAACTACATTTAAATGCTCCTATGAATTATTTATCTTGGAAAAGCTATCTTAAAAAATATATATATATTCGTACAACATAAATATCTAATTTACGAAAAATAAAATTAATGTTTTTATATGAACAAAGAATTCATGCAATGAAAAATATTAATTACACCTACATTTACAAAGCAAGTCCTGGAGATGCATAAATATATTTTTACGGCATAATAAAAGTCAGTAAATTAGTTTCCCTGGTAAACAAACAAATATTCTATGAAATGCAATTAAAAATGAATTTTTCGAATTGTGTTGAGTAAATAGTTTTTCGAGGGACCTTATTTATTTTGACAGAGAAAATATCATTTCCTTACAACTTAAAAAATTTTGTTCAGGCTTTTTCGCTTATGTATGTAAATAAAGACACAAATGGTCGATTTACCTACTCAAAATGATTTACCTTTTTTTTCTCGTAAAAATATCCTAATCTATAGAAAATAATCATCCGTTTGTATTACAATATGGAATTATGGTTAAACAACAAAATAATTCTCTTATATTGTGTTTAATAAAATATTTATGGAAAAAAATGAGTTTCCTTCTAATTGTAAATTGTCAACGTGCTCGTTTTAGAATATGTAAAATAATGGCACACATAACAAAAGAATATTTCTGTTTACAAAATTAACTGACATCATATAGCATTATATTGGAGCTTATATGGTAATAGAAGGCAACTAAAATAATTTTTTGAAATATTTTTTTTCTTGAAATATGTTGTTATATATTGATATCAAAGAGAAATATTGTTCATAATTTGTAAATATGAAATGTGTAAATGCAAAGTTATTTTCCTATCGCTTTATACAAGAAAGGCAATTTTTTAATCTGATTTATATATAATTCAAATCCTATCTATTTGTCTAGCTAAATTCAATGAAAAATTATTTATTTATATTGAGTTTGTTTAGTTAAGTCTGCAAATTTTATATACTTAATTTTGTATACACTTATATAGTGTTGCTTTGTATACACTTGTATAATTTGTATGCACTTATAAAGTATATACTACATATACTGTTTTTATTAGCAGGATGTATGTAGAAAAAAGGTTTACATAACTGCCAAAATTTTTTAATTCAATTGTATTTCTACTTTTATATAAATTACATGGCTATTGCTCTGAAAATCGAAATTTGGATAATATCTATCATGAGATACAAGTATAAAAAAAACAATGTCTTATTTTACAATTTTTATATATTATATTTATCCACATTCTACATATGATAAATTTTTATCTGTAGTCTTGTCTAATATTATTGTCAGTATTAAAATAAACGTATAACTATACTTAATTAAATTTAAATAAATTAATTTTTCACTGAATTTAATTGAACAATAGATATCATTATAAGTGTATACAAATAAAAACAAACGTTAAAAAATAAATTGTGTAAATTCAAAGTTATATTTCCAAGATTTTTAATTACAAGTTATAAATTCATATATCGTTTATAATAACACCCTTTAAGGAAAAAGTCTGAAATAGTTTTTGAGAGATATCTTCTATTATTGTATAAGCCTATATATCTTATATGCTATAAGATGTCAATTAATTTTGTAAACAGAAATATTCTTTTGTTACATTACGCCATTATTTTACATATTCTAAAAAGAACACGCTGACATTTTACAATTAGAAAGAAACTCATTTTTTCCCGTAAATATTTTATTAAACAGACCTTTTGTTATTTAAGCATAATTCCATGCTGCAATACTAACGGATGATTATTTTCTATAGATTAGGATATTTTTACGAGAAAAAAAGGTAAATCATTTTAAGTAGATAAATCGCCCATTTGTGTATTTCATCTCGTCTTTATTTACATACATAATTGAAAAAGTCTGAACGAAATTTTTTGAGTTGTAAGGAAATGAGATTTTCTCTGTCAAAATAAATAAGGTTCTTCGAAAAACTATTTACTCAACACAATTCGAAGAATGTGTTGTTAATTGCGTTTCATAGTACTTGTTTGTTTACCAAGACTGATTTACTGACTTTTATTATGCTGTAAAAATATATTTATGTATTTCCAGGATTTGCTTTGTAAATGTAGGTGCACTTGTTAGTAATTAATATTTTTCGCTGCACGAATTCTTTATTCATATAAAAATATTAATTTTATTTTTCAAAAATTATGATTTATATTGTACGAATATTTTTTTTTTTTTAATTTTATGATAGGTTTTCAAAGATAATAATTCATATGATCATTTAAATGTAGTTATGCAACAAAACATTATAATTATAATAACATTTTTTTTAAATATATCGATTTGTAATGGGATGTAATGTAAAATGTTTCAATTTTGTTTTGTTATGATTAATTATGTATGCCATTTCTTTTAAATATCTATTAAATGGAAATATATATGGTTTTTTTTACATTTAAGCATATTCATAGAAAATTTTAATCTGGAATGTTAGCATCTGTCTCTGCGGTCCAAAAAATATACTTTCCGGCCTACTTATTTATCATGCTTACCGCCTACGTATGTTCTGTCATTACCTTGTTGGTTTATAACTAGACCGTCGAAAGTTCAGAAACGAAGTTATATATATCTGTATGGTTTAAATATTATTATGTAGCCGCTAGAGGTCGCGACTGTGACCGATAACTGGGACTTTAACTGTGTGGTCCAGTGTGGTAAGTACATGTGGTTAGATCTTCAGACCACGAGAAGAACGCTAGGAGAGTCTGAACGAGATAGACGGTCAGGGTTTTTGGTTTTTAACTATTAATGCTATTGTAGAAGAGGCAAAGGCATGCGTATGTATATACTAATATTGTAAATAAACTAATATAAATAGAAAGAGATTAGTATTACATCCTAACACAACTGGTCTCTATCATAGAGATAACATATCATTAGTTATTTTCAGATATTAAAGATCTAATTTTGTAGAAAAAATGAATTGATTTCTGAATTTCAATTCTATTTCATTTTTAACATGTTTTATTAATAAAATACAATGAAAAATGATTATTTTATTCATTGAAGATACAATAAGAGCATCATATCTGCTAAAATTAAATAAATATTCACTGTAAGATTTTCCTGAAATTGAATAGAATTTTTTTTAACATCATTTTTATTTTTTTGATCATTTTGTGTAACTAGTTAAGACGAAATTTTTTTTTTTCTCAAAACACTGAAATAAATTATTGTCTCACATGAAAATTGTGTTTTAATCACTTCAGCTATAATGTACTTTTCTGTACTCGACTGAAAAAATTATTTTTATACATTTTTGTTAAAAATAAAACACTCTTTATTCTCCAGTTTTGATGGGGTGTTTTTTTGTTTCATAGAGAAGAAGAAATTTTGATTTGTGAAGCTCCATTTAGTGTAATTGTGCAATAGGACGTCGTTTCACGTGGAAACATAATGCACACCTGTAACCGTCGCCATTAGGAGAATCATCCAGACGAATGTTTCATTCCATATCGGGCAAAGGCCGTTACAAGTACCAGAAACGGTTACAGTCTGCGAAAACGAAGTGACGTAAATAAAAAAGGGCACTTTAATTAGCTCCAATCAAATGAAACTTTCTCTATAAAGCGAGTGTTCAGTAAAATAAAAAAGCAATGATATTACAATTATATAACTTTACAATATTTAAGAAACTATAATTGTTTACTATTTTTACAATTTCTAACAATTTTAAGATTATAAAAATTGTAATCGTAAAATTTGTAATCATTAATTTTATAATTTTTACAATATTTTTTTACCGATTTACAATATATATTTATTTTATATTTCGCTAAATTTAATTGAATAGATGTGATTTAGATTAAAAAATTTTCTCTTAGACTAAAAAAAAAAAAAACTCTACTTCGTTAAAATAAATTGTTAGACAAATATCTTTAAATTTGCACATTTCTTAATTATAAATAATACTTTCCTTTAACTTGAATTTATAGCAACATATTTTAAAACAAAAAGTATCTCAAAAAATTATTTGGACTATCTTCTATTACTAAATAAGCCTAAATATAATGTTATATAATGTCAGTTAATTTTATAAACAGAAATATTCTTTTGTTACGGGATCTGTTATATTGCATATTCTAAAAAAAAGGCGCTGACATTTTACAATTAGAAGGAAACTCATCTTTTTCCATAAATATTTTATTCAACAGAATATAAGAGAATCCTTTTGTTGTTTAACCATATCTCCATGCTGTAATACTAACGGATGATTATTTTCTATAGATCAGGACATTTTTACGAGAAAAAAGGTAAATCATTTTAAGTAGCTAAATCGTCCATTTGTGTATTTCATTTCGTCATTATTTGCATACATAATTGAAAAAGTCTGAACGAAATTTTTTACTTATTTATCATGTTTACCGCCTACGTCAATTCTGCCATTCGCTTGTCGGTTTCGAATCAGATCACCAGTGTTGAGACACAAACTTGAGACTTCTTTGTTATTTTTGGATAGGAAAGTTGTAATTATGCAGAAAAAAATGAATTGATTTCTGAATTTCAATTGTACTGCATTTTTTACATCTTTATTTAATAAAACACAAAAATAATTCATTTTCTTCATTAAAAAAGCGAATCATATCTGCTAAAATTAAATAAAAATTTAATTTAAAATTGATTACTCACCATGAATGTTTGTAGTGGTTCGGAATCCATTTTAAATCTTAGGTCCCGGTCTATTGTGACTACTACTACTACACTATATCACTGTGCCAACAGCTGAGTTGCTCTTTACAGTTTGGAAATGATGTGGGATAGAAGAAGTCTGATTGGGTTCTGTGAGGCTCCACGGTCAAATGAAACCGGTACCTACGGCTTAAAGTGGATTCCGAACCACTAATGGAAACAATGCACTGTCGGGACTCGAACCCTAAACCTGTCGCCCAGAGCGTAAGAGACACTCGGCCATTACAGACCCGCCCTAAAATTACTGTAGAGCGTCGGACGCAGAGCTGACAACCATAATCCCGTAAAAGAAACCATCTCCAGTTTTATAATTTTCAATAGGCAGATAGTCATGGTCCAACATGGACTGTAGTGCCAGAGTTAATTAGCTAGTTAGCTAGCTATGCTTATTATATTTAGATATTTCTAAGAATGCCACTCTCTTTTAACTGAGGTCATTTTCATTTCCAAAAGAGCAGATATGTAGCAAATAAAGCCTTACGAAGGGCACTACTTGGCACCTTTTAGTAGCATGTAGTGGAAGGTGCCATGTAGTGAAAATTTTATTCAACAATTTAAACCCAGGCATGATATTTGGAATGCTCGCATCTCTCTTTATGGCCCAAAAGAAATAACATCCCGGCTTACTTATTTATTATGCTTATTGCCTGCGTAAATTCTACCATTCACTTGTCGGTTTCGAATCGGACTACCAGAAAGACACTTCCTTTCAAAGATTATATAAGAAACAAAACATACTATTTATCCTCTTTGTTATTTTAGGTAGGTTTGGTTTGGTTTGTTGCTCTACGGACATTTTTTTTTTTACTCACTTTAGGCTTAATTAGACGTCATACTGTTTAATGTGGTTTCTGAACCACTAATATCTATTCAATGCCAGGATTCGAATCTGAAACCAAGGCCTGTTTCTTTAGATAAGAAAGATCTAACTGTGTAGAAAAAAATGAATTAATTACTGACTTTAAATTACTCTGCATTTTTTATATCTTTTATTTAATACAATATAAAATGATCATTTTATTCATCGAAAAACCAGAAAGACAATCATATCTGCTAAGATTAAATAAAATTCCTCAAATTGTAGGAAAGCTTTTTTTTTTTTAACTTCATTCAATTTTTTGTTGATTTTGTAACACATGTTACAACGATATTCTTTTTCCTTTCAAAAGATTATATCACAATTTTCATGTGAGACAATAATTTATTTCAATCACTTCAGCTAAATGTACATTTACTCAACTGAAAAAACTATTTTTATACGTTTTTGTTAAAAAATAAAGCACTCTTTATACTCTAGTTTTGATTTTTTTTTTTTTTTTTTTTTGCTTCACAGAGAAGAAGTTTTGATTTGTGAAGCGCCATTTAGTGTAATTGTGCAATAGGACGTCGTTTCACGTGGAAACATAATGTACACCTGTCACCGTTGCCATTAGGAGAATCGTCCAGACGAATGTTTCATTCCATACGGGGCAAAGGCCGTTACAAGTGCCAGACGCAGTTACCGTCTACGAAAGCGAAGTGACGTAAGTCGAAAAAAGACAAAACAATTAGCTCCACACAAATAAAATTTTCTATATAAAGCTAGTGTTCAGTAAAGAAAAGAAAATAATGATACTGCAATTAACAATTTTTACAATTTCAAAAGTATTACAATTTTGCTTTACATTTTTTAAATTTTTATTTTACCATTACTATTTTTACAGCCTCTACTATTATTACATCATCATTTATTCAGTTAAATTCAGTGAAAAATTACTCATTACAAATTTTACTTTTATTAAAATTTTTTACAGTTTTACAATTATTATCTTATGATTACAAATTTTACAATTTTTACAATTTTTATTTTGCAACTACTATTTTTATAACTTGTACGATTTTATAATTATTACAATTTTGCAATTACAGATTTTACAACTACTATTTCTACAATTTTTATCACAATTCTTTCTAATAATTAATATTTTCCAAATTAATTAATTTGAATTTATTTAACTAGCAATCTTATAATGATAATCTATATTGTAACGTTTTTAGAATTATTAACTTAAAAATTTATCAAAAATATAACAAAGACCCCAGTGTAAAGTAAGTGTCCAAATTTTACATACTTTATCAAATAAAAATAAAGCGTTTTTAATAGCAGGATTTATTGAAAACACTTTATCAAATAAAAATAAAGTGTTTTTAATAGCAGGATTTATTGAAAAAAGTTATCCTTATATAGGTGATAAGTTTTTGAAATTCTACTTTTATACAACTTACATGGCTGCTACTAGGAAAATCGAACTTTGCAAAGAACGTATCATGAAAATGTATAAAAACAATGTCTTTTATTTTAAAGTAGTAAATAATATATTTCTGCAGATTTTAAATGATATATTTTTATTTATGGAATTTTCTGATATTATTCTCAATATTAAAAAAATTAATAACTAAACTTAATTCCATTTAAATAAATAATTTTCACTGAATTTAACAAATAGATATGATTTTAATTGTATGTAAATCAGATTAAAAAAAAATCAATTTGACTAAAGCATTAAAAAATAAATTGTTTGAAAAATAACAGAATTTACACATTTCTTAAAGGTACTTCTATTTAATTTGAATTTATAACAACATATTTTAAGAAAAAAAGTCTCTCAAAAATCATTTTAGCTATCTTCTATTATTATATACGCCTAAATATAATGCTATATGATGTCAGTTCATTTTGTAACCAGAAATATTCTTTTGTTACGTGCGCCATTATTTTACATATTCTAAAAAGAACATGCTGACATTTTACAATTAGAAGGAAACTCATCTTTTTCCATAAATATTTTATTCAACAGAATATAAGAGAATCCTTTTGTTGTTTAACCATATCTCCATGCTGTAATACTAACGGATGATTATCTTCTATAGATCAGGACATTTTATAAAGAAACAAGGTAAATCATTTTAAGTAGGTAAATCGCCCATTTGTGTATTTCGTTTCGTCTTTATTTACATACATAATTGAAAAAGTCTGAACGAAATTTTTTGACTTGTAAGGAAATGAGATTTTCTCTGTCAAAATAAATAAGGTGCCTCGAAAAACTATTTACTCAACACAATTCGAAAAATTCATTTTTAATTGCATTTCATAGAATATTTGTTTGCTTACCAGGGAAACTAATTTACTGACTTTTGTTATGCTGTTAAAATACATTTATGTATCTCCAGGACTTGCTTTGTAAATGTAGGTGTACTTGTTAGTAATTAATATTTTTCATTGCATTACTTCTTTATTTATATAAAAATATTAATTTTATTTTTCAAAAATTATGATTTATGTTGTATGAATATTTTCTTTAAATTTCTTGTTAACTTTTCCAAGATAAATAATTCATAATACTTGAAGAAGGGGAAACGTTATGGCATCAAAAAAAAAAAAAAGTTCCACCGATTTTTCCTATCCTATTTGGTATTACATACATGAAGGAATATTTGGCATGCAAGATATATATGGCTTCATATATATCTTGTATAATCATATATTAGGCCAACTAATACGTAGTATATATATTGTTACAGATGTGTAATATGACATATCTTGTATATACAGAGTGATTATAATTGAAGTCCCACTTTTAAAATGCTGTAAAAAAAGAAGGGGGTAATGGTATGGCATCAAAAAAAAGTTTCACCAATTTTTCCCATCGAATTTGTTATGACTTTGCCTTGGTGGATGGGCTTTCCACTAACTGTTTCACAACTTTTGAATAACTTGGAAGTCATTTTTTTCCGTCAAAAATCATGATCATTGAACACTACAGTTGATTTAATGTGCAACTGATACCAAATACGTTGTAATTTCGATTCAAAATATCACAGACAACCGAATTCACTTTCTTTATGCCGCTTACAGCGCCATCTACTAATACACTTTGGAATTTTTTTTAATGCCGTACCGTTTCTCGCTTCTTCATATATCATCATTTCAAATTAGAACTCATTGTGACGAGTCATTCTTTTTTTTAAAACATTTTGAAAATGGGACTTTAATTATAATCACCCTATATATAAAGAAATATGATTAAATAAATTGTGAAGTTAAATTCATTTAATTTACATACAGTCTGAGTAAAAACTTTAAGGCCAGTAAAAATGTTTCAGAAAATGTAAAATGAAATAAAAGGGATTCAAATAATATTAATTATTAAAGTTCATTGATAAGAAAGAAATGCTATAAACATAATTTGTAAATACGTAATTATGAGAAACATGTGCTTATTTACAAAGTTTGTATTTCTGCCTGAGTAAAAACTTTAAGGCCACCAGTCATTTTTTAAAAATAAATATAACATAATCGTGTAATTACCATTGCAACTACTAGCTTGTGACAACGCTGCAATTTTCATATTTTTCATACGTTTCTTCGAAGTATTGGTGATCTTTGTGAAGATGGCGAAGGGTAAGAAGTTAACTGATCGTGAAAGAGGACAGATCGAAGCTTGGCCTTCAACAGGAATGAGTAGTCGTGCTATTGCGATAAAGATAGGAAGATCAAAGACTGTAGTCAACAATTTTTTAAAATTGAAAGACAATTATGGTAATAAGAATACTGGGGGAAGACCTAAAGCTTTGTCCTCACGTGATGAAAGAAGAGTTTGCCAACTTGCATCTACTGGAAAGTACTCAACCAGGAAACTGATTCCGATGACAGGTTTAAAAGTTTGTCAAAAAACGATTTATAACACAATTAGAAGGTCTGGAAGGTACACTTATACAGCAAAATTGACTAAGCCTCAGTTACTGCAGAGACACAAAATAGTGCGTTTGAACTTTGGCCAGAAAGTCATGGCCTGGGACAACCAACGGATAGAAATTATTTTTTCTGACGAAAAAAAATGGAATTTGGATGGACCATATGGCTGGAATTTCTACTGGCATGATATAAGAAATGAAAAAGAAATATTCTCCAAGCGCCAATTAGGTGGAGGGTCTGTCATGACTTGGGGCTGTTTTCCTTACAATGGTGTGGGCTCAATTGCATTCCTTTCAGGTAGAATGAATTCACAAGGATATCAAAATGTCCTAACAAATCATCTTTTGCCAAATGCTGAATGTCTTGCTGGAGAAAATTGGAAATATCATCAAGACAATGCACCGATCCATTCGAGTAACAGCACAAAAAATTGGTTCCAAGTCGACAATGTTGAAACTGTGAAATGGCCAGCTAGATCACCTCATCTCAACCCATTCCAGAACCTTTGGGCTGACTTAGCAAGAAGAGTTTATGCAAATGAGAGACATTTTACATCAATAACAGAGCTGAAATCTACTATCGAATATGAGTGGTATAAAACCGACCCCAACCTTTGTCAAAAACTCGTTTCATCCATGAAAACAAGAATATTTGAAGTAATTCGAAGTAATGGCTCCTACACAACCTTCGAAGAATTTGTAATTTTTTTCTTGTATGTTATTTTCTATGTTGGCCTTAAAGTTTTTACTCAGGCTCAAATATTCATCTGTGTGTTCTGTAATATTTTCTAATAATAAAATATTTGCAAATTAATTTTTCTACTTTTTTTACTTTTATTTAAGCTCAATAATTATCAATCAAATATTATTTTAATTTCGCAGTTTAAATGTTCACATTTTCTCAAAAATGTCTACTGGCCTTAAAGTTTTTACTCAGACTGTATGTGAATATGAATATAAAGATAATTTTTATATAAACTCAAAATAATCAGAGATACACTTTTTAAAATTTGTATTTTGATTTAATTATGTTTCTGCTTTTACATAGGAAATCCAACTTTGCATAAAAAGTATCATGAATGAGATACATGTGTAAAAAACAAAGTATTGTATTTCAAATAATCAATAATATTTTCATCTACATTCTAAATATGAGGGGTTTTTTTTATAGTATTTCCTAATATTATTGCTAGTGTGAAAATATACGAATAACTGCATTTATTTCAATTAAAATCAATAATTTTTCACTGTACAAATAGATTCGATTATAATAGTATGTAAATCAGAATAAAAACTTATATTTTTTACTAAAGCAATAAAAAAAAAAGATGGAAAAATAATTTTGTATTTACACATTTCGAAATTATAAACGATATATCTCTTTACTTTGAATTTATAATAAAATATTCAAAAAAATTTCTAAAGAATTGTTTAGTTATCTTCTATTATTATATAATGCTATATGATGCCAGTTAATTTGGTAAACAGAAATATTCTTTTGCTACGTGCGTCATTATTTTACACACTGACATTTTACAATTAGAAGGAAACTCATTTTTCCCCCATAAATATTTATTTAGCAGAATATAAGAGAAACCTTTTGTTATTTAACCATAATTCCATGCTGTAATACTAACGAATGATTATTTTCTGTAGATCAGGACCTTTTTAGGAGAAAAAAGGTAAATCATTTTAAGTAGGTAAATCGCCCATTTGTGTATTTCATTTCGTCTTTATTTACATACATAATTGAAAAAGTCTGAACGACATTTTTTTAAGTTGTAAGGAAATGAGATTTTCTGTCAAAATAAATACGAGTCTTCGAAAAACTATTTACTCAACACAATTCGAAAAATTCGTTGCTAATTGCATTTCATAGAATATCTGTTTGTTTACCAGGGAAACTAATTTACTGACTTTTATTATGCTGTAAAATATATTTATGTATCTACTGACTTGCTTTGTAAATGTAGGTGTACCTGTTGGTAATTAATATTTTTCATTTCACAAATTCTTTTTATTCAAAAAATTATGATTTATGTTGTATGAATATTTTTTCTTATTTCATGATAGCTTTTCCAAGATAAATAATTCATAAGATCATTTAAATGTAATTATTATTATTGTTATGTTTTGTGGCATGTTATTTTGTAATATACTAACTTGTATAACACTTTTTTGTAATACATTAACTCGTAGTGTGATGTAATGTAAAATATTTCAGTTTTATATTGTTATGATTAATTTTAATTATGTATTTTTTTAGGTATTTTTGCAGTTTCTTTTAAAAGCATCTTAAATTTGAGGATCATTTTTTTTCCGTTAAGGTATGTTCTTATAAAATCTTAATTTAAATATGATGAATTTAACTATGGGGCCTGATGGCCTAATGGCTAGCGCTCTGGTGTTCGGTAACACAGGTATCGGGTTCAAATCCCGGCTTTGCCCATGGGTATTGTAGTGGTTCGGAATCCACTTTAAAACCGTAGGTCCCGTCCTAATAGGATCGTAGAGCGCTGCGGGGGCATTGTTACTCCGCGTCCGTGGCTTACCATCAAGTTACACGCGCCCCCTGGGTAGTGCAATGTGAGTAACATCGGTGCAGCCCTTATGGCGAAGATCACGGTCTGTTTGCCAGCTGCATTAGAAGAAGAAAAAAAAACTATGATATTTAATTTAATAAATATATTATTAATATAAAAAAAAATTAATTACAAAGATCTAATAGGTTCTTCTTTTTACATTTTACCTGCCAATATTTAAGATTTTCTCTGTTATTTTGCTACTTTTAAAATTCTGAATCAAAATGTATATTGTAGTGCACAGGTTGGGCAATCCGATAGTGACTGAGTGTGATTGGGTTGAGATACTTGAGGTATAGGTTTGAGAATTCAAAATTTTATTTACACACCAAGCACATACAATTAGAGACAGACAATATTTAACTCATTAAAAACTGATAATTATAAATATTTGGATGGATTTCACTTCTAAGCCGAAACCCCAATACTCAGCTACGTTCAGGATATGCGAAATATACTTCCACTTCTGGTGAGAGTTCGCAAACCAACTAATACGCAGGGTTAGAGACTGTAAATTAATTGTTTTACCAACAGAAACGCTTGTTTGCGCTGTACTAGATCTTGGATGAGTGCCTCGTAAGCATTTCTCCTAGCGCTCTTGCCAATGTATAGGAGAAACCACTGTTACAATATCAGAAAAAATCTTTGTAAGATACTTAATAAAGTTAAGTAAACTTGTTAAAGTTACAATAAATCAGAAAAATGTATAAACAATCTAAGGAAAATTTGTATTTTATAACACTCATTTTTTATATTTATGAGAAAATATTTGCTATCCATTTTATAGAAATTGGATATATATAATGATTATTCAAAATTAAAAGTTCAGCAAATTTTTAATTTATGTGTATTGAATACTGAAGAGGATTTTTTTAGAGATGATTTTAAAATAAAAAAGATTGCTCGGAATATTTTAAATTCAGAAGTTACCTCAAAGAAATAACAACCATGAATACATGCATAAATATGCATAGAAATCAAGTTAAATAAAAAAAGTAAGAATCGTTTACGTCAAAAAAGTTAATCCCAAAAAATAGTGCGAATCATAAAAAAAAAATTTGTGTTCAATTTTATTGAACTGGCTAATAACTGGTTCATGTTTCTAATGTTTCTAATTGATGCGATTTTTCAATGATGTTAATGTTTCAAATTTCATTTGATGTTTTAGAATTACAAACTTATTCGTTGAATTACCAATTCCATTTATAAATAAATTAGCATTATGGTAGTTGGAAATAAAATTAATACTGTTTTTTTTTTATTTTGTTAAAAAACATTTATTGCATTTAATAAATTAATATTTAATTTTGTTTTGAATTAATTTTACATTGATTTAATTTAATTTTGATTTGATTTGATTTAATTTTAATTATATTTATTTTGATTAAAGGAAATCAGTTAAATTAACTCTATTTTATTTTTGAAGTTACATTTAGTTTAGTAAAGACATTAAAAGTTATTATATTTTTTTTGTAATGTTAACCATATTATTGCACGATACAATATTGTTTATGATTCTAAAGAAGTCAACAAGTCTGTGCAAATTGCACATTTTGACTAGGAACTACTTCACTCTTTTTATTCAGTCTAATGCATAACAATTCAGCGTTAAACACCGCGCATTTGTTAAAAATTCTGTATTGATGGCACTTTAATTCATGATCATTTTTAAAGATGATGTAGGTTGAACAAACTTGATTACTTTTTTAGTGCTCCTAGTATAGTCAACTACTGGAAAATCTTCTAAAATTGCTATAAGTAATACTGTTGATACGATTTCTTTGTATAACTACCAATTTTCAATGCCAATTTTAACTGTACTTAAATTAACTGTATGTTAATGTATCTAACTTTATGATTGGTTGAAAGTATCACTGCCAGCCCATAGACTCAAAATACTGATGCCTGGGTGGAAAACTGGTAAAGCTAAAAGCAGAACCATAACTAGCTGTATAATGTCTAGAAATACCCCAACGCAATGTGTATATTCAGTGGTCAAAATAGTTTAATGTTAATTTTTTTTTTGTAGTGTAAATTCCTATACACTGAAAACATAGCGAATCATAACCTGTTTCTAAATAATAGAAATACATTTACTTAATTGAAAAAAATTATTCTTTATGTAGTAGTTAAAACCAAAATTAAACAAGAAGTGTAGTGAACCGGATAGAAAAGTGCATATGTATTTCATGAAAAATATGCTGAATAATTACAATTGAATTATGAGTATTATTGAAGTATTAAAATTCAACAGTTAATAACTTCAAAGATTAGTAATGAAATTATATTTCATTTAATTGAAAAAAATGTTATGCTATGTGATTAAAAACGAATTAATAAAAAACCATAGTGAACTTATAGAAAAGTGTACGTATTTTCATTAAAAACACACTGAAATGTAACATATATTAGAGATGATATTAATTAATTACAATTCGTATGCATATTACGAACCAAGTTAAAATTTTAAAAGTTAATAAGTTCAAAGATGTAATGATAAATTTTAAAGTAATGAAATAACCACATAAAAAAAGGCGTTAGTTTTTATGCAAGATATTTAATCCTAAGATCAAGAACTATTTACTTTGATGGGTACGGTAGTGTAATTGCAATTGTATTCAAGTATTATTAAAATGTTAAAAAATTTAAAG